>JAPZIH010000711.1:4962479-5114979 GCA_027410445.1 Discoglossus pictus
TATGTTTGTAATGAGTGCGGAAAAAGTTTCACACAGAAGCACAGGTCTGTTAGGACATAAGATGACTCATACAGGAGTGAAGCCATATGTGTGCCAAGAGTGTGGGAAAGGTTTCTCTCAAAAGACCCATTTAGCTGCACCCAATAGAACTCATACAGGAGAGAAACCATATACTTGTTCTCAGTGAGACACAGCATTATCTAAAAAGTTTGCAATGCTTGAACACCAAAGAGTTCATACAGGAGAGAAGCCATGTATCTGACAGAAATGTGAGAAAAGCTTCTTGCACAAATCAAATCTGGTAACACACAATAGGATTCATACAGCAGAGAAGCAATTTTGTTTGCCAGGAATGTGGAAATGTCTTCTCTTCCAGGTCATATTTTATTAAGCATTAAAGAATTCCTACATAAGACCTACCAGGTCTTGACAAAGCAAGTAGCGAAACACGCATGTCGGCCGCGTTGACCAGCAGCACTTCCTGGTTGTGACGTCACACGCCGATTTGAAACTGTATGAGACGGTCGGGCCCGGCCGGTCTCAATCCACATCCATCGGGACTGTAAAACTGCATCTCTAAAGATAAGGACTTCCAATTAAAACTGCATAAATCATATTTTGAATATTATGACTAAATTGTATAAATATAATCAGTATTATACGATTTAGACATTTTTCTATCAAGTATATCGGAAGTCAAGTATCCCAATATAAATAATCATATTTAATACATGCCTATTTCCCAATGATCATAGTATTTAGTTCAATATCTTTAATGTGAGGGGTTGGAGGGAAAAAAAAAAAATGTATATATAGAGTAGAATTTATTCCATAATTGTTAGCCTACGGGGTAATTGCTGAGCCCCCAGGCTATCACATTATATAGTTATATACTCACTAGATTAGTATAGACAGCAGCACTTAGAGCACGGGACAAGTGATAGGTCCCCAGTTCCACCAACACAGGTAGTTTAGGGAGCACCCCCTCTTATTATTCCAATATTTCTTATTTCAAACACCTTTTTTCTACCCTCTAATATTTCAACACAGCACCAGTACTTTACATTTATAGGTTATTAGTACTCAGTTCACTACTAGATACTCTACATAAGGATCTTGTTATTATTAAGATGCCAGTATACAAATACCTTTTTATAGATATACTTAAAATAAAACAACAGATTATTAGAATCTTAATACCTTCAATTAGATGCAGCTCTATTAATAAAGAGAAGCTTAAAGAATTCAAGCGATTTACATTAATTAGGCCCTTACAATAATATATAATACAGAAATTGTAAGTTTGTTCCCAGGAATTTGCTGATCTGCTTTTCTTTTTAATTACTTTTTTCTTTGATTATTTAAAACATATTTGTTTTTAAATGTATGAATACATTTTTTAAGTTTTATATTTTTTTCTCAATTATTTAAGAGGTTAATGTACTGGATACAAAGGGTGTCTTTTCTTCTCTTTCTTTTTTCAAAAAAATCATTGTTTCCAGATCTTTCCAGTATTAGGTCATACAAAAATCAATGAATAGTACAGAATAAGTGATCACATATATAGTTGTGAGCATACGAGCCCGCTCGAGCCGTTGCTCACGCTTGCGGGCTCGCACAACTCACAACTCCTCCTGCCCGCTCGCCGCTCTTAACTCCTCCCCCACCACTCTTAACCCCTCCCCTGCCACTCTTAACCCCTCCCCTGCCACTCTTAACCCCTCCCCCGCCACTCTTAACCCCTCCCCCACCACTCTTAACTCCTCCCCGGCTGCTCTCAACTCCTCCCCCGGCTGCTCTCAACTCCTCCCCCGGCTGCTCTCAACACCTCCCCCCTGCTTCTCTCAACTCCTCCCTGGGGAGGGACCGGCAGACATGCAGGGGACTGAGGTGAAAGAGACAGCCTGGAGGGAAAGAGAGACAAGAGAGTCAGGAGGGACACAGACAGGGAGAGTCAGGAGGGACACAGACAGGGAGAGTCAGGAGGGACACAGACAGGGAGAGTCAGGAGGGACACAGACAGGGAGAGTCAGGAGGGACACAGACAGGGAGAGTCAGGAGGGACACAGACAGGGAGAGTCAGGAGGGACACAGACAGGGAGAGTCAGGAGGGACACAGACAGGGAGAGTCAGAAGGGACACAGACAGAGAGAGAGAGAGTGACAGGAGTAACACAGAGAGAGTCAGGAGGGATACAGATAGAGAGAGACAGGAGGGACACAGATAGAGAGAGACAGGAGGGACACAGAGAGAGAGTGACAGGAGTAACACAGAGAGAGTCAGGAGGGACACAGATAGAGAGAGACAGGAGGGACACAGACAAAGAGAGAGTGACAGGAGTACCAAAGAGAGAGACAGGAGGGACACAGACAGAGAGAGAGGAGGGACACAGAGAGAGCGAGACAGGAGGGACACAGAGAGAGCGAGACAGGAGGGACACAGAGAGAGCGAGACAGGAGGGACACAGAGAGAGCGAGACAGGAGGGACACAGAGAGAGCGAGACAGGAGGGACACAGAGAGAGCGAGACAGGAGGGACACAGAGAGAGCGAGAGAGACAGGAGGGACACAGAGAGAGCGAGAGAGACAGGAGGGACACAGAGAGACAGAGAGAGACAGGAGGGACACAGAGAGACAGAGAGAGACAGGAGGGACACAGAGAGACAGAGAGAGACAGGAGGGACACAGAGAGACAGAGAGAGACAGGAGGGACACAGAGAGACAGAGAGAGACAGGAGGGACACAGAGAGACAGAGAGAGACAGGAGGGACACAGAGAGACAGAGAGAGACAGGAGGGACACAGAGAGACAGAGAGAGACAGGAGGGACACAGAGAGACAGAGAGAGACAGGAGGGACACAGAGAGACAGAGAGAGACAGGAGGGACACAGAGAGACAGAGAGAGACAGGAGGGACACAGAGAGACAGAGAGAGACAGGAGGGACACAGAGAGACAGAGAGAGACAGGAGGGACACAGAGAGACAGAGAGAGACAGGAGGGACACAGAGAGACAGGAGGGACACAGAGAGACAGAGAGAGACAGGAGGGACACAGAGAGACAGAGAGAGACAGGAGGGACACAGAGAGAGACAGGAGGGACACAGAGAGACAGAGAGAGACAGGAGGGACACAGAGAGACAGAGAGAGACAGGAGGGA
Source organism: Discoglossus pictus (assembly GCA_027410445.1). NCBI lineage: Eukaryota > Metazoa > Chordata > Amphibia > Anura > Alytidae > Discoglossus > Discoglossus pictus. The sequence goes on from JAPZIH010000711.1 coordinate 4,965,637, forward strand.
CACAGAGAGACAGAGAGAGACAGGAGGGACACAGAGAGACAGAGAGAGACAGGAGGGACACAGAGAGACAGGAGGGACACAGAGAGACAGAGAGAGACAGGAGGGACAGAGAGAGACAGGAGGGACACAGAGAGACAGAGCGAGACAGGAGGGACACAGAGAGAGCGAGGCAGGAGGGACACAGAGAGAGCGAGGCAGGAGGGACACAGAGAGAGGCAGGAGGGACACGGACAGAGAGAGGCATGAGAGAGAGAGAGACTGGCAGGAAGGAGGGACAGAGAGAGAGAGAGACTGACAGGAAGGAGGGACAGAGAGAGAGAGAGACTGACAGGAAGGAGGGAGAGAGAGAGAGAGACTGACAGGAAGGAGGGACAGAGAGAGAGAGAGACTGACAGGAAGGAGGGACAGAGAGAGAGAGAGACTGACAGGAAGGAGGGACAGAGAGAGAGAGAGACTGACAGGAAGGAGGGACAGAGAGAGAGAGAGACTGACAGGAAGGAGGGACAGAGAGAGAGAGAGAGACTGACAGGAAGGAGGGACAGAGAGAGAGAGAGAGAGACTGACAGGAAGGAGGGACAGAGAGACAGACAGGAAGGAGGGACAGAGAGATTAGAAAAGTGGAGTGGAAGTGACAGGGGAGGGAAAGCGGGGTAGAAGAGACACAGGGAGGAAGAGAAGGGAAAAGAAACGGGAGGGAGGGAAGAGACATGAGGGAGGGGGAGAGGGGTTGAAGAGACACAGGAGGGAGAGAGGGGAAAGGGGACACATGGGAGGGGGAGGGGGGAAGAGATACAGGGGTGGAGAGGGGGGAAGAGACACATGGGGGAGAGGCTTGCAATGAGCGCCTTTGGCGCTCATTGCGAGGCCCATGATGAGCTTCAAAGGTGCTTAGTAAAGTAGCGGGGGGAGTGGCTCTCATTGAGCGCCTACCGTCAAGTAGAGGGGGGAAAAGGTAGAGGGGGAGAGGCTCGCAATGAGCGCCAAAGGCGCTCATCGCAAGGCCAGTTAAGTAGAGGGGGAGAGGCTTGCAAGTTGTGGCAAACACCATTGCCAGGCTTCAAATTTTATTGCCGTCATTTTTGACGGGCAAGTGGCTAGTAATATTATAATTAGGACCAGAATTTCCCCTCTGAAAGATATGGTGACTTCAAAACGTGAATTAAATGTTATAGAAAGTACCACAAAGAAGGTAACAGAGGACTATGTTTACAGAAAAGCTTTTCTAATTTCCAAACTTATGTTCTGTAAGATCCAAAATGTAATGTCTGGTTTGGAGTCATGATAATGATGAGCCACCGTTGGTAGAGTCTTACCCTTGTCTAAATCTTTTTTGGCTTTTCTGATGTTACCTAAATGTTCCCCCCGTCTGCCTCTTATCTCTCGACTCATCATGCCAATGTATCTAAGTTTACATGGGCATTCCAGGCAGTAGATGACTCCACTTGCGCTACAAATCCTTGTGCTCTATGTACCTTGCCAGTTCTGTCAGCCACTTGTTCACTTCTAGTTATGTGGTTGCAAAATTTGCAGTGACCACATTTGAAAGTCCCTGAAGGAAATGTATTATTTTTTTTCTCCTTCTAGAAAAATGGCCCCTCACAATCATATCTATAATTGTATGTGATCTACGCAAGCTAACACTAATGTGTTCCCCAATGCAGGACCTCAGCTGAGAATCAGATCTCCCAGCGTTGGCCTGCTCTCCCCGTTTGTAACCGCATCTTTATCGATCTCTTGCATTTTGTGTCGGATTGGGGTCTACTGGCCGCTCCTGATGATAGGGGACACCATGATCATAATGTGCTCACTGTCTAGCCCCTGATCTGTTTATTGATACACATTCTGGGGTATTTTTATTAGTCTCATAATCTGTTATTGATTAGTCTAAATCTGTAGAAGACTCTATCTGTTTTTTACCAGTTTCAGGCCGGAGTTTATCATTTTTTTTCCTATTATTTTTGTGAGACCAATCAAAAATCTTTCCACTTTCAAAATTTCTAGTATCTCAAATGAATTTAACCCTCTTCACAATTTCACATTCTTTTTTTTATCTAGATCTGCCTTGATCTTCCTATAAGTTCTTTTAATTTTTTAAGAGACTCAAACTATTTACTATTTAAATGAATTATTCTTTTGTCCAATTAAGAAACAATATCTGACTCAGAAATGATTGCCAAGAGCGGGTGGTTAAAGCTTGCTCCTATCTCTCTCTGTCGTGATCTAAGTGGAAAGAGAACGAGGGGACAACTTTATTTCTAAGCCCTCGAGGTATGACATTTTTGGCAAGATACCTATCATAAGTTGTTTTGTCCCAGAATAATGCCAAGCATTTTCTCTAAAGAGATTCTAGTTTTTTCAACCCCTCACTAAAATCATCAGTTTCTGGTTGAAATCCAAAATGGCCTTCTCTACGTCTTCAACCCGTTTATTATGTCTTGTGTAAAAATAATGTTCCAAGTCCACCTCTGCCATAATCCAAAAAAGATTGCCAATATATGTAGAATCTGATCCTACATTTACTTTACCTAGAGAATAAAAAGAGCGACATACAAATGGTTAATGTAATTGGAACATACTGCCTATACTCGTCTTTAAAAGATCTAATGCTGGGCAGCCATTTTCGACCTCTGTAGAAGCTTTTACATGTGAGACGCGCACATCAGACTGTTCTGTCTGGCGTCGCCTTGATGGTGATGTCAGACGCTGAGGATGAGTACTGAGAAGCGGCACTGACCGCAGTTACTGCAGCAAATTGTTGAATAGTCTATTCCTTTTAGTCACTAGATTAGGCAAAGTACAGTGGAGGGATTCTGGGTAGCCGGACAATTTATTAGAATTTAGAGGGAAATTGATGGACCCTTTAAACCTCCAAACCAGCTGTGGGACTCTTAGCTGGATAGGGTTTCCTGATTTATGAGTACACATTTCAGGAGGGGGTGGGGGGGGGTGTACACTTGGTGGGCAGGATATAGTCATTTTCTTCCCTGTAGTTAATACAGGTTCAAAATTGTTACTCATGGAGACTGGGACCATTAGATCCTGTGTACAAGTTCAGCATTATTATTTATAGAGATTGGGATAACTATGTTTTAATAAATAAAGTTTTGTTTCATTGCACTATAAGAGGCCTCCTAACCTGCTAATATGACGCACATATTGACCAATAATATATAGCCCCTATTCACCCCTTCAGTCATTTATCTGTACCCTTGGTACTCAAACATTGTCAGTGGACCTTATGTGTGTAAACTGATAGACATTGTTACTTCATTACAATCCCAAATCAGTACTCCTTCACAGCGCGTCTTATATTAATATTTCTAATCTGCGTTTTTTTCATATATAAAAACATAAATAATATCTTACAAAAATAAAAGAAAAAGTTATAGTACATTTTAAAATGATGTGAATAAAAGTTAAGTTTTAACTGATTGTTTTTCCACTCTTGGGTTATTGCTCTAATTAAATCCGTTATACCACTTGAGATTACGGGCTAGATTTAAGGTGTATACTTGTAACATTAGATGTATTTTCCATCACAGTGACTGACTTGTGGTGTTGCTATATATTCTGCTCCGATATGTGAGTGGATGAATAGAGTGCTCACAGAGCCTCAACCCATCTAGATCCTACGCTTTCTTATCTTTATTGGGCCAGTATAGGCCCATATGATCCTTCCCTGCTTACTGAGCACTATTTACTGAACCAAGGTAGATCCAATTATATCTTGTCTGGCTTACTAAGCCAGTGCCGGCCCAATTATATCCTGCTTACTAACCGACCCAATGTAAACCAATGAGGATCCATGTAGTCCCAATGGGATACTGTCCTGCTTTCTGAACCAGCATAGATCCAGTGAGAACCTGCCCTTCTTACTGAATCAGTATAGGCCAATATGTTCCATCCCTGCTTACTGAGCTAACGAAGACAAATGAAATACTGCCCTGTTTACTGAACCAAGGCAGATCCAATGAGATCCTGTTCTGCTTACTGAGCTAATGTGGATCCAGGATGAACCTGTTCTGCTTACTGAGCTAATGTAGACCCAGTGGGATCCTGCCCAGTTCAAAGACGAATGGTCCATGTTTAGTTATCTAGGCCCAAAGTTATCCTTTATACAATATGTGTGTGTGTACTGTGAGTGGAGGGTTATATATATCTATAGTATGAGTGGGGAGTAAGGGGTGTATGTACAACTGTACAGGGCCTAAGGGATCTGTACAGTGGATATAAAAAGTCTACACACCCCAGTTAAAATGTCAGGTTTCTGTGCTGTAAAAAAAAAAACAACAAAGATAAATCATTTCAGAACTTTTTCCACCTTTAATGTGACCTATAAACTGTACAACTCAATTGAAAAACAAACTGAAATCTTTTAGGTGGAGGGAAGAAAAATAAAAAATAATGTGGATGCATAAATCTGCACACCCTCTTATAACTGGGGATGTAGCTGTGTTTACAATTAAGCAATCACATTCCAAATCATGTTAAATAGGAATCAGCATACACCTGCCATCATTTAAAGTACCTCTGATTAACCCCAAATAAAGTTCAGTTGCTCTAGTTGGTCTTTCCTAAAATGTTCTTAGTTGCATACCACAGCAAAAGCCATGGTCCACAGAGAGCTTCCAAAGCATCAGAGGGATCTCATTGTTAAAAGGTATCAGTCAGGAGAAGGGTACAAAAGAATTTCCAAGGCATTAGATATACCATAGAACACAGTGAAGAGTCATTATCAAGTGGAGAAAATATGGCACTACAGTGACATTACCAAGAACTGGAGCTCCCTCCAAAATTGATGAAAAGACGAGAAGAAAACTGGTCTGGGGGGGGGCTACCAAGAGGCCTACAGCAAAATTAAAGGAGCTGCAGGAATATCTGGCAAGTACTGGCTGTGTGGTACATGTGACAACAATCTCCCGTATTCTTCATATGTTTGGGCTATGGGGTAGAGTGGCAAGACGAAAGCCTTTTCTTACGAAGAAAAACATCCAATCAAGGCTACATTTTGCAAAAACACATCTAAAGTCTCCAAAAAGCATGTGGTGAAAGGTGTTATGGTCTGATGAAACCAAGGTTGAACTTTTTGGCCATAATTCCAAAATATATGTTTGGCGCAAAAACAACACTGCACATCACCAAAAGAACACCATACCCACAGTGAAGCATGGTGGTGGCAGCATCATGCTTTGGGGCTGTTTTTCTTCAGCTGGAACTGAGGCCTTAGTTAAGATAGAGGGAATTATGAACAGTTCCAAATACCAGTCAATATTGGCACAAAACCTTCAGGCTTCTGCTAGAAAGCTGAACATGAAGAGGAACTTCTTTTTTCAGCATGACAATGACCCAAAGCATACATCCAAATCAACAAAGGAATGGCTTCACCAGAAGAAGAATAAAGTTTTGGAATGGCCCAGCCAGAGCCCATACCTGAATCTGATTGAAAATCTGTGGGGTGATCTGAAGATGGCTGTGCACAGGGGATGCCCTCGCAATCTGACAGATTTGGAGTGTTTTTGCAAAGAAGAGTGGGCAGATCTTGCCAAGTCAAAATGTGCCATGCTGATAAACTCATACACAAAAAGACTGAGTGCTGTAATAAAATCAAAAGGTGCTTCAACAAAGTATTAGTTTAAAGGTGTGCATTCTTATGCAACCATATTATTTTATTTTATTATTTTTTCTTCCCTCTACCTAAAATATTGGGGTTAAAAGGGTAGAGAGGGAAAGGGATGAATTAGTTACCCATGATGGAGGAGAGGGTTACAATAGACAGTAGGGAGGTATTAATAGGGGCCTCAAATACAGTGGCAAGCACTTCACAATGGCAGAGCCATAGCAACATAAAGTGTATGATTGCTAATGCAAGAAGTTTGCCTGGGAAAATGGGCGAGCTAGAATTATTAGCAGTACAAGAAACATGGGGCTTAATAGGCATTACTGAAACATGGTGGGAAGAATCTCATGACTGGACTGTTAATCTGGATGGTTATAACCTTTTTATGAAAGATAGGGGAAATGGTAAAAGAGGAGGAGGGATCTGTCTGTATGTGAAGCGTGAATTTAAGCCTATAGTCAGAGAAGATATTTATGCTGGAACTAACGCCAACATGGAATCTTTGTGGGTTGAGCTAAATAGTGGAGGAGCTAATTCTAAATGCATAATGGTGGGAGTATGCTATAAACCCCCAAATATAATTAAAAGTGAGGAAATACAATTATTGTTAGAGATTGGAAATGCAGCTAAGCATGGGCAAGTTCTAATAATGGGAGACTTTAATTACCCTGAAATAAACTGGATAAATGAGACCACCAGCTCAGCTAAGGGGAGCAGGTTCTTGAGTACACTCAGGGATCATTATCTGGCCCAGGTAATACAAGAACCTACTAGAAATGGGGCCATCTTAGATTTAGTCATCACAAGTAATATTGATATAATATCAAATGTAAAAATAGGGGAACCCTTGGGGAACAGTGATCACAACACAGTCTCATTTGAGATTGAATACAAAAAACAGAGTTGTAAGGGGCCAACAAAACTCTACATTTTAAAAGGGCTAACTTACATGGGCTTAGGGCAGCAATACTACATATAAACTGGGACAAAGAACTTACAGGGAAAAATACTGAAAATAAATGGATAACATTCAAATCCTTACTAAATAAACATACTCATCAGCATGTACCATGTGGAAATAAAATGAATAGGAGTAAATCACATCCTATGTGGCTTAACAATGACTTAAAGATCATGATAAGGAAAAAGAAACATGCATTTAAATTATACAAGAAGGAGGGAACAGAGGCAGCTTTATGTGACTATAAGGAAATCAACAAGTCTTGCAAAAGGGCTATTAGACTGGCTAAAATAGAAAAGTCAGTTGCAAAGGAAAGTAAGACTAACCCTAAAATATTTTTTAAATATATTAATGGGAAGAAGGCCAGGAAGGAATCGATAGGAGCATTACAATGTGACACAGGCCATCTGATAATTAGTGACCAAGAAAAGGCAGATGAGATAAATAGGTTCTTTTCTTCGGTATACACAAGGAAGGTACCAGTGGTTGGGACACTGCAACATAATGGGGCTACACTACCTTTACTAAATAATTGGTTAACACAGGAAGTAATACAAAAGAGGTTGGAGAAAATAAATGTTAATAAAGCCCCAGGTCCTGATGGAATACATCCAAGGGTGCTGAGGGAGCTGGGTTCTGTAATTGCCAAACCATTATATCTAATCTTTAAAGACTCACTCACTACAGGGTCTCTACCAGATGACTGGAGAAAAGCAGAGGTGATACCTATATTTAAGAAGGGATCTAGAGCAAATACGGGGAATTATAGACCAGTGAGCCTCACTTCTGTAGTTGGGAAGCTTTTAGAAGGGTTAATAAGGGACAGAATACAAGAATATGTCTATTTGAACAGGATCATAGGTAGCAGTCAACACGGATTTATGAAGGATAGGTTGTGTCAGACCAATCTAATTAGTTTTTATGAGGAGGTTAGTAGGAACTTGGATCAGGGCAACTCAGTGGATGTAGTCTTTTTAGATTTTTCAAAGGCATTTGTGCAGTGCCACATGGAAGACTAGTGAGCAAACTAAGGGATACAGGAATTGCAGTAAATATCTGCTCATGGATCGAGAGCTGGCTAAAAGACAGGAAGCAAAGGGTTGTTGTGAATGGAACATACTCCGATTGGTCTAATGTGATAAGTGGGGTTCCTCAAGGTTCAGTATTGGGTCCTCTCCTTTTTAACATATTTATTAATGACGTAGAGGTAGGACTCGAAAGTAGTGTCTCCATTTTTGCTGATGACACTAAGTTGTGCAAGGTAATAAAATCAGATAATGATGTACTTTCCCTACAAAAGGATTTGCATAAATTAGAGAAATGGGCGGCTAAATGGCAGATGAGATTTAATACAAATAAATGTAAGGTTATGCATTTGGGAAGGAACAATAGACAAGCAATCTATAATCTTAATGGAGCAAATCTAGGGGTATCAGATATTGAAAGGGATTTGGGAGTACTAGTGGACAACCACCTAGGTAACAGCGCTCAAAGCCAAGCAGCGGCTGCAAAGGCAAATAAAATATTAGCATGTATTAGGAAGGGTATAGAAGGCAGGGAAGAAGATATAATTCTGCCACTATACAAATCTCTAGTACGCCCTCATTTGGAATATGGAGTACAATTTTTGGCAACACTTCATAAAAAGGACATTTTAGAGCTGGAAAAGGTATAGAGAAGGGCTACAAAACTAATAAGGGGAATGGAGGGGCTAAGTTATGAAGAAAGACTAACCAAATTAAACTTATTTTCGCTAGAAAAAAGGTGTCTAAGAGGAGATATGATTACCTTATATAAATACATCCAGGGTCAGTATAAAGATTTGTCAAGGGAGCTTTTTGTGCCAAGAGGTTTTCAACTGACAAGAGGACATCCCTTGAGGTTAGAAGTAAAAATATTCCACCTTAAAGAAAAGGGTTCTTCTCAGTAAGGGTGGTTAATCTGTAGAATTCTCTACCAAAGGAGGTGGTGACAGCGGATTCGATAGATAACTTTAAAAGGGGACTGGATTTATTTCTAATTAAAAAGGGAATTCAGGGTTATCATGGATAATTGGAGGGGCAGTATTGACACAGGGAGAGGTCCGGTCGCCGGTGTCTGGGATCGGGGAATTGATGTTTTTTATTTTTATACAACTAATTAATAGTTAATCCGCATATTGCAGATCAGAGGAGATCTTAAAAGGTTGAACTTGATGGACTGAAAGTCTTTTTTCAACCTTAAATACTATGGGCCTCATTCTATTAGCGGCTGTAAATCGGCCGTAAGGCTGCGATTCCTTGCGGGGGTTCTGTTAACTCGCGATTCTATTATACGGCCCCGCAAGGATCTCCCCTTACGGCCGGCCGCATATCTTGAAACCGGCCGTAAGCTGTGAAATCTAAAAACGCAAAAATCAATTCAAGCCTGCACTGTACAGCTCTGTAAATGCTAGGGATCATATTGGGGGACATGAGGATTAAAAGTAACCCACTCTCAAGCTTGCACATCAGCCCAAACCCGAGTTCAAATTAACTGTTTATTTTCCGGCTGCGGCGTGGGCATGTCTGAGGTGCTCCAAGCACTATGGACTTTTTACATGGATATTTTACGGATATTAAAAATAAAATATTTTACGGATTTGAGTATAGAATAATTATGTGCTATTTTTTCTAACACCTAAAATCCCTTTATAGTCTCCTCAGAGTGCAGGATGGCTTTATTTGAGCTATTTTATGTGCTTAATTGGTGCTAGCGGGACCTTTTTCCTGCAAGTAAGCTGCAGCTCGTTTTTAGCCTTGCAGAGAGGTTTCCCGGAGCAATTGAATTGCAAATAGGAATTTCTTACAGCCGAAACTCTTGCGGCCGTTTAAGATCAAAGGCTTTCCTCCGGCGCGAGCGTCCGCAAGAGATAGCAAGGCACCGGCCGCAAGCCTGCCGGAGCCCCCGGCCGTAAGGGAATAGAATAGCCGAATAGCTTGCGGCCGGTCCTTGCGGCCCCGCAACGGCTGCGGCCGCTAATAGAATGAGGCCCTATGTAACTTTGTTGCCAGGGACCATTGCTTTCTCAATGTGAAGCCACCATATTTGCATCATGATATACTTGCAAAAGAGGGTAAGCTATGCCCCCTTTAACAAAGCTTCTCGATATAATTGATTCCTTAAGTCTTAACATATTTAGATGAATGAATAAATGGGTCTATTATATGTTGACATTTTATCAACCAATGATTAGGAATTCTTACTGGTATACAGCGTAATATATAGTTGAATCTTGGCAGAAGTAACATTTTAATAATGGCAATCCTGCCAGCAAACAGAGATTTTACTTTTTTTTAATCCAATATAATATTCTGGATTTTTAAATATAAAGTTTTGTAATTGCTTTCAACCAATTTCACCAGTTGATTAAGAAAGATAATTCCTAAATATTTGAAAGCTTTGGACTTCCAATCAAAGGGGTATAACAATTTCAACTAGTTTATTATATTATTATTATTATAACATAATCTTGCAGCAAAAATACACTTGTGTAGGAAAAGTTACAAATCAAAATGTTTTTTTCTTCTGCTCTTAAAATAAATAGTATCAAAGTATATAAAAAAAAAACAGACCATGGTGGTCCTTTAGTCATGGTGGGTGTATGTTGGATCCAAAAATATTGAGAAATATCTTCAGCATCACACCAAGTGTCTGCCATAAATACCTTAAACTACTTTGTTAGAGGTTATCAATAATTATATTTCATTGTCTATGAGAAAACTAAGTGTTTGTAAGAAAATTAACATTTAAACAATGTATTCACATTAACAAAAGGTAAATGTAGTCCAAATATGATATGAATTTAAAAATTGGACCTTTAACATTACAAAATTATTGTTTTCATTTAAAATATTGTGTTTTTGTTTTGTAAAAAAACAAAAAAAAAATAACATATGTAAAAAAGTAGTTGAATTTGCCTTTACTGTTATTTATATGCTACTTCTACGACTGCTCATTAAAATGATCATTTATGCAATGTGATTGGCTAAAATAAAAAAAGATGGAAAGCCAATCATATTACAAAGTTCAAAATTACAATGTCCCCATGATAAAAAAAAAAAGGGAGAACATTTCTAATGACTCATCAAACACGGAGAACAAAAATACAAACTAGGCAAGATGTATATATGTAAATACATTTAGCATGTTCTAGGCTTACTGTGAGAGCTACGTGGTAATAACTCACATGTATACTATGTACCCAAACTTTCCTGACACTTTCTACAATTGAACACGTCTGGGCAAGATATCAAATCTACTACTTTATTATAAGATTGTACAGTAATTCTTTATTATAAAAAACACAATTTTAAATAGCTGATTACGACCATACAGTATATTCTCAAAGGCAATATTGTATATTCTTAAAGGCACACATGGCTACTATTATATATGATCTGTGTTGTATAACTGGATTATTACTTTTCTTATGTATGAGTTCTTTGGTGCTTAATAAAATATGACCTGGAAGAGAAGCCATTTCCACATTCCTGGCAAAAAAATTGCTTCTCTGCTGTATGAATCCTATTGTGTGTTACCAGATTTGATTTGTGCAAGAAGTTTTTCTCATATTTCTGTAAAATACATGCCTTCTCTCCTGTATGAACTCTTTGGTGTTCAAGCATTGCAAACTTTTTAGAGAATGCTTTGTCACCCTGAGAACAAGTATATGGTTTTTCTCCTGTATGAGTTCTATTGTGTACAGCTAAATAGGTCTTTTGAGAAAAACCTTTCCCACACTCTTGGCACACATATGGCTTCAATCCTGCATGATTCATCTTATGTCCTAACAGACCTTGCTTCTGTGTGAAACCTTTGCCACACTCATTACAAACAAATGGCTTCTCTCCTGTATGAGTCATCTTATGTCTTGACAGACCTTGCTTGTGTGAGAAACCTTTGCCGCACTCATTACAAACAAATGGCTTCTCTCCTGTATGAGTTCTATTGTGTACAGCTAAGTGGGTCTTCCGAGAGAAACCTTTCCCACACTCTTGGCAAACAAATGGTTTCTCCCCTGTATGAGTTAAATGGTGTTCAATCAGTTGTGAAGGTCTACAGAAGTCTTCACCACAGTCAGGACCAGTATGTGACTTTTGCCTAGTATGAGCTACGCTCTGTGCAATCACATCAGACTCTGCAGTGACTACTAAATCACATTCTTGGCACACATGTGGCTTCTTATCTGTATGAGTTTTATCATGGCCTGGCATTAGTGAGAAATCTTTCCCACATTGCTGGCAAACAAATGGCTTCTGATCTGTATGAGCACTTCGATGTCTGGCCAGATGTGACTTCCGTCTTCCATATGATGCTTTTTCATCTTCTATTCTGGTGTGAAGCTTTGCACAGTTTGAGGTGTCCTTTCTAGCTCTCCTGGTTCTACAGATAAAGTTCTTACTTTGAGCACAAGTTTCTTGTTTATCCTGATAGGACTCGGAATAAACATCAGTATTTACTTTGTGACAAAATGCTGATTCCTTCCTTGGGATTATTTCAGAGCTTTGTTCTTGAACACTCTGATCATCTACTTTGGTGTCTTGTGAAGAGGATGGTGTCTGGGATTCTTCTTTCATCTGCCTGCTCATTAATTCATATGTTGGTAAAGACAGAACTGAAAGATAATAAATATACATATGAAATACCCCAAATAACATGGTGCTGTAAGAGGTGATGTCTCATATTATGTCTTTAAGAACTGGTTCACTCTGTACCCCACCCACTAGAGGACACTTATTATTCATACTATAAAAATATAACATTTACACTAAGAAAATAAAAATGTATCACTTTTAACTCTCCAATAATTTGCATGCTAACATTAAGATAATAGAAAACCCCTTAGGGTGCCCTACACTGCCCTATAAAATGGTTGGTAGCCAGTAAACCCAGACTATCTCCCAGAAATCCCACTAATGGATAGTAAAATACCCAGTAAAATATAAAATTGTGAAATACCCAGATGTAACAGTGAAATCTCCAAAACATTTATTCACTATTGGGAGCAGAGTTTAAGGTGAAAAAGATGATGGTAATATTAATAATAATAATAATAATAATAATCAGAGTGTATTCAATTATGATACATTTATAAAAAATAGAATAGATATAAAAAATAATAAATAATAATAAAAAAAGAATGAATAATAATCAACAAATAGGAAGAGATACCCCGTCAATACAACAAGTAAGTATTCCAGGTTTGTGGGGGGATAGGAACCCAAAATATTATACTGTCCTAAAGGGATCAAATCAATAAATACTATTGTCAGACTAAAGTACAGAGCGCTCATTCCACATGTGATGACAGTGTGCGCCCATGTATATACACATGCAGAAATTCATATCTATATTGAATCTAGTGGATGTCTCAGTAATTAGACTGAACACAAATGTTTTTAGTCACTATTAGTATGAATGGACACCCCAATACCACATGGTATTTATATGTATATATACTTATACTGAGGGGTATTACCCTACTATCCCATTGTATATTGTTGTATCGTCTTCTCCTTTTATCATTTAACCATTTTATTTATGGGTCGATTGTATCTATTTTTATCTAGGTTATTTCATCATTGATAAAGATGTAAAATAGAAACAGTGAAACGCGTCAGGTCAGTATTGTTCTATTATAATTATATTTTTTTAGTTTTATACATTTTTACCTATACATTATTTTCTATTGCTTTTGTATTTGAAAAATAAACTATTAATTGGAACCAAATGCATACAATGGTCCATCTATTTACACCCACAGTATGTGCCACTTTATACTACCCGGGATCTATGGGATATAAAGACATTATAGACACTGTAAAAGCTGACCACAAATTGGGATTACATGATTGTATGAATTTATTAAAACTGAGATTATTAAAACATTGTGTTTAAAATAGAAATTAGACTTTAACAACTAATAAGTGAGCACTTTTCATGTGTCCCCAACACAGCCATCATATTATTCCCAAGTTTCCCACTTACCTGCGCGGCGGTCTGGATGCGGCGTCACCTGATGAATATCTATTTCCTCTGTCTCATCCTCACCTGTCTCACTAATAGATACAGTAGATACATTTTCACCAGGGAACCCTAGAAACAAATACCTATGTTATTTTTATACATATCATATGGAGTTTTGTAAATTCAAAATAAAAAGATACCACTGAAATTCAACAGCTGGAAATAAAATGTCTGTACATGTAAAATGCGTGTGTCCTACCAATATACATGTAAGATGTATGTGTCCTACCAATATACATGTACGATGCATGTGTCCTACCAATATACATGTAAGATGAATGTGTCCTACCAATATACATGTAAGATGTATGTGTCCTACCAATGTACATGTAAGATGCATGTGTCCTACCAATATACATGTAAGATGCATGTGTCCTACCAATATACATGTAAGATGCATGTGTCCTACCAATATACATGTCAGATGCATGTGTCCTACCAATATACATGTCAGATGCATGTGTCCTACAAATATATATGTAAGATGTATGTGTCCTACCAAGATACATGTAAGATGCATGTATCCTACCAATATACATGTCAGATGCATGTGTCCTACCAATATACATGTCAGATGCATGTGTCCTAACAATATACATGTCAGATGCATGTGTCCTACCAATATATATGTAAGATGTATGTGTCCTACCAAGATACATGTAAGATGCATGTGTCCTACCAATGTACATGTAAGATATATGTGTCCTACCAATATACATGTAAGATGTATGTGTCCTACCAATATACATGTAAGATGTTTGTGGCCTACCAATATACATGTAAGATGTATGTGTCCTACCAATATACATGTAAAATGTATGTGTCCTACCAATATACATGTAAAATGTATGTGTCCTACCAATATACATGTAAGATGTTTGTGGCCTACCAATATACATGTAAGATGTATGTGTCCTACCAATATACATGTAAAATGTATGTGTCCTACCAATGTACATGTAAGATGTATGTGTCCTACCAATATACATGTAAGATGTATGTGTCCTACCAATATACATGTAAGATGCATGTGTCCTACCAATATATATGTAAGATGTATGTGTCCTACCAATGTACATGTAAGATGCATGTGTCCTACCAATATACATGTAAGATGTATGTGTCCTACCAATATACATGTAAGATGTATGTGTCCTACCAATATACATGTAAAATGTATATGTCCTACCAATATACATGTAAGATGCATGTGTCCTACCAATATATATGTAAGATGTATGTGTCCTACCAATGTACATGTAAGATGCATGTGTCCTACTAATATAACAAGGACTTTCTGGAGATGCCAGGGCTGCCAGTAAGTAAGCAGGTCTTTCAGGGACAGATTGCTAAACTTCATTTTGAGATCGGTAAAATGTTTCCTCCAAAGAGCCACATCAGGAAAAAAAGAGATGTCAGAATAATAAATGTTGACAAATGACATGTCCCACATATGTGTCTCTATAATTACACAAATCATATGTTGTGCAGAAACCATCCATAGTATTCAGACTTCTGAGAACCCTGTTATAGAGCCACCTACCTATAACATGTCAATCTTGTGACTACCGAGACACACAGTTAATCTGGATGGTTATAACCTACTTAGGAAGAACAGGGGAGGAGGGATTTGTCTGTATGTTAAGCCTGAATTTAAGCCTATAGTCAGAGAAGATATTTATGGTGGACCTAGTGATAAAGCGGAATGTTTGTGGGTAGAGTTAAATAGCGGAGCAGCAAATTGCAAAATAATATTAGTAGGGGTATGCTATAAACCCCCAAATATAATTGAAAGTGAGGAAATACAATTATTATAACAGATTGGAAATGCAGCTAAGCACGGGCAAGTTCTAATAATGGGAGATTTTAATTACCCTGAAACAAACTGGATAAATGAGACCAGCAGTTCAACTAAGGGGAGCAGGTTCTTGAGTACACTCAGGGATCATTATCTGTCCCAGGTTATACAGGAGCCTACTAGAAATGAAGCTATCCTAGATTTACTCATTACAAATAATATTGATATAATATCTAATGTTGGAATAGGGCAACCTTTGGGAAACAGTGATCAGAACACAGTCTCATTTGAGATTGAATTAAAAAAACACAATTTTAAGGGGCCAACAAAAACTCTTAATTTTAAAAGGGCAGATTTTAATGGTCTAAGGGCAGCAATACAAAGTATAGACTGGGACAGAGAACTGATAGGTAAAAACACTGAACATAAATAGACAATGTTCAAATCCTTACTGAATATACATACACATCGGCATATACCATGTGGGAATAAAAGTAAAAGGAGTAAATTACATCCAATGTGGCTTAACAATGATTTAAAGATAAATAAAAAAAAAAGAGTAAAAAACAGGCATTTATGTTATACAAACAAGAGGGGACAGAGACTGCTTTACGTGAGTACAAGGAAATCATCAAGGCAGCAAAAGCGCTACTAGACTGGCTAAAATAGAAAATGATAAGTTATATGTAAAAGAGAGTAAGACTAACCTTAAATAAGTTTTAAGTATATAAATGGGAATAAGGCGAGGAAGCTATAGGAACATTACAATGTGACACAGTCTGATAATTAGTGACCAGGAACAGGCAGATGAGCTAAATAGGTTATTTTCATCGGTATACACAAGGGAGGTACCAGTGGTTAGGACACTGCAACATAATGTGGCTACACTACCTTTGCCAAATAATTGGTTAACACAGGAAGTAATCCAAAAGAGGTTGGAAAAAATAAATGTTAATAAAGCCCCAGGTCCTGATGAAATACATCCACGGGCACTGAGGGAACTGAGGTCTGTAATAGTCAAACCATTATATGTAATTTTTCAAGACTCACTCAGCACTGGGTCGCTACCAGATGACTAGAGAAAAGCAGAGGTGATACCTATATTTAAAGAAGGGAGCAAGAGCAAATCCGGGGAATTATAGACCTGTAAGCCTCACTTTGGTAGTGGGAAAGCTTTTAGAAGGGTTAATAAGGGATATATACAAGAATATGTCTATTCAAACAGGATTATTAGTAGGAGCCAACATGTATTTATGAGGGATAGGTCATGTCAAACAAATCTAATCAGTTTCTATGATGAGGTTAGTAGGAACTTGGATCAAGGCAACTCAGTGGACGTAGTCTTTTTAGATTTTGCAAAGACTTTTGATACAGTGCCACATGGGAGACTATTGTGCAAAATAAGGGATACAAGAATTGCAGTAAATATTTGAGAGCTGGCTAAAAGACAGGAAGCAAAGGGTTGTTGTAAATGGAGCATATTCAGATTGGATTAAGCTAATTACCTGCTATATCCTCATATATCTCCTTTAGTAGAGGGAGAACATAGTCCCCGCTTGATAAATTTCCTTGAAGTAAAATTTTTTGCTATTCCAATTTTTTTCCCCTTGGTAAAAGTAATTATTAATTTAATATCTCATTTTAATAATTAACCTGGTAGACTCCTGAGTATATATGTGATTTTAGGGATTATTGACATTTTGATAAGGGCTATTCTTGCTGACCATGTCAAAATTAGATTTTTACACTCCCGTAGGATCTCTCTGATTTGGGCCATAGTTATTTTCAGATTGTCCCTTAAAATATTTTTTTATTTGATTAGTAAATTTAATTCCTAAGTGAGTAATTTTACTAGAATTCAAATTAAAGTTCTATAAATCTGCTAATTCTCCTTTCAAATGCCTATTGAGTCCTATTGTTAGGATATCCGTTTTGGTACAATATTTTTTTTAAATATGAGATTTTACTGAATTACATTATTATTTCTTTAAGTTTTGAGCATAAGTTTCTCGGATTAGTTAGTGTTAATACAATGTCATCTGCGAAGAGAATGATCTTATATTCTTTGCATCCTATTGTGATTCCATCGATACCCCAGGGGATTCTCTATTGAGCTAAAAGAATTAAACAGGGTAAAAAGCAAGGGCGACAGGGGGCAACCCTGTCACGTTCCATTGCTTATTTTGAAGTTGTTTGAATTCCATTCAAGACCCACTATTCTTGTAGTAGCTTTGGTATATATAGCCTTAATTATTTTATTCATAAACTCATCTAGTCCAAATCTTCTAGAAATTCCCAATTGACCCTGGATCAGTGTGGGAATCTCCTTTTATTTGGCATAGTGTATTAGGTCCTGTAGGCGTCTTGTATTATCCATTGCTTGCCTTCCTTTCAAAAAGCCTGTTTGATCTAAATGGATGATCTCTGGAATTATCTCCTTTAATCTATTAGCAAATATTTTGTTATACAATATTACATCTTGGTTAATCAGAGATATTGGATGATAGTTCTTAAATTCTTTAGGGTTTTTTAAGTGTTTTAAATGTTTTATAATTTTTGCTTCTAGGAGTTCGGACGGAATTACCCCTACATTTTTCATCTCTTTATACATAGCCACCATATGATTTGTTATTTCATCTTAAAATGCCTGATAATACAGCGGGTTGAATACATTTGGACCTGGTGCCTTATTAATTTTCCCCCTTTTTATGACTTTGGTAATCTCTTCCTCAGTAATATTGCCATTAAGGATGATATTGTCTTCCTCAGTTATTTTGGGGAAAACAAGTTTGTCCAAAAATGTATTTATAGTTGGCTCCTTAGGCTTAACAAATTTTAGATCTTGGTTTAGATTATATATTTTTTTATAATGTAACTCAAATATCTCACTGATTTTATCTGGATGAGTTTGTGTCTGGTTATTTTCATCTTTTAGTTTTACTATTTTATTTTGTAGGTGTTTCTTAGCTTTGTTTGCCAGGTATTTACCGGTTCTACCCCATTATAAAATAAGTTTGTTTGTTTTTCCAAATCATGGACTCCGCCTGTAGTTGTGAAATTTTGCTTATTTTCTTATTTATCTTATTTATTTGGGATCCAGTAGTTTTATTAGGTACTATTTTATTTCATCTTTGGGCTTTTCCCAAGTCTATGTATAGTTGTCTTAACAGGGCATCTCTTTTCTTAAACTGTTCTATCGATTTGTAAATCGTTATGCCCCTCATAACAGCCTTGTGAGCACACCACAAGGTTATGGGGGATTTTACCAAACCTTTGTTAGTCTCAAATATTTATTTTTTTGTTAATTTCTTTAAAAAGCTAGGATCAGTATTGATGACACCATTTTTCTTGGTTGGGGCTTGAAAGGTTCACTAGACCGATTCTACCCACAAGTTTGTATCTATCCCTGCCAACAGGATAGCTTACCAGAGGCTAGGACAAGTAACCAATTTGTAACTTGAGGAGTGGTTACAGGACAAGTTACTATGTACCAGTACAAGTTGCAGAGATAATAGTTGTCATAATATTAATATTTCTTACAAGAATATTATAATAACATTTCCCCCCTCAGAATGAAAGAAACACAGTAGTAATGAGCTTCTAAACAAGTCTATTCACACACAACAGAAATGGTTCATTATCCAATCCTCTTACTCTTTAAACCCCCTTTGAGCAAACTAGACCAGCAAATTCCTACCCTCCTGTTTTATCTAATCCATGTGGGATGGATTTATGGGTGGAGATCAAGATCTATCCTTTTAGCTTACAACCACTTGACACCACTTAACCTCTGTTTGTGACAAGTGTTGCAATTGCTATTTTCAATCTTGTTGCTGTATTTGATATCTTAATTCATACCCACGAGTTCCCCATTGAAGTCTATGGAGCCACCAATAGCTGTGACCAAGAGTTCAATTCCAGCTGGTGCCTAGCCCAGTGGGCAGAAAGGGAATACACTGCATATCTAACCCCAAATATTTTTATAAGCCCCATAGGATAATTTTAGTACCGAAACACATTTCACACTCACAAATAACCACAATTAGAGCCTAGAAGGACATCATAACCTAGCAGTATGGGCTCTGGGCCCTCATGGTACATACACAAGGCCGATGGGCTACACCTTACGATGTTCAGTAGAGTAATAACATCTCAGTCCATAGACACTAATGACAAAGAAGTCCAAATATCCAGGGGGTAGGACAGTGTGGATAAGGAAAGTAAAAGAAGGAAATCCGTACTCCAGCTCACAAGGATTACATTTTATGAATTGGTAAGGTATGAATGTAGGAGGGCCGGCTTCATATAACTGAATGCTTTAGGACTGGTGACCTGGTTAGGGATGATATCAATGTACTTTGTGGGCTGAATAAGCAGCGTACCATGGGGCATCATCTGTGTCTCTTTCTGAGATTCTGCCTGTACATAGTCATGAAGAAGGACTTGTGTATAGTAATAAGCAAACACGGGTACTTTAGTTCACTTGATAAAAGTTTTTCTAAAAGTTTATTTTCCGATATAGCCAATGAACAGTAATTTAAAATATTTAATATTCCTAATAACCATTTAATGTAGTGGGTAGGGTTAGTCATATAAATCCTGCCCTGTGTCATGCTTCCCTCAGACATGTCATACATGTACACTCAAACATGATGGTATTTCCCTGGGTTTCCAGCTCTTGAGCTTCCTGTTGACTCCCCACACTTGGCTCTTGTATTTGTTTAATGTTTTGCACAATATCAGTATTGGCCTCACCTGTGGACATAGTTCAATAATAAATAGTATTTCATTGTTAAATGCAGAGCAAAATATTAATTAAATTTTTTTCTCATCAAACCTTACCAAATAATTATTTAGAAATGTCTGTATAAGACCACTAAAGGGGTCCTTTACCCTCATCACATTAATTGTATTTATGTCTATAATGGAGAAGACATTGGTGAGAGAATAAGAAGCTCAAAAGCAAATACATACAGCAGAAGGTCCGGGGTATACTGTTCTTGAGTTATTGGTCACATTTACACTCCATGAATCCTGTACTAATGTGGCGTATTTAGAGATGCTGGGATTGGACTGAGGAGAAGGTCTTGCAGTGTACTCTGGGTGATCTATTTCAATGAGATATGGTTATATTTATCACTCACCTGTCACAGGTCCTGGAAAGATTTCCTCCTGATGAATATTCACCTGCTCTCTCTCACCCACTGGGTCCTCACCAATGGATAAAGTCTCTAAATCTTCATCAGGTTGACCTGTTTATTCCAATAGAGAATTACATGTTATTAGGATTCATTAGCAGTATTGCTTCAGACTTGATAAAAGGGAGGTCAAACCTCTCAAAAGCTTCTCACTTTATATAAAACATTAGGTATCAATCTATAATGCAATACAATCACTCTATCTATCTAACTAGTATATGCATGTGTATATACATATATATATATATATATATATATACATATATAAATATATATATATATATATATATATATATATATATATATATACAGTGGAGATAAAAAGTCTACACACCCCTGTTAAAATGTCAGGTTTCTGTGCTGTAAAAAAATGAGACAAAGATAAATCATTTCAGTACTTTTTACACCTTTAATGTGACCTATAAACTGTACAACTCAATTGAAAAACAAACTGAAATCTTTTAGGTAGAGGGAAGAAAAAATATAAAAATAAAATAATATGGTTCCATAAGTATGCACACCCTTAAAACTAATACTTTGTTGAAGCACCTTTTGATTTTATTACAGCACTCAGTCTTTTTGGGTATGAGTCTATCAGCATGGCACATTTTGACTTGGCAAGATTTGCCCACTCTTCTTTGCAAAAACACTCCAAATCTGTCAGATTGCGAGGGCATCTCCTGTGCACAGCCCTCTTCAGATCACCCCACAGATTTTCAATCGGATTCAGGTCTGGGCGCTGGCTGGGCCATTCCAAAACTTTAATCTTCTTCTGGTGAAGCCATTCCTTTGTTGATTTGGATGTAGGCTTTGAGTCGTTGTCATGCTGCAAGATGAAGTTCCTCTTCATGTTCAGCTTTCTAGCAGAAGCCTGAAGGTTTTGTGCCAATATTTACTGGTATTTGGAACTGTTCATATTTCCCTCTATCTTAACTAAGGCCCCAGTTCCAGCTGAAGAAAAACAGCGCCAAAGCATGATGCTGCCACCACCATGCTTCACTGTGGGTATGGTGTTCTTTTGGTGAAGTGCAGTGTTGTTTTTGCACCAAACATATCTTTTGGAATTATGGCCAAAAAGTTCAACCTTGGTTTCATCAGACCATAACACCTCTTCCCACATGCTTTTGGGAGGCTTCAGATGTGTGTATTTGCAAAATGTGGCCTGGCTTGGATGTTTTTCTTCGTAAGAAAAGGCTTTCGTCTTGCCACTCTACCCCATAGCCCAGACATATGAAGAATACGGGAGATTGTTGTCACATGTACCACACAGCCAGTACTTGCCAGATATTCCTGCAGCTCCTTTAATGTTGCTGTAGGCCTCTTGGTAGCCTACCAGACCAGTTTTCTTCTTGTCTTTTCATCAATTTATGAGGGAGCTCCGGTTCTTGGTAATGTCACTGTTGTGCCATATTTTCTCCACTTGATGATGACTGTCTTCACTGTGTTCCATGGTATATCTAATGCCTTGGAAATTCTTTTGTACCCTTCTCCTGACTGATACCTTTTAACAATGAGATCCCTCTCATGCTTTGGAAGCTCTCTGTGGACCATGGCTTTTGCTGTGGGATGCGACTAAGAACATTTCAGGAAAGACCAACTAGAGCAGCTGAACTTTATTTGGGGTTAATAAGAGGCACTTTAAATGATGGCAGGTGTATGCTGACTCCTATTTAACACAATTTGGAATGTGTGATTGATTAATTGTGATTAATTCTGAACACAGCTACATCCCCAGTTATAAGAGGGTGTGCAGACATTATTTTTCTTTTTTTTTTTCTTCCCTCCACCTAAAAGATTTCAGTTTGTTTTTCAATTGAGTTATCCAGTTTATAGGTCACATTAAAGATAGAAAAAAGTTCTGAAATGATTTATCTTTGTCTAATTTTTTTACAACACAGAAACCTGACATTTTAACAGGGGTGTGTAGACTTTTTATATCCACTGTGTATATATCCTTAAGGCCTTTGATGACGTGGCATGCCTCACAGTTAAGGGCACGCCGGCGTCTTTACTACTAACAGTATTGTATTTAAAAATTATATTTTAGAGGTTGCATGCTTACCCTACCTGTCCGTTTCCAAATGAGTGAATGTTGTGATCTGGATATGAGTTAGATCAAGCATTTTAATAACGGTGCTTTAAGTAACCATTAGCCTGCTGGCTTCCTTGTACTTTTCATCCACTGGCCTGTGCTATATTATGCTAATCTTTGGAATGTAATATGGGCAAGATAGAAGTTTAACTTCTCTATGAAGAGTAACTCTGGGTAGTCATTACTTGCATATAATAGCCCCTGAACTTTATTGTTACCTTTAAAAACTTCTGCCCTGACTGAAAAGCAGGAAAATATGGCACAATCGTATCCTGGTATACCATCAAGAATATATATACATATTTTCATATAAAAGCCAGATTATTCCCAGCAATTCATTTGGGGAATCCTTTAGGATGAGAGTCACTGTTATCCAGAACCTCTACACTTGTATATATGTATTATAGATCTATGATTTACTATAATGACAGGATTATTTAAATTGGATCAGCAATGACTTTTCTCCTCTGCAGTACTGTTAGGTGTGGACTTATGTACCCCTCTATTAAGAGTTTATTCAACATTTAGTGATTATTTGTCCACACACCTATTAGCCTATTTTTATCTTCTTGTTTCAATCCGGGATTTTTTACCCATTGTTTTTAAGATATCGCCGTTGTTACCCCTTATTAATAAAGACTTTAGTTGTATTTTTCCAACTTTGTATATATATCAGATTATAATTATACATCAATATAACCATGTGCTTAATTCATATATACCGTATATACTCGAGTATAAGCCGACCCGAGTATAAGCCGAGACTTTTTACCACAAAATACTGGGTAAAATGAGTGACTGGAGTATAAGCCAAGGGGGGGGGGGAATGTGCTGCCCCCTGTGTCCCTCTTGTGCGCTTTGTGTCCCCCTCTCTCTCCGTGTCTCTTTTCCCCTCTCCTTTCCCTGTGTCTCTTCCAAGCTCTCCCTTCCTTGTGTCTCTTCCCCCTCCCTTATCACCCTCCTCAACCTCCCTCCTCATCCTCAACCTCCCTCCTCATCCTCAACCTCCCTCCTCATGCTCCCTCCTCATCCTCAACCTCCCTCCTCATCCTCAACCTCCCTCCTCATCCTCAACCTCCCTCCTCATCCTCAACCCCCCAATCCTCATCCTCAACCTCAACCCCCCTCCTCAACCCCTCCTCCTCAACCTCCCTCCTCATCCTCAACCTCCCTCCTCAACCCCCCCATCCTCAACCCCCCCATCCTCATCCTCTCTCCTCAATCCCCATCCTCAACCTCCCTCCTCCTCAACCTCCCTCCTCATCCTCAACCTCCCTCCTCATCCTCAACCTCCCTCCTCATCCTCAACCTCCCTCCTCATCCTCCCTCCTCAACCTCAACCCTCCTCAACCTCAACCTCCCTCCTCAAGCTCCCTCCTCAACCTCAACCCCCTCCTCAACCTCTCTCCCCAACCTCCCTCCTCAACCCCCCATCCTCAACCCCCCCATCCTCAATCCCTCCTCCTCATCCTCAACCCCCTCCTCAATCCCCCATCCTCAATCCCCTCCTCAACCACAACCCCCCCCTCAACCTCAAACCCCCTCCTCAACCTCCCTCCTCAACCCCCCCATCCTCAACCCCCCCATCCTCATCCTCTCTCCTCAATCCCCATCCTCAACCTCCCTCCTCATGCTCAACCTCCCTCCTCATCCTCAACCCCCTCCTCAACCTCAACCCCCTCCTCAACCTCCCTCCTCATCCTCAACCTCCCTCCTCAACCCCTCCTCAACCCCCCCACCCTCCTCCTCAACCCCCTTCTTAACCTAAACCCCCCTCCTCCACCTAAACCCCCCTAAATACCTCCCCTCTCTCCCCTCACTTACCTGCTTGTGCTCAGGACTCCACTACTTGACCCGGCGCGCATGTGACATCACATGCAAGCCGCATCATTAGCATGTACTGGGTGCCGGCACCCGGTATATGCTAATTACGCGGCGCGTGACGTCACATGTGCCCCGGCGCCGGGTCAAGGAGCGGAGGCCGGAGCACAAGCAGATTGGGTTTCCTGTTGCTGATAATCATTTGCATTTCTCGCCTCCTCTTGTTCCTCTCTAACTGACCTTATATCTAGATTATCATCAGGGAGAACTATTCAAACAAACAGAAGATAAAGAGGGTTTATGTGGTATTATTACATTCAATAAATATAAGTCTTATTTAACATAACAAGCAACAAGATATACACACTTTTTAAAACCTGGTCAGTTGTTTGACTTTTGCTGCCAATGTCAGGTGTACTCTTGGATATAGATACTACTGGACATTCCTGGATAGGGTGTTCAACTTCTCATAGAAACATCATGGGATACTTTAAATTGACTTCTAATATCACAAGGTTACCTGAGCTCTTGTTTGTTGGGATTCCCGAAGCCCTGAATGTCTGGTGATTCTCCATCATCACGTCCTTGTAAAGCTCCTTGTGTCCTTCTATATACTCCCACTCCTCCATAGAGAAATAGACGGCAACATCATCACACTTTATAGGAACCTGAAAAATACAACGACATTCAGAGCGGACACAGAGACTGGTTCTGATAGAGTCTGTTACTAATAGTCAGGAGAGGAAGATAATGTTACTGAGAACATGCAGAGAGAAGATAGGAAAACACACCCAGGTCCAGATAAAGCTTGGTCTGTTAAGGGAGTCACTGTGTCCTGGTATAATGTCACATTGTCCAGCAGTGCTCACCTCTCCAGTCACAGGTCCAGATAGAGCTTGGTCAGTAATGGGAGTAAATTTGTCCTGGTATAATGTCACATTGTCCAGCAGTGCTCACCTCTCCAGTCACAGGTCCAGATAGAGCTTGGTCAGTAATGGGAGTCAATGTGTCCTGGTATAATGTCACATTGTCCAGCAGTGCTCACCTCTCCAGTCACAGGTCCAGATAGAGCTTGGTCAGTAATGGGGTCACTGTGTCCTGGTATAATGTCACATTGTCCAGCATTGCTAACCTCTCCAGTCACAGGTCCAGATAGAGCTTGGTCAGTAATGGGAGTCACTGTGTCCTGGTATAATGTCACATTGTCCAGCAGTGCTCACCTCTCCAGTCATAGGCCCAGATAGAGCTTGGTAGGTTAGGGGAGTCACTGTGTCCTGGTATAATGTCACATTGTCCAGCAGTGCTCACCTCTCCAGTCATAGGCCCAGATAGAGCTTGGAAGGTTAGGGGAGTCACTGTGTCCTGGTATAATGTCACATTGTCCAGCAGTGCTAACCTCTCCAGTCACAGGTCCAGATAAAGCTTGGTCAGTAATGGGGGTCACTATGTCCTGGTATAATGTCACATTGTCCAGCAGTGCTCACCTCTCCAGTCACAGGTCCAGATAAAGCTTGGTCAGTAATGGGAGTCACTGTGTCCTGGTATAATGTCACATTGTCCAGCAGTGATCATCTCTCCAGTCACAGGTCCAGATAGTGCTTGGTCAGTAATGGGAGTCACTGTGTCCTGGTATAATATCACATTGTCCAGCAGTGCTAACCTCTCCAGTCACAGGTCCAGATAAAGCTTGGTCAGTAATGGGGGTCACTATGTCCTGGTATAATGTCACATTGTCCAGCAGTGCTCACCTCTCCAGTCACAGGACCAGATAGTGATTGGTCAGTAATGGGAGTCACTGTGTCCTGGTATAATGTCACATTGTCCAGCAGTGCTCACCTCTCCAGTCACAGGTCCAGATAGAGCTTGGTCAGTAATGGGAGTCACTGTGTCCTGGTATAATGTCACATTGTCCAGCAGTGCTCACCTCTCCAGTCACAGATCCAGATAGAGCTTGGTCAGTAATGGGGGTCACTGTGTCCTGGTATAATGTCACATTGTCCAGCAGTGCTCACCTCTCCAGTCACAGATCCAGATAGAGCTTGGTCAGTAATGGGGGTCACTGTGTCCTGGTATAATGTCACATTGTCCAGCAGTGCTCACCTCTCCAGTCACAGGTCCAGATAGAGCTTGGTCAGTAATGGGAGTCACTGTGTCCTGGTATAATGTCACATTGTCCAGCAGTGCTCACCTCTCCAGTCACAGGTCCAGATACAGCTTGGTCAGTAATAGGGGTCACTGTCTCCTGGTATAATGTCACAATGTCCAGCAGTGCTCAGCTCTCCAGTCACAGGTCCAGATAGAGCTAGGTCAGTTATGGGAGTCACTGTGTCCTGGTATAATGTCACATTGTCCAGCAGTGCTCACCTCTCCAGTCACAGGTCCAGATAGAGCTTGATCAGTAATGGGGGTCACTGTGTCCTGGTATAATGCCACATTGTCCAGCAGTGCTCACCTCTCCAGTCACAGGTCCAGATAGTGCTTGGTCAGTAATGGGAGTCACTGTGTCCTGGTATAATGTCACATTGTCCAGCAGTGCTCACCTCTCCAGTCACAGGTCCAGATAAAGCTTGGTCAGTAATGGGGGTCACTGTGTCCTGGTATAATGCCACATTGTCCAGCAGTACTCACCTTTCCAGTCAGCTGGTGAATGTTGGGGGAATTCTTCTTCACAATGGTGTATTCCTACAGGTTGATAGAGGGACATGTCAGACATCAGTGCAGGTAGTTAATGTGTGACATATTCTTACTTGCACTATATCCCTCACCTTCCCACATCAATATATCCTTTTCAGTGTCCTCCTCTAATCCAGACTGTAAAAGCCTCACACACACACAGAGCTTACGTATCTTCAGGTAGATTATTATATTGTACCATATAGATAGTATAACTTGTACAGAGAAATGGCCAAGAACACATTATAATGTATCACTTTCTCCCTCCATACAAACATGTCTCCTCCTCCACCAAATTCAGTCACATGGACCTGTTTGCTGGTCTGTGATCGTTCTCTACTTCTACCAATTCTTATCTATTTATAACATCATATTGAACCATTTGTTTTCCTTTTCCTCTATTACTGGACATTGTTTAACATCAGCACAAAGATTGAGTTGATAATAAAAGTAAATGTGATAAAAGTGGTGTCATTGTGACGTTGTCCAGCAGCTCTCACCTCTCCAGTCAGCAGGTAGATCATCTCCAAGGCCTGGTGTAAGAATCTCTCAGCGACCTTCTCCATATTCCTTTTATCCTTAGTCATTTTGTTTATAATTAGTGTGTTAATAGGATTCTGCAAGAAAAGACAAAATAAACTGTAGGTAGTTGTAGATGGTGCACTTTTATATCATTTAATTCAAAGCTAATTCAGATATGGATCCATTTTTTATCAAAATAGTTAAATACTCACACTGTATACTCATAGCTCTCAGCCGATAACAGAGGGCCAGACGACCATTGTTTACCGACTACTTGTCCAGAAGACCAATTATTATGGGTTATATGGAATAAATGGAATATGTCCAGGAAAAAAGCAGTGTAAGACTAAGAGGGGACGGTAGTAATGAGAACCAACAGGACTCTCCAAAGTGACCGTACAATACGCACATGCGCAGAGTCACCCACCTGACCATTATTTGGGGCTGGATCCTACACTATGTCACAGTATATGTCTCTGTATACGGCACAGGTGATCTCTCTGCTTATCATCATATTGAGTGTCTCTGATTCATGGAACTAATAAACATTATGGGCACTGAGTTCCCACTAATTTGGCTCCGACCCCAGCTCTCCCCATAGTAATCAGTGATCCAGATAGCCCCTAAATTATCTCCTTGTCACTAATTAGAACATTAATCACTTTATTTACCTGCTGAGGACACACAAAGATCAGCTCCCGGTCACACTGCTGGAAAAGGAACAGGAAGTCAATGTTCACGGCACTAAACTACAAGTCCCAGAACCCCCAACACTCCGAGCAGTAGCCAATCAGTAAAGTAAAGGGGCGTGTTTATGGTTACGGTCCGGTTTCCATGGTGACACGGCCTGGATATCAATATGTCTCACTCTCTGCATCTCTCTGGAGCAATAAAGCAGAGCTGTTATCAAATATTGATGTCATTGCCAGCCAGATTATTTCACTGGCAGGACATCTGTGATGCTATTGCTGCCCTATAATGTGTGTATCGTGCATTACACCCACTGACTGAAATGTCTGTCTGACTTACCCAAAACAAACATGGCGATCCAAGTGACCTGCGGATAAGCTTCCTGTAAGCGTGCGTCATGACGTCATAATTTCTTCCTAACAACCAGAACTCCACCGAATATAGAGCAAGGGACACAAACTAGGACTGACTATCTATCTATCTATCTATCTATCTATCTATCTATCTATCTATCTATCTATCTCTCTCTCTCTCTCTCTGTCAGTTTGGAGGGAGGGGTGTATATATGTTTGTATCTCATATGTATTTGTACTTATTTATACATATATAGTGATGGGAGATGATTTCTCTCTCTGTGAATATATATTTATAGTGCAGGGCAGTGTATACCATGGTATATATGTATTTATATTTAGAGTATATCTATCTACACATATATACCCAGTCTGCAGTGTGTATATCACTAATATAGTTGTCGTACTTCAAGTTTGTGTGTAATGCCTGGATATTGCGAGTTGCGCATCCGTGCTGCAAATTGTGAGGCTCGAAGAGGGAGACAGAGGGAGAGAGAAGGAAGGAGGGGGAGGGAGAAGCAAGGAGATGGAGGGAGAAGCAAGGAGGGTGAGGGAGAAGGAGAGAGAGAGAAGGAAGGAGGGGAGGGAGAAGGAAGGAGAGGGAGAGAGAGAAGGAGAGAGAGATTGAGAAGGAGAGGGAGTGAGAAGGAGAGGGGGAGAGAGAAGGAAGAAGGGGAAGGGGATAGAAGGAAGGAGAGAGAGAGAGGAGCGAGTGAGTAGGAGAGAGAGAGAGTGAGAAGGAGAGAGAGAGAAAAGCTGCTCATTGCAAGGCTAGCAATGGGCGCCGAATAGGAGAGGGAGGGAAGGAGAGTGAGAAGGAGAGGGAGGTGGAGAGAGAGAAGAAGATAGGAAGAGATAAAAGGAGGGAAGGAGAGAGAGCACAGAGCGAGAGAGTGGAGAGGGTACAGAGATTGAGAGAGAGACTACACAGAGAGAGGGCACACAGTGAGAGTGAGCACAGAGAGAGGGAGAGCGTGCAGAGAGAAGCAGAGAGAGAGGGTACACAGAGAGAAGGAGCGGGCGCAGAGATAGAGAGAGAGAATACACACAGAGAGGGCACACAGACAGACAGAAGACACCATATTTAAGACTATATTACACCGTCATTATTAATGGGCAAGTGACTAGTAGATATATAATGGTGATAAATACTTCTGAGCTGTGCAGTCTGATCAGGTGATGTTTGTATCTAATCTCCGGCTCCTACTAATCTTATAATCACTATAATCCTTTATGGTCAGTACTTTGTCCTATAACAGATAATATCAGATCCTTCGCTCCCTGATCCATCCTACTTGTCCTTAGTGCCTCCATATTGTCCCCCCAATGCCCTTCCCACCATTGCAGTGTTTGATTCCCTGTTAGGTCATTGTACAATTAGCGTGTTTAACCCATAAAGTCCTGGGCAGGCCTGTGTGTGACTAGAGGACCAGGTATAACAGGGGGCTCTGGTCTTAGACCTGGACTTTAGGTCAGTGACACAATGACTGATACAATAGCCCAGTATTAAATAAAATAATATCAGATCTGTGTCTACACAAACATGGAGCAATAAGAGGGCTCTCTGATCACAATCTGTGTATTGAGAAGGTTACAGAGGAAAGAGAAGAAGACGATGATATTCATCACATTGTAATTCATTCCCATCCATGTGAAGGTGAGTGAGAAATGTGAAAATGGTAAAAGTCATTTCATTCTGTCATTTGATGCATTTCTTTACTATGGGTGTTATAAAAGAGGGTAGGAGAGAGGGTTATGAGGAGGGCAAATCATATTATTACATTATATTGACTATTTCATATAACTGTCCCTCTACATTTCTGGATTGCGAGTCCGATCGCAAATCATACTTCTAAACACTAATTATGTGTCATTTAAACTCCATGTTTTATTGACATTATGATGATGGTCTCATTTACTATTGGCTCTGTCTAAAATGAACTTACAGGCTTTCTTAATTGAACATAATCATGCCCAGAAATGCTACATACGGGTTCATGCGTGTGGAGGCTGTGACCCTGTAATTGCGGGCTTGAGTCAATTAAATACATCTAGATATCTAGAAATGTTTTATCCCACAGCCTAAATGTCGGGGTCCATGTAATTACGGGCTTGCAATGAAATAAGTCCAATAGTCTTCAGTCAAGGTTGAGGGGACAAGAAGATATTCAATCAAGATGGGTAGCCTGATTAGTCCAGGGCAGAAGACCAGGTCATTGACGATCATCGCTGGATGATCATTTGGGTAGGTATTTTTAAATTACATTTATTTTACAGTTTAATTTATTTTTTATTTTATTGTATGATTTTATTATTTTAATTGTATTTTTTTATTTTATATTTTTTATTTACTTGTATTTTTTATTTTGTAATCTCGTTTTTTTTTTTATTTTTAATAATTCAAGTTTTTTTACTTTTTATATATTTTTTTAAAGTTTTTTGTGTTTGTAGTTAATTTTAGGCACATCAGGGGTTACGTTTAGGATACCATAGTGGTCTATATAGACTCCTGTGGCTGTTAATGGTTAGTTTTAGCATACCATGGGATCCTATATAGACTCCCATGGTATTTTAGACTTACAGTACATACCATGGGGGTCCTTAATAGGCATAGCATAGTATCCTCCATGCTGCCTCCCATTTGCCATTAAGAAGCAGCAGTATCCTTCATGACACCTCTCATGAAATCCTGCTGCTTCTAGAGGGTGTCTGATTTACCTAGGCCACATCCCACCTATCTATGGAGAGTTGGTATCCTCCATGCTGCTTCCTTTCTGCTGCTAGGGAGCTCCAGCATCCTCCATGCTGCCTCCCATTTGCCATTGAGGAGCACCAGTATCCTCCATGACACCTCTCATGAAATCCTGCTGCTGCTGTGGAGTGTGTGACTTACTTAGGCTGCCTCTTATCTGTTTGTGGTGAGAGCTGGCATCCTCCATGCAGCCTCCCATCTGGTGTTGGGGAGCACCGGTATCGTCTATGGATTGGATTCTCCTTACAGTACTGTCTATGGATTCTCCCATCTTTTTTTGGGAGCTGGCATCCTATATGTAGACTCCTTTACATCACTGGGGACCGTGGCCATCCTCCATGCCACCTCCCTTGGAGTTTTGCTGCCACTGCTGGTGAGTGCCTGAGACATCTAGGCCACCTCCCATCTGCTTTTGTTCATTATTTATGCTGACCTTGTATGATACATCTACTAAGTATACATAAGTGATGGCTTCCCAATTTGTCTAAAGGCTGCTTAATTATTCTTATATATTGCTTTTTTCCTTTTACCAGACGGCTTTAATATGAATTCAATTTATGACAGTTACCAAATAATTCAAGCTATGAATCTATTATGGCTCCTAAATAAAGTGTATCAACAACAAACTGTCTGGCTCCCTTTATTCAGCAGTTACAGATAGAAATGGCTCAGAGCATCACTTCTTTACATTACAATTATTGTCTTTAGAACAAATAGAAACACTGTTGGGGTCTCCTATTTCGTATACTTGGTGGCTCGGAACTCAGGGCCCCTCAGAATTCTGAGGAACTGCGCCAATAAAGGTACACACACACAAGGTAGTATGTAAGCACAGTTCATTTATTGCTTGTCAGAACATAGATTATATAGTAACACAAAAAAGAGGTAGTTACGGAGGCGGTTGGTTTCTATGAGCAAACAGTTCCAAGAGCAAGCTGAAGCAATCTGTGGTTTTCTAAGTATAAAACAGGAACCCCCTGCGAGTCAGCAATGTCGCCAGATGTCCCATGCATGTTATTGAGGTTGGTCTGTTTCTTCATAGATAGTTTAGCACAAAAACATTAACTCCTTCATGTGATATTAACCCCTTCATTCCCCTCTTAGATCACAACGTGATCTTTATATAAAAAATAAATAAAATCATGCAAGCTGACTGGTTCGTATTAGGGCTCAAGACCCAAGATACGAACCAGTATGTGAATTTGCTGCAACCTGGAGATTGGCATATCATAGGGAGTCCTTTGCACGTTTAGGTAGTAGCGGGTAGTCTAGCGTAGAATCCTTTTAAGTAGTGCCCTACAACATGCAATAAGTGTACAGAGGAATACAAGTGAAGCAATAATACAATGACATGCAATCAGTATTTTCTGACCGAGAGCTCCCAACCAGGAGAACATGTCATCCCATATGGTCACCTGGAACTGGTTAAGTCGGTCGGCAATGTCTCTGGTTTGCTCTATATCGTCAGTAACTATAGCAGAGTTATCATCAATATAAGAACAACATTCTTTGCCCACTAAGGTGCATACGCCGCCCTTAGACGCTAACACATAATCTAAGGCCATCCTATTCTGCAAGGCTACTATCCTATTTTGTACTTGCTCTTGGTTTAATTTTTCAATAGCTTCTGTAGTGCTATTCAGGGCTTTCTGTACTAGGAGGGAAAGAGGGATAGTTCTTCTTGTAATCTTCCCACACCAACTGATGGGACAATTATACCAAGGACATCTAAGAACTTTTCCCATCCAGTCTTGGTGTTGGTATCCCTCATGTTTCTGATGCGGCCCTGTGGAAGACTAGAGGTGTTGTATATGTAAGGGATGACCTGGCGTAAGTAACAAGTGCCCACCCAGTTAGGGGGAAGCCACCGGTAAGCATTTCTGCCACAGATAAAATATACATCTGTAGCTGGAGACGGAGGCATAAGGTGGAAAAGGTTAGATACAGAGCTATCAGTTTTAGGGCTGCAGCCGGTACCATTATTGTTAATGTTATGCAAAAGAGGGAACAGATAGGTGCATCCATGACCACTACAGTCCCAAGGTGCACAACTCTTATATAACTGGTCAAGAGAAGAATTAGAGCTTGAGGAATTTCTATTAAAGATAAGTGTGGTGTTGTCCTTGCAGACAGATTTACCCATGGGTCAACCTTTTCCTAAAACGTTAAAGCAGTTATATCCTGGGTTACTATGGGTTAGTGTAAAAGATACACTTTTATTGTGTTGTTTCGGAAAATACGTGCGTGTTAGGTTTTGCATACCTGTGGCATTGAGCGGTGTAGCTGATTGGACATAAGTAAAGAAGTTCCATTTTATAGGTTTTGTACTGCCATTGTAATATATGTGGTTTTGGGTGAAATTCTCGGCTGGGAGACCAAATAGGGGTATACCCATTTCCCCATGTGTAGATACGTGGGCACATATCCAACAATTAGAGAGGTTAAAGGAGTGGGCATATCCTTGTAACATTACAGAAAATGTATTACGTTCCCAGGGGTGATTTTGTATAATGGTATTATCTTGTGTGGATCTCTTTTACCTATGAGGTGAGCTAGTATTGGTGTGAGTGTTATTGTGTTTACCACAAACAGACTTTAATGGTCCCAATTCGTCTGGGTCATAATGACAATTAAGAACTGTCCACAAGGGTAAATAAATCAGGAGCATAATGCACATCAACAGGAGAAAGTTCTTGCATGCATTCTGTGGATGCAGGAGTAGGTTTGAAATTTTTATTATCGCTGTCTTCAATCGCTTTCACAGGGACTTTGTCACCTGCTTCACCCCTCTTTGGACACAGCTTCAGGCGTGATGCGTGGATCCAGATGTGCTGTGAGTCAGTGAGGACGGCAGTCCTGGTTACTGCTACATCGGTAGTCGGTGGTCCGAATGGGAAGCCTCCCTTCTTTGCTCTGTTCAGTTGTCGGACACAGACAAGGTCACCTGGCTGGAACGGATGTGTTGGTTCCTGTGAGGGTAAAGGAAAGCGAGAAGACACATCACCATAGATGCCATTCAATTTATCAATCAAATGTTGCACATATTGTTCTCTTATAAGATCAAGATCACCAGACATAATTACAAGTGGGCCTTTTACCCAAGGAGTTGGAAATGGTCTTCCCATTAGAATCTCAAAAGCGGACAATTTGGTAGACTTATTAGGAGTCATCCTAATTTCTGCTAGAATGGCAGGTAGGTATTTCTGCCAGTTCACCCATGTACCTGCAGTGGCCTTTGTAAGTTTTTCCTTAATAGTGCGGTTCATTCTTTCCACTATGCCTGAACTCTGAGGATGGTAAGGGATATGGAATTTCCAGGTGATCTGCAGCCATTGTACCAGTTCATTAATTACCGCACTAATAAAGGCTGGTCTATTATCAGAATTAATTTGCGATGGGCATCCATATCTCGGTATTACCTCAGTAGTTAATATTTTAGCTACCGTCTTAGCATCCTCTCTCTGTGTTACAAAGGCCTCAGGCCACCGTGAGAACTGGTCTACTATCACCAACAGGTACAATTGCTTTGATCCTGTCTTTGGGATATGTGTAAAATCAATTTGTAAATGGGTGAATGGAGCTGTGGGTGGATGCAAGTGATCATGTAATGCTTTGTTAGGTACTGTACAGTTATTCTGTAGACACTGTATATATCTTTGTATGTATGTCTGGCAGTATGATTTTAAGTTTCTGATGCAAAAAGACAGTTGTAACTGTTGCATGGTTGCTTTAATTCCTTTGTGTCCCACCCAGTGTGCCTGTACTATGAATATTGGGGCACTACTCTCAGGTATCCCTATCTTCCCCTCTTTTGAGAAAAGGCCATGTATGTCCTTTTCTAAATCATGTGACTGCCAATATGATAAATCATCAGGTGTTGCAAAGCCTTGTAATTCATGAAGCAATTTCATGAAAAGTATGGGTGGGTGTAGGTATTACGGTGGCAGCAGTTTTAGCAACTTGATTGGCCAAGGCGTTTCCTCTAGAAACAAAGTCTGTGCGGTTAGTGTGTGCGCAGCAATGGATAATGGCAATGTCTTTCGGTAACTGGATAGCTTGTAGTAAAGAATTAATGAGATTGGTGTGGGAGATCGGTTTACCATCAGCAGCAACAAAGCCTCTTTGCTGCCATATTTTTCCAAAATCATGAACCACACCAAAGGCATAACGGGAGTCAGTGTAAATGTTTACAGATTTATTTGCAAAAAGGTGACATGCTTTCGTAAGGGCGATAAGTTCAGCAGCTTGGGCAGAAGTAAAAGGGATGGGACCTGCTTCAAGTACAACATCTGGGAGCTGAACTACAGCAAAACCTGTTTTATAGACCCCATCTGCAGGTCTAGAACATGACCCATCAACAAACACATTCTCAGCATGGTCAATAGGCATATCCAGTAGGTCAGGTCGAGGTGAAGTGGGGTCATGTATAGTGGTAAGACAGTCATGCAGCTGTTCATGGTCATTAGAAGATGTAGGGTTGCTAGTTAATATAGCATTTAAGACAGCAATAGGACCTGAATTAGGTGCGCTGTATTTAACGTCTAGATTAGTGTGGTTAAGCAGGATGCATAACCACTGAGGTGTTGAGCAGTCATGTGTTGTGTGGTTAGGTTTTTAAGTAACTGTAACACTTGGTGACTGGTGTGGAGGATGGTAGAATGTCCCAAGGTGACAGTATTAGCTGACTCTACGGCCATTGCACAAGCAGCTAATGCTTGGAGACACGCCGGCATCCCTAGGACCGGAGTAGGGACTACTTTGGAAAAGAATGCTACGGGACATATACTACCTCCGTGATCTTGGGCACAGACCGCAGCCATGTTTTTACAGTTGTCCCTTGAATACAAATGAAAAGGTTTACAATAATCAGGTAGTCCTAAAATGGGGGCCTGCATAATGCTAACTTTTAAGGTCACAAAAGCTGTAGTCATGTCTGGAGTCCACTGAATATGCTCTGGGCTGTCCCCCTTAGCAGCCGCACGTAAAATGGAGTCATGGTGTGAGCACTCAGGGATCCATTGCCTGCAATAGTTAATGATACCAAGAAAGGAAAGCATTTCCTTTTTAGTCTGTGGTTTAGGAACTCTCTGGATAGCCTCTATGCGTTTCGAGCTAACATAGTGTGTGCCAGAGTAAAACCTAAATATTCAACATGTGTTGCCCCCATTTGTATCTTGTGTTTAGCTACCTTGTGACCTTCAGCTGCTAGGTGCTGTAGCAAACTGAGTGAATCCTGTTTGTTGGCTTCCCCGTCAGAACTACACAACAGTAGGTCGTCGACATATTGAAGCAGGACGGAACCATGACACGGGGTCCATGACTGCAAGGTATGTTGGAGCACCAGTGAATAAGCAGCTGGTGAATCCACGTAGCCCTGGGGAAAATGGGTCCATGTTAATTGGCGCCCATCAAAAGTGAAAGCCATAAGTAGTTGTGTCTCAGGGTCCAATGGGACCGAAAAGAATGCGTTAGATAAATCAATAACAGTGAATATAGTGGCGTCATGTGGAATGGCCATAATGAGAGCGGTGATATCAGGGACAATGGGAGCAATTGGGATAACTAATTCATTGATTGCTCGTAAATCTTGAACAAATCTGAAATCGTTGTTACGTTTGGGTACAGGGTTGATTGGGGTATTAAAAGGTGATACAACAAGGCGTAATATACCTTGCTGCAAAAATTAGTCAACCATAGGGCGAATACCTTCCTTCTTTTCATGTTAGAGGGGGTATTGCTTGATGTAGACAAGGGTAATGTGTGGCTTTAGTCGGGCCGTGTAAGGGGTGCAGTTAATCTTTCCTACATCTAATTTTGAGGAAGCCCATACGGAGGGGGGTATTTCACTTAAGTCAGGGTCAGTACTAAGGAGGGTTTTAAGGGGAGGGTCAAGGGGGGCCGAGTGAGACATTCATGGCTCCCTTGGAATTGAATTCAACGGTAGTTCCTAATAAACCTAGTCTCTGCCCAAAAGGTTAACCGGGCAGGACGGAATGATTCTAAAAGGATGGAGGAAGCCATGGTCTGTCCGCGGTATAGTGACAAGGAGGGGGGGTGTAATTTAAGTTTTGGTGGACACTGCATTAATTCCCATTGAAGGTGCCGACTTCGTGGTGGGGCCCTCATATATTTCCGAGCAGAAAAAGGGTGTTAGTTGACCCTCTACCCTTAAAGTTATAAATGGTTCGTCTCGGAAATTTGAGGAAATCACAGGGAAGGCGGGGGTGTTTCCTTCAGGGCTGCCCTATTGCCATTGTATGTGGTGTGTGGGAGGTTGGGGGCAGTCTGGGTCTGTTGTAGACATTAATTTTTCCAGTGTCCCTGTTGTCCACAGTTAAAACAATGAGTCCGTTCTGACTTATAGGATGTACCAGGTCCCCGTCCTCTGCCTCTCTGTCTACTACCTCTATAGGAGGACCTTTGTGCGCCTGAGTCGTCTCTGGGTCTCACTTGGTAAGGGTCACAATGTTGTAAGCCCTGGCTCTGGTAGAGTGTCTTACTTACATCTTTCTTAATATCAAAACAATCTGCTGCTTCTTTCTCATGTATCTTCTTCAAAAATTCCGAACCCGTCAATGATGGCCACTCAGAGACCAATTGTTTGACTAGTAGTGAATATAGAGGAAACATATTGCCTATGCAGGTTTGTACCTTCAAGAGACCCATGGCCCCTTCAGATGACAATCCCGCCTCATCTTCCCAACTTTTATAAAACCTTTTAGTAAATTCCGTCATTGTTTCTTTCGGGGTCTGTTTACAGGATAAAGCAGTGGATGTAGACTGTTTATCCTTCCACAATCTTTACATTTCTACCCTAATTTCATCCCACATAGCATTGATTCCGGTTGTAGTAGCTAGAGCACAGGCAGTAGTAATATTGTTGGTGTCAGGCGTATTAATAGTAGGTACGTTCATCCAGTCCCAACCTGATTCTGGGTCAAAATCTAACAGTCCGTCAATAACTAGTCTAATATCCGTCTGAGTCATGCATTGTACCTGACACATTCTTTTCAAATACATCATACATTCCGAGGGATTGGTACAGGGGTTTGGTGCTTCCTTGATAATATCTTTTAATTCACTGTGGTTGAGTGCCTTCATAACTAGTTGGTCTCCTACCGTTAAAAAGGGGTAAGCTCCTTCGGTGGTAGTGTCAGGCTCATGTCTCAACATATTAGTGTGTCTGCTGCGTGTAACTGCAGGAGACGGGACTACAGCAGCAGCTGCTTGTCCCTGTCCCTCTACTGGCGCTGGCGGGGGAGGTGGAGGAGGGGTAGGTGCGGGTGGTGGAGCGGGAGGGTGTTAGCGCATATACACGGCTATCACATCCTCCATACTTGTGTCTAGGTTGGGATATAGAGAGGTAGACATAGGTGGGGTGTAAATCGGGGGTGCTGTGGGACAGGGGGTGGGTGTGTGTCTGGGAGTGTGGCTTGGAGTCTTTTTCTTGGGGAAGAGCTTCTTTTAGTTTTTCTTAACACCATCAGAAGGGACTGGGAGCCAGTGTGGCACTACCTCTAACCAATTCTTTCCACCTTCACTCATGTTTGTCATGTCCCAATCGGCGTCCCCCGTGTACCATGGAAATGCCTTTTCGTCCCCCAAGCATAGTCCCTTAATCATGTTAATATGAAAATCATCATTTGCTCCCTCCCTCGGGAAAGGAATATACCTCCTCATTCCCTCAGTCCATCCGGCTAGGTTATCTACAAAGGGGTCGACATAGAATCCCCCCTTTGGTGATGTTCTATATACATATTCTTTACAAGATTCTCCCGGGTTGGGGGGGGGTATTGTTTAGACTGGGAAGTGCCCATTTTCAACTATCCTTCTAGTCTTTATTTTCTTTGGTAGTCGTCTCAGTAGACAATTTAACCTTATTTGTTAACACATTGGTCAATGAGAGAATATAGCGGCTGTACTGAGCTGAAATAGCTCCCACAATTCCAAAAGTATTTTCGAGTTGATTACTTAAGACCAAGTGTGTCAGCAAAATATCCCTAATTCTTTCTCTTTTGACTGGAACTTGCGTTCGTTTTCTGCGCGTCAACGGGTTTCCCCTAGACACAGAAACGGGGCGTCTTACAGTCTCCAGAGACTTTGCTATATGGTCTGGTACGAAATAACAAAAAAGCTCTTATCTTAAACAGCACGGCAATACAGCAAGGTTCATGAGCAAGCAGAAGCAGCGTTTTTGGGGCCCTGTTAACCAAGAAACCAAGTATATATATATTTATCCTTTCTATTCCCACCTTAGGAACAATTATTATCCTTGCCTACCAGAGACTTAACTTCTCGCTACCACAGGGAGAGTCCCCAACTTAATCTACTTGGATACAGTTTACAAAGGATGAGAGGAGTAGGAGTATAGGAAGGTGTATATAGACTCTGTTCACTGTACTCACCAGTCCTGGTCGTGCTTCGATCTGCTGTATCCCACTTCAGACACCAGTTTGTTGGGGTCTCCTATTTCGTATACTTGGTGGCTCGGAACTCAGGGCCCCTCAGAATTCTGAGGAACTGAGCCAATAAAGGT
This sequence comes from Discoglossus pictus, assembly GCA_027410445.1. Classification (NCBI taxonomy): domain Eukaryota; kingdom Metazoa; phylum Chordata; class Amphibia; order Anura; family Alytidae; genus Discoglossus; species Discoglossus pictus. The sequence goes on from JAPZIH010000711.1 coordinate 5,005,697, forward strand.
ACACACACACAAGGTAGTATGTAAGCACAGTTCATTTATTGCTTGTCAGAACATAGATTATATAGTAACACAAAAAAAGGTGGTTACGGAGGCGGTTGGTTTCTGTGAGCAAACAGTTCCAAGAGCAAGCTGAAGCAATCTGTAGTTTTCTAAGTATAAAACAGGAACCCCCTACGAGTCAGCAATGTCGCCAGAGGTCCCAGGCATGTTATTGAGGTTGGTCTGTTTCTTCATAGATGGTTTAGCACAAAAACATTAACTCCTTCATGTGATATTAACTCCTTCACCCCCTCCCTCCCTCTCTCCCCCTCCCCTCTCTCTCTCTCCCCCTCCCTCTTCCCCTCCCCCCTCTCTCTCACCTCTCTCTCCCCCTCCCTCTATTCCCCTACCCCTCTCTCCCCCTCTCTCTCTCTCAACCTCCTTTACTCTCTCTCTCTCTTCCTCTCCCTCTCCCTCCCCCATCACCCCTCCCCCTCCCTCTCTCCCCCTCCATCTCTCCCCCCTCCCTCTCTCTCCCTTTCTCTCCCCCCCTCTCTCCCCCTACCTCTCTCCCTCTCTCTCTCCCTCCTCTCTCCCTCCCCCCCCTCTCTCTCCCCCTCCCTCCATCCTCTCTCTCTCCCCCCCTCCCTCTCCCCCTCCCTCTCTCCCCCTCCCTCTCTCTCTCCAAGTATGATGTCACAGCTCCAGACCCCTCTCTCTCCCCCCCTCCCGGTTTCCCTCTCTCCCTCACGCTCTCCTTCTCTCTCTCTCCCCTCCCTCCCTCCTACTCTTTCCCTCCTTCTCTCTCCCCTTCCCTCCTTCTCTCTATCCCACTCCTTCTCTCTCTCTCTCTCCCCCTCCCTCCGACAATCCCCCTCCCTCTCCCAATCTCTCTCTCCCTCCCCCCCTCTCTCTCTCCCCCTCCCTCCCCCCATCTCCCTCCCCCTCTCCCTCCCCCTCCCTCCTTCTCTCTCTCTACCTCTCCTTCTTTCTCTCTCTCTTCCACTCCCTCCCACCATCCCCCTCCCTCTCCCCCTCACTCTCTCCCTCCCCCGTCTCTCTCTCCCCCTCCCTCTCTCTCCCCCTCCATCTCTCCCCCTCTATCTCTCTGTCTACCTCCCTCTCCCTCCCTCTCCCTCCCAGTATGATATCACAGCTCCAGACCGCTCTCTCTCTCTCCCTCCCTCTCCTCGTCTTCCTCCCTCTCTCTCCCCCTCCCTCCTTCTCTCTCTCCCCATCCTTCTCTCTCTCTCCCCATCCCTCCTGCTCTCTCCCCTTCTTCTCTCTCCCTCCCTCTCCCCTCTCTCTGTCTCTCCCCCTCCCTCTTTCCCCCTCTCCCCCCTCTCTCTCTCCTCCTCCCTCTCTCTCCCAGTATGATGTCACAGCTCCAGTCCGCTCTCTCTCCCCCTCCCTCTCTCTCCTTCTCTCTCTCCCCCTCCCTCTCCCCCTCCCTCCTTCTCTCTCCCTCCCCCTCCCTCTTCCCCTCCCTCTCCCCAATCCCTCTCTCTCCCCCTCCCTCCATCCCCCTTTCTCTCCCGCTCTCTCCCCCTCTCTCTCTTCCCCTCCCTCCCTCTGCCTCCCTCCCCTTCTCTCTCTCTCCCCCTCCCAGTATGATGTCACAGCTCCAGACCCCTCTCTCTCTCTCCCCCATCCCTGTCTCCCTCTCTCCAACCTCCCTCTCTTTTTCTCTTCCTCCCCTCTCCTTCTCTCTCTCTCCCCCTCTCTCTCTCCCCTCCCTCCTTCTCATTCCCTCTCTCCTTCTCTCTCTCCCCCTCCTTCTCTCTCTCTCTCCCCCTCCCACCCACAATCCCCTTCCCTCTCCCCTCCAACCCTCTCTCCCCCTCCCTCTCTCTCCCCCTCCATCCCCCCATCCCCCCTTCCTCTCTCTCTCACCCCCCTCTCTCTCTCCTTCTCTCTCCCCCCTCCCTCCTCTCTCTCCCCCTCCTTCTCTCTCTCTCTCTTCCCCTCCTTCCCACCAACCCCCTCCCTCTCCCCCTCTCTCCCTTCCCCCTCCCTCCCCCTCTCTACCCCTACCTCTCCCTCCCAGTATGATGTCACAGTTCCAGACCCCTCTCTCTCCCTCCCGCGCCTTCCTTCTCTCTCTCCCCATCCTTCTCTCTCTCTCTTCCTACTTCTCTCTCCCTCTACTTCTCTCTCTCCCCCTCCCTCTCTCCCCCTCCCTCTCTCTCTCCAAGTATGATGTCACAGCTCCAGACCCCTCTCTCCCCCCCCTCCCGGTTTCCCTCTCTCGCTCTCCTTCTCTCTCTCTCCCCTCCCTCCCTCCTTCTCTTTCCCTCCTTCTCTCTCCCCTCCCTCCTTCTCTCTATCCCCCTCCTTCTCTCTCTCTCTCTCCCCCTCCCTCCCACAATCCCCCTCCCTCTCCCACTCTCTCTCTCCCTCCCCCCCTCTCTCTCTCCCCCTCCCTCCCCCATCCCCCCTCCCCCCCTCTCTCTCCCCCTCCCTCCTTCTCTCTCTCTACCCCTCCTTCTCTCTCTCTCTCTTCCACTCCCTCCCACCATCCCCCTCCCTCTCCCCCTCTCTCTCTCCTCTCCCTCCCCCCTCTCTCTCTTCCCTCCCTCTCTCTCCCCCTCCCTCTCTCCCCATCTATCTCTCTGTCTACCTCCCTCTCCCTCCCTCTCCCCTCCCAGTATGATATCACAGCTCCAGACCGCTCTCTCTCTCCCTCCCCCTCTCTCTCTTTCCCCCCTCTCCCCGTCTTCCTCCCTCTCTCTCCCCCTCCCTCCTTCTCTCTCTCCCCATCATTCTCTCTTTCTCCCCATCCCTCCTGCTCTCTCCCCCTACTTCTCTCTCCCTCCCTCTCCCATCTCTCTGTCTCTCCCCTTCCCTCTTTCCCCCTCTCCCCCTCTCTCTCTCCTCCTCCCTCTCTCTCCCAGTATGATGTCACAGCTCCAGTCCGCTCTCTCTCTCCCCCTCCCTCTCTCTCCCCCTCCTCTCTCCCTCTCTCTCCTTCTCTCTCTCCCCTCCCTCTCCCCCCTCCCTCCTTCTCTCTCCCTCCCCCCTCACTCTCCCCCCTCCCTTTCCCCCATCCCTTTCTCTCCCCCTCCCTCCATCGCCCCTTTCTCTCCCTCTCTCCCCCCTTACCTTCCCCCCCTCTCTCTCTCCCCCTCCCTCTCTCTCTGTCTACAACCCTCTGCCTCCTTCCCCTTCTCTCTCTCTCCCCTTCCCAGTATGATGTCACAGCTCCAGACCCCTCTCTCTCTCTCCCCCCTACCTGTCTCCTCTCTCCCCTCCCTCTCTGTTTCTCTCCCTCACCCTCTCCTTCTCTCTCTCTCCCCCTCTCTCTCCCCTCCCTCCTTCTCTTTCCCTCCCTCCTTCTCTCTCACCCTCCCTCCTTCTCTCTCTCACCCTCCTTCTCTCTCTCTCTCCCCCCTCCCTCCCACAATCCCCCTCCCTCTCCCACTCTCTCTCTCTCTCCTTCTCACTCTCTCTCCCCCTCACTCTCTCTCCCCCTCCCTCCCCCCCATCCCCCCTTCCTCTCTTTCTCACCCCCCTCTCTCTCTCCTTCTCTCTCCCCCTCCCTCCTTCTCTCTCTCCCCCTCCTTCTCTCTCTCTCTCTTCCCCTCCCTCCCACCATCCCCCTCCCTCTCTCTCCCTCCCCCTCTCTCTCCCCTCCTTCTCTCTTTTTCCCCCTCTCTCTCTGTCTACCTCCCTCTCCCTCCCTCCCCCTCTCTACCCCTACCTCTCCCTCCCAGTATGATGTCACAGTTCCAGACCCCTCTCTCTCTCCCTCCCCCCATCTTCCTTCCTCTCTCCCCCTCTCTCTCCCCCGCCCTCCTTCTCTCTCTCCCCATCCTTCTCTCTCTTTCTCCCCCTACTTCTCTCTCTCTTTCTCCCCCTCCCTCTCTCTCCCCCTCCATCCTTCTCCCTCTCTCCTCTACTCTCTCCCTCCCCTCTCTCTGTATCTCCCCCTCCCTCTTTCCCCCTCTCCCCCTCCCTCTCTCTCCCAGTATGCTGTCAAAGCTCCAGTCCGCTCTCTCTCTCCCCCTCCTTCTCTCTCACTCTCTCTCCCTCCTTCTCTCTCTCCCCCTCCCTCCTTCTCTCTTCCCCTCCCTCCTTCTCTCTCTCTCTCCCTCTCTCTCCCCTTCCTTCTATCTCTCTCTCCCTCCCTCCCCCTCTCTCTCTCCTCATTCCTCTCTCCCCCTCTCTCTCTTCCCCATCCCTCTCTCTCCCCCTCCCTCCCCCATCCCCCATCCCCCCTCTCTCTCCCCTCCCTCTCCCCCTCCCTCTATCTCTCCCCTCCCTCTCTCTCTCTGTCTACCTCCCTCTCCCTCCCTCCCCCCTCTCTCTCTGTTTCCCTCCCAGTATGATGTCAAAGCTCCAGACCCCTCTCTCTCTCCATCCCCCCTTCTCTCTCTCCCTCCCTCTCCCCGTCCTCCTCCCTTTCTCCCCCTCCCTCTGTCTCTCTCTCCCTCCCACTCCCTCCCCCTCTCTCTCCTCCTTCCCCTCTCTTTCCCACTTCCTCTCCCGCTCTCCCTCTCTCTCTCCCCCTCCCCTCTCTCACTCTCCCAGTATGGTGTCAAAGCTCCAGACCCCTCTCTCTCTCCCCCTCCCTCTCCCCATCCCCCCTCCCTATCTCCCCCCCCCCCTCTCTCTCCCCCTCCCTCTCTCGATCAGTATGATGTCACAGCTACAGACCCCTCTCTCTCTCTCCCCCTCCTTCTCTCTCCCTCCTTCTCTCTCCACACATAAGATGACTCATACAGGAGAAAAGCCTTTTCCATGTTCTGAATGTGGCAAATGTTTCAGTCGGGTCTCAGATCTTAATAGACATAAGATGACTCATACATGAGAAAAACCTTTTCCATGTTCTGAATGTGGGAAATGTTTCAGTCGGGCCTCATATCTCAAGCGACACATGAGAACTCACACAGGATAAACACCATTTGCATGATCTGAAACTCACATGTGAAAATGTTTCAGTAAGATTTGAAATGACACAAGAAACTCACACAGGATAAAGACCAGTTGTATGTATGGAATGTGGGTAAGGGTTTAATATGAGTCCGCCATTACACATCAACATGACACATCATGTAATTCAACTTAAATCATATAAATGTAAGTAATTAAAAACATTAGCAAGCTCATAAAGATCTATGGATATCTGAGTTGTAAATCACATTAATAGAGCAGTAAGTTGTACTAATGTATCAGCTTGTATTATTACAATACATGATATGATGCTGGACTGTGCATTGCTGCTTTTTGCTTGGTTACCAATAACCTTTCGATTTAAGGGATCCAGAACGTATAGACTTTGCTCTACACCATCATGCTGAGCACTCATAATACATTTGTGGACCTGTAAACTAAGCTATATATATTTTTTATATAATCTTTATATATTTTTTAACCTTAATAGCCCCTTCCATTAATTTTCCTATTTTCTATGTACGTTTGTTGCATCAAACAAAGCAATGAGTTTAAAGGGCTTGAAAATAAAAAAAACTATGCTTTTAGGTACGGAAAGAGTCAGAAATGTCAATAAAGTTATTTTTTAATTGATTAAGAATTGACTGGGATATTTCTTGATTTAATCATACATCACCCTCATCCGCTGTTCCCTCTAAGCTGTGCGCGCGCACACATACCCTGAGATGAGCGCACACAACTAAACATGGAGTGCACACAGATCCCTAGGGGGATATTTAATCTTAGTTTTCCCCAATAACTTTTTCCACACTAGGAGAAATAGATCTCCATTGACCCTTTTCCTTTTGCCGGTGCTCCCTTTGAGATAGCGCTGGTGGGCGGAGAAACTCGATAGGGCAAATCTGGTGCTGATGTCAGATGTCGATGTCCGACATTAGCTTGCTCTCTCAAAGCATCAGAGTCATTCACCCTTCCATGCTGTGTAAACAACATTTCAATGTGTGCACAAAACAAATCAAAGAATCACACAGGACAAAAGGAAAAGGGTCAATGGAGATCTGTTTCTCCCTGGGTGGAAACAATTAATTGGGAAAACGTTATAAGCACATAACAAAGAAAGGAATCATACATTGCAAAATGAAATGTATATAGGGTCAATGGAGATCTATTTCTTAATGGGGGGAAAAAGGTTCATGGGAAAACTAAAATTAAATATACACCTGTAGGGAATTAGAAATGAATGTTCTTTCATATGGAATTAGTACGTGATGCCACCAGGCTGGTGGAGATAGAGACTGAGTACTTGGTGGGAACAAAGAACAGAATCTGTGGTTAAATGACTGAAGATATTTAGAATATCTGAAGGAGTTACTATTTAGTAAAAATAGTGCACTTTTATGGTATACTATGGCCTTGATGCAATTGAGCTGTCGTTGTTTACAGAAGCACGTAAACTAATTTGCTGTTCAATTGGCGTCTTTTTGTGAGCTGCAAACGATCTACGGGTTACAGGCTGAAAATCCCTGCGGTTGTAAAAATAGTAACTTACAATCCATCTAAGCCTTTGATCTTTCAAGCTTGCAACAGTTATAATCGCAAAATCGCTATTTAATTGCTCAGTTCCTCAAGCCCGAAAATATTTTCACACCCGTAAATGTAGAAGGAAATCCAACGGGTACCAGATAGGACACACAAGGGGGTTTAACCCCTGTTCATAGCACTGTAAATTCAAATAAAAAATCAATACTACACTTTAGAAGACAGGGAAAGTGATTAAATACATTGGAATTAATTGCACAACAGCCTCAAGCTCGTAAATCTGCAATCAAAAAAAAAATTTTTATGTGTAATTTCAGTTGTATATCAATTTTAGGAATCAATGAGTTAATACATATCAGGCCACCCACATGGACTAGAACATTTCCTTCATTCATTTTATTGTTGTGTACATTGCAGGATTGCGAGTCTGATCGCATATCGGGCTCCTAAATGCTAATAGATTGACATGTAACCTCCATCTTTTACTGATGTCATGATGTCGGTCTCATTTTCTATTGGCTGTTTCTAAATCAGTAGTTACGGCCGTGCTTAATTGATCATGTTCACGCTCTGAAATGCTACTCATGATTGCATGGTTTACGGGTTAGGCTTTCGGCCTGTAAGTTGCGGGCTTGTTCAATTGAATCGCTCTGTAATTGTAGCAAATTTCAATTGAATAAGGCCCTATGTAAGTTATGTTTTAGTATGCTCTGATATATGGACTAATACCCGCCACAGCTATCATCATTAAAACACTTAAAATGAATACAGTATAAAAGCCATTACTGTATAATTACTCCCACCCTAATTCACAACTCAATCCTATCAAAAGGAACAGAGTGATAGCGAAGTAAAAGATCACTCTTATTGACCGGATTACAGCAATCCGAACCATCAAGCAACCAGAAAAAAATAGAATCATGTACTTTAAATACAAATTAAGATTTATGATGCCACAAAATGCTTACAGGCACCTAGATTTCATCCCCTGTACGTCTCTGCAATTTGATTTTATCTGGAAGTAGACGGGCATGAGTGACTGAGCCAGGGCAGTGTTGGCGTTACATACCCCGGGCATGAGTGACTGTGCCAGGGCAGTGTTAGGGTTACATTCCCCAGGCATGAGTGACGACTGAGTCAGGGCAGTGTTGGCGTTACTTTTCCCGGGCATGAGTGACTGAGGCAGGGCAGTGTTGGCGTTACATTCCCCGGGCATGAGTGACTGAGTCAGGGCAGTGTTAGGGTTACATACCCCGGGCATGAGTGACTGAGCCAGGGCAGTGTTAGGGTTACATACCCGGGCATTGGTGACTGAGTCAGGGCAGTGTTGGCGTTACATACCCCGGGCATGAGTGACTGAGCCAGGGCAGTGTTAGGGTTACATTCCCCGGGCATGAGTGACTGAGCCAGGCCAGTGTTGGCGTTACATACCCCGGGCATGAGTGACTGAGCCAGGGTAGTGTTGGGGTTACATTCCCCGGGCATGAGTGACTGAGCCAGTGCAGTGTTAGGGTTACATTCCCCGGGCATAAGTGACTGAGTCAGGGCAGTGTTAGGGTTACATTCCCCCGGCATGAGTGACTGAGCCAGTGCAGTGTTGGCGTTACATTCCCCGGGCATGAGTGACTGAGTCAGGGCAGTGTTGGCGTTACATTCCCCGGGCATGAGTGACTGAGTCAGGGCAGTGTTAGGGTTACATTCCCCCCACCATAAGTGACTGAGTCAGGGCAGTGTTAGGGTTACATTCCCCCAGGAAAAGTGACTGAGTCAGGGCAGTGTTGGCGTTACATACCCCAGGCATGAGTGACTGAGCCAGGGCAGAGTTGGCATTACATTCCCCGACATGAGTGAGTGAGCCAGGGCAGTGTTGGCGTTACATTCCCCGGGCATGAGTGATTGAGTCAGGGCAGTGTTGGCGTTACATTCCCCCACATGAGTGACTGAGCCAGGGCAGAGTTGGCGTTACATTCCCCGGGCATGAGTGACTGAGTCAGGGCAGTGTTGGCGTTACATTCCCCGGGGATAAGTGACTGAGTCAGGGCAGTATTGGCGTTACATACCCCGGGCATGAGTCACTGAGTGAGGGCAGTGTTGGCATTACATTCCCCGGGCATGAGTGACTGAGTCAGGGCAGTGTTAGGGTTACATTCCCCGGGCATGAGTGACTGAGCCAGTGCAGTGTTGGTGTTACATACCCTAGGCATGAGTGACTGAGTCAGGGCAGTGTTGGCATTACATTCCCCGGGCATGAGTGACTGAGTCAGGGCAGTGTTGGCATTACATTGCCCGACATGAGTGACTGTGTCAGGGTAGTGTTGGCGTTACATTCCCCGGGCATGAGTTACTGAGTCAGGCCAGTGTTGGCGTTACATACCCCAGGCATGAGTGACTGAGCCAGGGCAGTGTTGGCATTACATTCCCTGACATGAGTGACTGAGCCAGGGCAGTGTTGGCGTTACATTACCCGGGCATGAGTCACTGAGTGAGGGCAGTGTTAGCGTTACATTCCCCGGGCATGAGTGACTGAGCCAGGGCAGTGTTGGCGTTACATTCCCCGGGCATGAGTGACTGAGTCAGGGCAGTGTTGGCGTTACATTCCCCGGGGATAAGTGACTGAGTCAGGGCAGTATTGGCGTTACATACCCCGGGCATGAGTCACTGAGTGAGGGCAGTGTTGGCATTACATTCCCCGGGCATGAGTGACTGAGTCAGGGCAGTGTTAGGGTTACATTCCCCGGGCATGAGTGACTGAGCCAGTGCAGTGTTGGTGTTACATACCCTAGGCATGAGTGACTGAGTCAGGGCAGTGTTGGCGTTACAACCCCTGGGCATTAGTGACTGAGTCAGGGCAGTGTTGGCGTTACTTTCCCCGGACATGAGTTACTGAGTCAGGGTAGTGTTGGCGTTACATTCCCCGGGCATGAGTTACTGAGTCAGGCCAGTGTTGGCGTTACATACCCCAGGCATGAGTGACTGAGCCAGGGCAGTGTTGGCATTACATTCCCTGACATGAGTGACTGAGCCAGGGCAGTGTTGGCGTTACATTACCCGGGCATGAGTCACTGAGTGAGGGCAGTGTTAGCGTTACATTCCCCGGGCATGAGTGACTGAGCCAGGGCAGTGTTGGCGTTACATTCCCCGGGCATGAGTGACTGAGTCAGGGCAGTGTTGGCATTACATTCCCCGGGCATGAGTGACTAAGCCAGGGCAGTGTTAGGGTTACATTCCCCGGGCATGAGTGACTGAGCCAGTGCAGTGTTGGTGTTACATACCCTAGGCATGAGTGACTGAGTCAGGGCAGTGTTGGCGTTACATTCCCCGGGCATGAGTGACTGAGTCAGGGCAGTGTTGGCGTTACATTCCCCGACATGAGTGACTGAGTCAGGGCATTGTTGGCGTTACATTCCCCGGCATGAGTGACTGAGCCAGGGCAGTGTTGGCGTTACAACCCCTGGGCATTAGTGACTGAGTCAGGGCAGTGTTGGCGTTACTTTCCCCTGACATGAGTTACTGAGTCAGGGTAGTGTTGGCGTTACATTCCCCGTGCATGAGTGACTGAGTCAGGCCAGTGTTGGCGTTACAACCCCTGGGCATTAGTGACTGAGTCAGGGCAGTGTTGGCGTTACTTTCCCCTGACATGAGTTACTGAGTCAGGGTAGTGTTGGCGTTACATTCCCCGTGCATGAGTGACAGAGCCAGGGCAGTGTTGGCATTACATTCCCTGACATGAGTGACTGAGCCAGGGCAGTGTTGGTGTTACATTACCCGGGCATGAGTCACTGAGTGAGGGCAGTGTTAGCGTTACATTCCCCGGGCATGAGTGACTGAGTCAGGGCAGTGTTGGCGTTACATTCCCTGACATGAGTGACTGAGCCAGGGCAGTGTTGGCGTTACATTACCCGTGCATGAGTGACTGAGTGAGGGCAGTGTTGGTGTTACATTACACGGGCATGAGTCACTGAGTGAGGGCAGTGTTAGCGTTACATTCCCCGGGCATGAGTGACTGAATCAGGGCAGTGTTGCCATTACATTCCCCGGGTTCAGCACTGCACCCTCCAGCCGAATGTACCTGTGAGTAAGTGAGGAGTGAAAGCTGCTGCTGCTAGAACAACACTCACTGACACATATCCCTAGCAGAGCATCCTATGTGCAGCTAATCTAGGCCTCTTTATTATGTAATTTCCAATTTCAAGCAATGTATGCTAGTGAGCTGAAGACACAATAACATTATCACCTGACTTACTCTCTTTGCAAAATGTTGCACAATAGACATTTTTAGCATACACATACTCTATGATTCCTTGGATGAAGAAGCAATAGGAAATGTCTGGTTAAAAAAGGATTATAAGAATCAAAGTCTATTTACTCCTGAGATAAAAATGATGGCAATGTCCATGTTTTCCTAGACCAAACAACAAGAGAAATTGAGAAACTATATGCAAAAAGAAAGAGAGGTAAATCAATCTCTATACTCAATATGACAGGAGAAGAGAAAAAAGCTCCAGGAGATCTAAAAACTGCCAATATAATAATAAAGCGCTCTTACATACAAAATACATACTCTGCTGTGTTGTGCGCTCTTGTTGTGGCCGAATCATAAACTCATCAATATCTTCCTGGATAGCTGTCGGCTAAAAAAGATAACGGTGTATTTAACTGTAATTTAAAATATAAATGCTGTGTTTGTTTAAAAAAAAAAATAATAACAGATCATAAAGAAATTATCGCTAAAATTATATAGACATATTATTATTATTTTTATTTTTTTAAATCAAATATATAACTTTACAACAAACATACAAAAGGACATAACTGTAAAAAAAATCTTTAAAAATAGCATCTAGACTTGTAAATATACAGTAAACGGTGCTACATATTTTAAAATATATTTATGAACAACAAATACACCGGACACAAGCGCTAACTTTAAAAAAATACATTTATGAGTACAAATAGCGACAAACAATTTGTTCTAACCATAGTAACACATACATTGTAAACAGCGTTGAGTAATTGATATACTATCTAATAAAAGAGAGATTTACAGCCTTATTAAATTGCAATTCGGTAAATTTAAAAGGGCTCTATATAAGCACACAGCATATTTTTTTACAGAAGTTTGTAGTCAGTGAACTTCTATCCAAAAGCAAGGTCTTCACGAACTAAAAACTTCTGTGAAATTTTTTTTTGCTGTGTGCTTATATAGAGCCCTTTAGAATTTGCCAAATCACAATTTAATAATGCTCTTACTATCTAATGTGAGTGAGGAATTTACTATCTAACATAAGTGAGGGATTTACTATCTAACATAAGTGAGGGATTTACTATCTAATATAAGTGAGTGATTTACTATCTAACATAAGTGAGGGATTAACTATCTAATATAAGTGAGGGATTTACTATCTAATATGAGTGAGGGATTTACTATCTAACATAAGTGAGGGATTTACTATCTAATATGAGTGAGGGATTTACTATCTAACATAAGTGAGGGATTTACTATCTAATATGAGTGAGGGATTAACTATCTAATATAAGTGAGGGATTTACTATCTAATGTGAGTGAGGGATTTACTATCTAATATGAGTGAGGGATTTACTATCTAACATAAGTGAAGGATTTACGATCTAACATAAGTGAGGGATTTACTATCTAATATAAGTGAGGGATTTACTATCTAACATAAGTGAGGGATTTACTATCTAAAATAAGTGAGGGATTAACTATCTAATATGAGTGAGGGATTGACTATCTTATATGAGTGAGGGATTTACTATCTAATATGAGTGAGGGATTTACTATCTAACATAAGTGAGGGATTTACTATCTAATATGAGTGAGGGATTTACTATGTAATATAAGTGAGAGATTTACTATCTAATATAAGTGAGGGATTTACTATCTAATATAAGTGAGGGATTTACTATCTAATGTGAGTGAGGGATTTACTATCTAATATGAGTGAGGGATTTACTATCTAACATAAGTGAGGGATTTACTATCTAATATGAGTGAGGGATTTACTATCTAATATAAGTGAGTGATTTACTATCTAACATAAGTGAGGGATTAACTATCTAATATAAGTGAGGGATTTACTATCTAATATGAGTGAGGGATTTACTATCTAACATAAGTGAGGGATTTACTATCTAATATGAGTGAGGGATTTACTATCTAACATAAGTGAGGGATTTACTATCTAATATGAGTGAGTTATTTACTATCTAATATAAGTGAGGGATTTACTATCTAATATAAGTGAGGGATTTACTATCTAATATGAGTGAGGGATTTTCTATCTAACATAAGTGAGGGATTTACTATCTAATATGAGTGAGTGATTAACTATCTAATATATGTGAGGGATTTACTATCTAATATAAGTGAGGGATTTACTATGTAATGTGAGTGAGGGATTTACTATGTAATATAAGTGAGAGATTTACTATCTAATATAAGTGAGGGATTTACTATCTAATATAAGTGAGGGATTTACTATCTAATGTGAGTGAGGGATTTACTATCTAATATGAGTGAGGGATTTACTATCTAACATAAGTGAGGGATTTACTATCTAATATGAGTGAGGGATTAACTATCTAATATAAGTGAGGGATTTACTATCTAATGTGAGTGAGGGATTTACTATCTAATATGAGTGAGGGATTTACTATCTAACATAAGTGAAGGATTTACGATCTAACATAAGTGAGGGATTTACTATCTAATATAAGTGAGGGATTTACTATCTAACATAAGTGAGGGATTTACTATCTAAAATAAGTGAGGGATTAACTATCTAATATGAGTGAGGGATTGACTATCTTATATGAGTGAGGGATTTACTATCTAATATGAGTGAGGGATTTACTATCTAACATAAGTGAGGGATTTACTATCTAATATGAGTGAGGGATTTACTATGTAATATAAGTGAGAGATTTACTATCTAATATAAGTGAGGGATTTACTATCTAATGTGAGTGAGGGATTTACTATCTAATATGAGTGAGGGATTTACTATCTAACATAAGTGAGGGATTTACTATCTAATATGAGTGAGGGATTTACTATCTAATATAAGTGAGTGATTTACTATCTAACATAAGTGAGGGATTAACTATCTAATATAAGTGAGGGATTTACTATCTAATATGAGTGAGGGATTTACTATCTAACATGAGTGAGGGATTTACTATCTAATATGAGTGAGGGATTTACTATCTAACATAAGTGAGGGATTTACTATCTAATATGAGTGAGTTATTTACTATCTAATATAAGTGAGGGATTTACTATCTAATATAAGTGAGGGATTTACTATCTAATATGAGTGAGGGATTTTCTATCTAACATAAGTGAGGGATTTACTATCTAATATGAGTGAGTGATTAACTATCTAATATATGTGAGGGATTTACTATCTAATATAAGTGAGGGATTTACTATGTAATGTGAGTGAGGGATTTACTATCTAATATGAGTGAGGGATTTACTATCTAACATAAGTGAGGGATTTAATATCTAATATGAGTGAGGGATTAACTATCTAATATAAGTGAGGGATTTACTATCTAATGTGAGTGAGGGATTTACTATCTAATATGAGTGAGGTATTTACTATGTAATATAAGTGAGAGATTTACTATCTAATATAAGTGAGGGATTTACTATCTAATATAAGTGAGGGATTTACTATCTAATATGAGTGAGGGATTTACTATCTAATGTGAGTGAGGGATTTACTATCTAACATAAGTGAGGGATTTACTATCTAATATGAGTGAGGGATTTACTATCTAATATAAGTGAGTGATTTACTATCTAACATAAGTGAGGGATTAACTATCTAATATAAGTGAGGGATTTACTATCTAATATGAGTGAGGGATTTACTATCTAACATAAGTGAGGGATTTACTATCTAATATGAGTGAGGGATTTACTATCTAACATAAGTGAGGGATTTACTAACTTATATGAGTGAGTTATTTACTATCTAATATAAGTGAGGGATTTACTATCTAATATAAGTGAGGGATTTACTATCTAATATGAGTGAGGGATTTTCTATCTAACATAAGTGAGGGATTTACTATCTAATATGAGTGAGTGATTTACTATCTAATATAAGTGAGGGATTTACTATCTAATATAAGTGAGGGATTTACTATCTAATGTGAGTGAGGGATTTACTATCTAATATGAGTGAGGGATTTACTATCTAACATAAGTGAGGGATTTACTATCTAATATGAGTGAGGGATTAACTATCTAATATAAGTGAGGGATTTACTATCTAATGTGAGTGAGGGATTTACTATCTAATATGAGTGAGGGATTTACTATCTAACATAAGTGAAGGATTTACGATCTAACATAAGTGAGGGTTTTACTATCTAATATAAGTGAGGGATTTACTATCTAATATAAGTGAGGGATTTACTATCTAACATAAGTGAGGGATTTACTATCTAAAATAAGTGAGGGATTAACTATCTAATATAAGTGAGGGATTTACTATCTAATATGAGTGAGGGATTTACTATCTAACATAAGTGAGGGATTTACTATCTAATATGAGTGAGGGATTTACTATCTAACATAAGTGAGGGATTGACTATCTAATATGAGTGAGGGATTTACTATCTAACATAAGTGAGGGATTTACTAACTTATATGAGTGAGTTATTTACTATCTAATATAAGTGAGGGATTTACTATCTAATATAAGTGAGGGATTTACTATCTAATATGAGTGAGGGATTTACTATCTAACATAAGTGAGGGATTTACTATCTAATATGAGTGAGGGATTTACTATCTAACATAAGTGAGGGATTTACTAACTTATATGAGTGAGTTATTTACTATCTAATATAAGTGAGGGATTTACTATCTAATATAAGTGAGGGATTTACTATCTAATATGAGTGAGGGATTTTCTATCTAACATAAGTGAGGGATTTACTATCTAATATGAGTGAGTGATTTACTATCTAATATAAGTGAGGGATTTACTATCTAATATAAGTGAGGGATTTACTATCTAATGTGAGTGAGGGATTTACTATCTAATATGAGTGAGGGATTTACTATCTAACATAAGTGAGGGATTTACTATCTAATATGAGTGAGGGATTAACTATCTAATATAAGTGAGGGATTTACTATCTAATGTGAGTGAGGGATTTACTATCTAATATGAGTGAGGGATTTACTATCTAACATAAGTGAAGGATTTACGATCTAACATAAGTGAGGGTTTTACTATCTAATATAAGTGAGGGATTTACTATCTAATATAAGTGAGGGATTTACTATCTAACATAAGTGAGGGATTTACTATCTAAAATAAGTGAGGGATTAACTATCTAATATAAGTGAGGGATTTACTATCTAATATGAGTGAGGGATTTACTATCTAACATAAGTGAGGGATTTACTATCTAATATGAGTGAGGGATTTACTATCTAACATAAGTGAGGGATTGACTATCTAATATGAGTGATCGATTGACTATCTTATATGAGTGAGGGATTTACTATCTAATATGAGTGAGGGATTTACTATCTAACATAAGTGAGGGATTTACTATCTAATATGAGTGAGGGATTTACTATGTAATATAAGTGAGAGATTTACTATCTAATATAAGTGAGGGATTTACTATCTAATATAAGTGAGAGATTTACTATCTATCTGAGTGAAGGATTTACTATCTTCTTGGTCCTAGTCCCAAGTAATCCCTGATAGTGACCATCTTACAACAACTACAAGGACCTTTCTTACATCCTCCCAGTCTCTCCCACCAGCTCGGTCTCTATTACCCCCTTATATGCTGATTCTACCATCTGTCCTCGCTCCATGATGTGACCTCACATCAGTTGGACATGACTAAACAACCAAACAACAACATGATGGCTTTAGCATCTGTTTCTGTTTGTTCTCTTCTAGTTTTCTATTCTTCATGGGGGAATAAGACATGTATGGGGGTAACAATCCAGCCCCATGACACTCACTGATGAGATTCAGGACTGTACATGTTTTATTTTGAATCATCGTTCAAGAGGCAGTTACTAACTGTTTTATAGCTATAAATTCATTATTATGGAGTAAATATGGTGTTACTACACATGGTGTGAGTTGGTATAATATGTTTTTCTTATATTATTAGTTTTTATGATATATATTATATTTAATTCAATCATTTTGGGAAGTTGAGTAGTAAAGACATGGCCCTTGGCACACTAAACCCCTGCACCGTCTGCGCACCGACATCTTACTTCTTTTTCTTTGCCAGAGCAAGGAATTTGGTGAAGTCGAGCACGGAAGGGAAGAATATCAAGGGGTTCTGGGGGAAGGGGTTGGGGGGTGATGGGCTTGACTATATATTATCTTATAGTGTATAACAGTGTAGATTTGCTGTCCCCTCAAAATAATGCAACACACCGCCATTAATGTCTAAACCATTGGCAACAAAAGTGAGTACACTCCTAAATGTCAAAATTGGGCCCAAAGTGTCAATATTTTGTGTGGCCACCATTATATTCCAGCACTGCCTTAACCCCCATGGGCATGGAGTTCACCAGAGCTTCACAGGTTGCCACTGGAGTCCTCTTCCACTCCTCCATGACATCACAGAGCTGGTGGATGTTAGAGACCTTGCACTCCCCCACCTTCCTTTTGAGGATGCCCCACAGATACTCAAGAGGGTTTAAATCTGGAGACATGCTTGGCTAGTCCATCACCTTTACCTTCACCTTCATTAGCAAGGCAGTGGTCGTCTTGGAGGTGTGTTTGGAGGGAGTTATCATGTTGGAACACTGCCCTGCGGCCCAGTCTCCAAAGGGAGGGCATCATGCTCTGCTTCAGTATGTCACAGTACATGTTGGCATTCATGGTTCCCTCAATGAACTGTAGCTCCCCAGTGCCGGCAGCACTCATGCAGGCCCAGACCAAACATATATACACATATGTCTATATGTGTATATATGTTTTCTATAATATGTTGTGTTGATTCCCCCTATATACATTTACCTGATGATGTCAGATGCTGCCTCCAGTCTCTCTGCATCTCTGTTTACATTCAAACTGAAGGTTTTATCTCATATCAGTGTTTTTGTGCTCTTTGTGCCTTATCCGTTTATCTGTCATTTAGGGATTATTTCAACCACCTTTTCTCCATTTAGATGTATACTTTTAGTGGTGGGAATGTAATGGTCCTGGCCTGCATGAGTGCTGCCCGCACTAAGGAGCTATAGTTCATTGAGGAAACTATGAATGCCAACATATACGGTGACTTACTGAAGCAGGGCATGATCCCCTCCCTTCAGAGGCTGGGCCACAGGGCAGTATTCCAACATGATAATGACCTGAAACACACCTCCAAGATGACCACTTCCTTGCTGAAGGTAAAAGTGATTGACTGGCCAAGCATGTCTCCAGACCTAAACCCTATTGAGCATCTGTGGAGCATCCTCAAAAGGAAGGTGGGGGAGTGCATGGTCTCTAACATCCACCAGCTCCGTGATATCATCATGGAGGAGTGGAAGAGGACTCCAGTGGCAACTTGTGAAGCTTTGGTGAACTCCATGCTCATGAGGGTTAAGGCAGTGCTGGAAAATAATGGTGGCCACACAAAATATTGACACTTTGGGCCCTAATTGGACATTTCCACTTAGGGGTGTACTCACTTTTGTTACCAATGGTTTAGACATTAATGGCGGTGTGTGGAGGTATTTTGAGGGGACAGCAAATTTACACTGTTAGACAGGCTGTACACTTACTACTTCACATTGTAGCAGAGGGTCATTTCATCATCCTCCCCTGTGTCTCTTTCCCCCCTCCCTCATCATCCTCCCCCCTCTCTCATCATCCTCCCCCCTCTCTCATCATCCTCCCCGTGTCTCTTCCCCAACATAATACTCCCCCTCCCTCATCATCCTCCCCTGTGTCTCTTCCCCCCTCCATCATCATCCTTCCCCCCTCATCTTCCTCCCCTGTGTTTCTTCTCCCCTCCCACATCATCCTCCCCTGTGTCTCTTTCCCCCTCCCTCATCACCCTCCCCTGTGTCTCTTTCCCCCTCCCTCATCATCCTCCCCTGTGTCTCTTTCCCCCTCCCTCATCATCCTCCCCTGTGTCTCTTTCCCCCTCCCTCATCATCCTCCCCTGTGTCTCTTTCCCCCCTCCCTCATGATCCTCCCCTGTGTCTCTGCCCACCCCTCCCTCATCACACTCCCCAAGTATCTTTCCCCCCTCCCTCATCATCCTCCCCTGTGTCTCTTTCCCCCCTTCCTCATCATCCTCCCCTGTGTCTCTTTCCCCCCTCCCTCATCATCCTCCCCTGTGTCTCTTTCCCCCCACCCTCATCATACTCCCCTGTGCCTCTTTCCCCCCTCCCTAATCATCCTCCCCTTTGTCTCTTCTCACTCCCTCGTCATCCTCCCCCTCCCTCATCATCCTCCCCTGTGTCTCTTTCCCCCTCCCTCATAATCCTCCCCTGTGTCTCTTTCCCTTCTCCCTCGTCATCCTCCCTTGTGTTTCTTTCCCCCTCCCTTATCATCCTACTCTGTGTATCTTCCCCCCTCCCTCATCATCCTCCCCTGTATCTCTTCCCCAATCCCTCATCACACTCCCCAGTGTCTCTTTCCTCCCTCCCTCATCATGCTCCAATGTGTCTCTTTCCCCCTCCTTCATCACCCTCCCCTGTGTCTCTTTCCCCCTCCCTCATAATGTTCCCCTGTGTCTCTTTCCCCCCTCCCTCATCACCCTCCCTTTTGTCTCTTTACCCCCTCCATCATCATCCTCCCCTGTGTCTCTCCCCCCCCCTCATCACCCTCCCTTGTGATTTCCCCCCCCCCTCCATCATACTTCCCTGTGTCTCTTTCACCCCTCCCTCATCATCCTCCCCTGTGTCTCGTTCCCCCCTCCCTCATCACCCTCCCCTGTGTCTCCTTTCCCCTCGCTCTTCACCCTCCGCTGTGTCTCTCTCACCCCACCCTAATCATCCTCCCCTGTGTCTCTTTCCCCCATCCCTCATCATCCTCCCATGTGTCTTTTTCCCCCCACCCTCATCATCCTCCCATGTGTCTCTTTCCTCCTCCCTCATCATACTCCCCTGTGTCTCTTTCCCCGCTCCCTCATCATTCTCCCCTGTGTCTCTTTCCCCCCTCCCTCATCATCCTCCCCTGTGTCTCTTCCCCCCCTCCCTAATAATCCTCCCCTGTGTCTCTTTCCCCCTCCTCATCATCCTCCCCTTTGTCTCTTCCTCCCCGCCGCATCATCCTCAACTGTGTCTCTTTCCCACCTCCCTCATCACCCCCCCACCCATTATCTTCCCCTGTGTCTCTTTCCCCCCTCCATTATCATCCCCCCTCCCTAATCATCCTCCCCTGTGTCTCTTCCCCCCTACATCATCATCTTCCTCCCTCCTTCACCATGCTCCCCTTTGTTTCTTTCCCCCCTCCCTCATCATCCTCCCTGTGTCTCTTTCTCCCCTCCCTCATCACCCCCCGTGTCTCTTTCCCCCTTCCTCATCACCCTCCCCCCTCCCTCATCATCATCCCTGTGTCTCTTTCCCCCTCTCATCATCCTTCCCCCTCCCTCATCATCCTCACCCCCCCTCATCATCCTCCCCCTCCCCGTCACTTACCTTCCATCAGCACCTGCTCCGCTCCTCCGTGCGTCTTCTGGCTGCGTCGGGACCCGGCCAATGCTAATGACGTGACGCACATATGATGTCACGTCATTAGCATATGCCGGGTACCGATGCAGCCGGAAGATGCCCGGAGGAGCGGAGGAGCAGCTGGTGATGGAAGGTAAGTGAGGGGAAAGTGAGAGGGGGAGGTAATTTAGAGAGGGATAAAGTGAGGAGGGTGGTTTAGGAGGGAGGAAGAGGAGGGGGTTGAGGTTGAGGAGGGACGTTGAGGAGGATAATTGGGGTTAAGGAGGAGGGTTGGGGGGGAAGAAACACGGGAGAGGGAGAAGGGGGAAAGAGACACGGGAGAAGGGGGAAAGAGACTCGGGAGAGGGGGGAAGGAGACAGTTATAGACTCGAGTATAAGTCGAGGGGGCCCTTTTCAGCTTTATAAAAAAGGCTGAAAAACATAGCTTATACTCAAGTATATATGGTAATTTAGTGCTAAGCCCTCTCAGTGGGGGTGAAAACTGTTATTAGTTTTCTTTATTTTTTATAGACGATTATCACTTACTTCAGTGTTTACTGAGGTGTATATTTATCGTTTGTTACTGACTTGTTTATTACTCAGGTGATACTGAATCAATAGGGAAAACCATAGCGAGGCTACTGTACACAGTGTGCAATACAGTTCTGAATGACTCTTGATCTCTGCTGCAAGGACAGCACCCCAAAAAGCCCTTTTAGGGCTATAACATCGTTTTTTTTAAATTCTGTTTAATCTAAGTTAATTTGCCTGTCTGTCTACTAGCCAATGTGTGTGTGTGTCACGCTCGTTGTTTTTACTCTGGCCAGTGCCACCAATCCAATCTGGTGGTGTACCAGCAGTCTACATTTAAAAAAAGCTAAATTTTATTTTGTGAAATCTAAGTTCATTTGCCTGACCGCTAGCCTGTGTGTGTCTCTTGGTCACAACTGACACTGTGCCCAGTGCAACCAATCCAATCTGGTGGTGTAACAACAGTCTACATTTTAAAAAAAACAAAATTTTATTTTGTTAAATCTAAGATCAATTGCCTTACCACTAGCCTGTGTGTGTTTCTTGGTCACAACTGATACTGTGCCCAGTGCAACCAATCCAATCTGGTGGTGTAGCAACAATCGATATTTAAACAAAAGCACATTTTTATTTTGTTAAATCTAAGTTCATTTTCTTGACCGCTAGTCCGTGTGTGTCTCTTGGTCACAACTGATACTGTGCCCAGTACAACCAATCCAATCTGGTGGTGTACCATCAGTCTACATTTAAAAAAAGCAAAATATTATTTTGTTAAATCTAAGATCAATTGCCTTACCACTAGCCTGTGTGTGTTTCTTGGTCACAACTGATACTGTGCCCAGTGCAAGCAATCCAATCTGGTGGTGTACCAGCAGTCTACATTTAAAAAAAGCAACATTTTATTTTGTTAAATCTAAGTTCATTTGCCTGACCGCTAGTCTGTGTGTGTCTCTTGGTCACAACTGATACTGTGCCCAGTGCAACCAATCCAATCTAGTGGTGTACCAACAGACTACATTTAAAAAAAATTAAATATTATTTTGTTAAATCTAAATTCATTTGCCTGACCGCTAGTCTGTGTGTGTCTCCTGCTCACAACTGATACTGTGCCCAGTGCAAGAAATCCAATCTGGTGGTGTACCAACAGTCTACATTTAAAAAAAGCAAAATATTATTTTGTTAAATCTAAGATCAATTGCCTTACCACTAGCCTGTGTGTGTTTCTTGGTCACAACTGATACTGTGCCCAGTGCAACCAATCCAATCTGGTGGTGTAGCAACAATCGATATTTAAACAAAAGCACATTTTTATTTTGTTAAATCTAAGTTCATTTTCTTGACCGCTAGTCCGTGTGTGTCTCTTGGTCACAACTGATACTGTGCCCAGTACAACCAATCCAATCTGGTGGTGTACCATCAGTCTACATTTAAAAAAAGCAAAATATTATTTTGTTAAATCTAAGATCAATTGCCTTACCACTAGCCTGTGTGTGTTTCTTGGTCACAACTGATACTGTGCCCAGTGCAAGCAATCCAATCTGGTGGTGTAACAGCAGTCTACATTTAAAAAAAGCAACATTTTATTTTGTTAAATCTAAGTTCATTTGCCTGACCGCTAGTCTGTGTGTGTCTCTTGGTCACAACTGATACTGTGCCCAGTGCAACCAATCCAATCTAGTGGTGTACCAACAGACTACATTTAAAAAAAATTAAATATTATTTTGTTAAATCTTAATTCATTTGCCTGACCGCTAGTCTGTGTGTGTCTCCTGCTCACAACTGATACTGTGCCCAGTGCAAGAAATCCAATCTGGTGGTGTACCAACAGTCTACATTTAAAAAAAGCAAAATATTATTTTGTTAAATCTAAGTTCATTTGCCTTACCACTAGCCTGTGTGTGTTTCTTGGTCACAACTGATACTGTGCCCAGTGCAACCAATCCAATCTGGTGGTATACCAACAGTCTACATTTAAAAAAAAGCTAAATTTTATTTTGTTAAATCTAAGTTAATTTGCCTGTTTGCTAGCCTGTGTGTGTTTCTTGGTCACAACTGATACTTTGCCCAGTGCAACCAATCCAATCTGGTGGTGTACCAACAGTCTACATTTAAAAAAAAGCAAAATTTTATTTTGTTAAACCTAAGTTCATTTGCCTGACCACTAGTCTGTGTGTGTCTCAGGCTCACAACTGATACTGTGCCCAGTGCAAGCAATCCAATCTGGTGGTGTACCAACAGTCTACTTAAAAAAAAAGCAAAAATGTATTTTGTTAAATCTAAGTTCATTTGCCTGACCGCTAGTCTGTGTGTGTCTCTTGGTCACAACTGATACTGTGCCCAGTGCAACCAATCCAATCTGGTGGTGTACCAGCAGTCTTTATTTAAAAAAAGCAAAATTTTGTTTTGTTAAATCTAAGTTCATTTGCCTGACCGCTAGTCTGTGTGTGTCTCTTGGTCACAACTGATACTGTGCCCAGTGCAAATAATCCAATCTGGTGGTGTACCAAATGTCTACATTTAAAAAAAGCAAAATATTATTTTGTTAAATCTAAATTCATTTTCCTGACCGCTAGTCTGTGTGTGTCTCAGGCTCACAACTGATACTGTGCCCAGTGCAACCAATCAAATCTGGTGGTGTACCAACAGTCTACATTTAAAAAAAGCTAAATATTATTTTGTTAAATCTAAATTCATTTTCCTGACCGCTAGTCTGTGTGTGTCTCCTGCTCACAACTGATGCTTTGCCCATTGCAACCAATCCAATCTGGTGGTGTACCAACAGTCTACATTTAAAAAAAAGCTAAATTTTATTTTGTTAAATCTAAGTTCATTTTCTTGACCGCTAGTCTGTGTGTGTCTCTTGGTCACAACTGATACTGTGCCCAGTGCAACCAATCCAATCAGGTGGTGTACCAGCAGTCTACATTTAAAAAAAGCAACATTTTATTTTGTTAATGTAACGGAACCCATCACTGTTTTACACTGCTTTTATGGTTATTTAATTCTTATGGTTAAAATATGATCACATTGCAATACTGTAGATATGTTGTTCTATGTTCTACAGAATATATTGGCTCAGACTATTACAGCTACTAGGCTAATAGATAATCCTATTACAGAGGCTCCTCATAAGATAGGGAAGTCTATTGTATAAAGTGTACACATTGGAAGAGATAGAACAAAGAGAAGGATAATCTGATCAATGTCTGTTATTGTATCAAAGTAGCCAGGTAACCTCCGGGGGATGTGACCACACCTATTGTCTCTCTATGTGTATTGTGTGGCCAAATTTTGGGGGATGTGTATTGCCTGTGGGAAGAGATGTATATATATTTCTGCAAAACAAAATAAACACAGTATTCTTTGACTCCCAATTGAGTGTCGTCCAATATGGGTGGATGGGGCTTGTGAGACTGTGCAGTGCTTCTTGGATATTTTACGGTATACCAGCGGAGTTATTGTACTTATGATTCCAACTCCGTTACAGTTAAATCTAAGTTCATTTGCCTGACCGCTAGCCAGTGTGTGTGTCAGGCTCACAACTGATACTGTGCACAGTGCAACCAATCCAATCTGGTGGTGTACCAACAGTCTACATTTAAAAAAAGCAAAATATTATTTTGTGAAATCTAAGTTCATTTGCCTGACCGCTAGTCTGTGTGTGTCTCTTGGTCACAACTGATACTGTGCCCAGTGCAACCAATCCAATCTGGTGGTGTACCAACAGTCTACATTTAAAAAAAAGCTAAATTTTATTTTGTTAAATCTAAGTTCATTTGCCTGTTTGCTAGCCTGTGTGTGTTTCTTGGTCACAACTGATACTGTGCCCAGTGCAACCAATCCAATCTGGTGGTGTAACAACAGTCTACATTTAAAAAAAGCAACATTTTATTTTGTTAAATCTAAGTTCATTTGCCTGACCGCTAGCCTGTGTGTGTCTCAGGCTCACAACTGATACTGTGCCCAGTGCAAGCAATCCAATCTGGTGGTGTACCAACAGTCTACTTTTAAAAAAAGCAAAATTTAATTTTGTTAAATCTAAGTTCATTTGCCTGACCGCTAGTCTGTGTGTGTCTCTTGGTCACAAGTGATACTATGCCCAGTGCAACCAATCCAATCTGGTGGTGTACCAGCAGCCTACTTTAAAAAAAAGCAAAATTTTGTTTTGTTAAATATAAGTTAATTTGCCTGACCGCTAGTCTGTGTGTGTCTCTTGGTCACAACTGATACTGTGCCCAGTGCAACCAATCCAATCTGGTGGTGTAACAACAGTCTACATTTAAAAAAAGCAAAATATTATTTTGTTAAATCTAAATTAATTTGCCTGACTGCTAGTCTGTGTGTGTCTCAGGCTCACAACTGATACTGTGCACAGTGCAACCAATCCAATCTGGTGGTGTACCAACAGTCTACATTTAAAAAAAGCAAAATATTATTTTGTGAAATCTAAGTTCATTTGCCTGACCGCTAGTCTGTGTGTGTCTCTTGATCACAACTGATACTGTGCCTAGTGCAACCAATCCAATCTGGTGGTGTACCAACAGTCTACATTTAAGAAAATCAACATTTTGTTTTGTTAAATCTAAGTTCATTTGCCTGACCGCTAGTCTGTGTGTGTCTCTTGGTCATAACTGATAATGTGCCCAGTGCAAGCAATCCAATCTGGTGGTGTAACAACAGTCTACATTTTAAAAAAGCAACATTTTATTTTGTTAAATCTAAGTTCATTTGCCTGACCGCTAGTCTGTGTGTGTCTCTTGGTCACAACTGATACTGTGCCCAGTGCAACCAATCCAATCTGGTGGTGTAACAACAGTCTACATTTAAAAAAAGCAACAGTTTATTTTGTTAAATCTAAGATCATTTGCCTGACCGCTAGCCTGTGTGTGTCTCAGGCTCACAACTGATACTGTGCCCAATGCAAGCAATCCAATCTGGTGGTGTACCAACAGTCTACTTTAAAAAAAAGCAAAAATGTATTTTATTAAATCTAAGTTCATTTGCCTGACCGCTAGTCTGTGTGTGTCTCTTGGTCACAACTGATACTGTGCCCAGTGCAACCAATCCAATCTGGTGGTGTACCAGCAGTCTTTATTTAAAAAAAGCAAAATTTTGTTTTGTTAAATCTAAGTTCATTTGCCTGACCGCTAGTCTGTGTTTGTCTCTTGGTCACAACTGATACTGTGCCCAGTGCAAATAATCCAATCTGGTGGTGTACCAAATGTCTACATTTAAAAAAAGCAAAATATTATTTTGTTAAATCTAAATTCATTTTCCTGACCGCTAGTCTGTGTGTGTCTCAGGCTCACAACTGATACTGTGCCCAGTGCAACCAATCAAATCTGGTGGTGTACCAACAGTCTACATTTAAAAAAAGCTAAATATTATTTTGTTAAATCTAAATTCATTTTCCTGACCGCTAGTCTGTGTGTGTCTCCTGCTCACAACTGATGCTTTGCCCATTGCAACCAATCCAATCTGGTGGTGTACCAACAGTCTACATTTAAAAAAAAGCTAAATTTTATTTTGTTAAATCTAAGTTCATTTTCTTGACCGCTAGTCTGTGTGTGTCTCTTGGTCACAACTGATACTGTGCCCAGAGCAACCATTCCAATCAGGTGGTGTACCAGCAGTCTACATTTAAAAAAAGCAACATTTTATTTTGTTAATGTAACGGAACCCATCACTGTTTTACTTTGCTTTTATGGTTATTTAATTCTTATGGTTAAAATATGATCACATTGCTATACTGTAGATTTGTTGTTCTATGTTCTACAGAATATATTGGCTCAGACTATTACAGCTACTAGGCTAATAGATAATCCTATTACAGAGGCTCCTCATAAGATAGGGAAGTCTATTGTATAAAGTGTACACATTGGAAGAGATAGAACAAAGAGAAGGATAATCTGATCAATGTCTGTTATTGTATCAAAGTAGCCAGGTAACCTCCGGGGGATGTGACCACACCTATTGTCTCTCTATGTGTATTGTGTGGCCAAATTTTGGGGGATGTGTATTGCCTGTGGGAAGAGATGTATATATATTTCTGCAAAACAAAATAAACACAGTATTCTTTGACTCCCAATTGAGTGTCGTCCAATATGGGTGGATGGGGCTTGTGAGACTGTGCAGTGCTTCTTGGATATTTTACGGTATACCAGCGGAGTTATTGTACTTATGATTCCAACTCCGTTACAGTTAAATCTAAGTTCATTTGCCTGACCGCTAGCCAGTGTGTGTGTCAGTCTCACAACTGATACTGTGCACAGTGCAACCAATCCAATCTGGTGGTGTACCAACAGTCTACATTTAAAAAAAGCAAAATATTATTTTGTGAAATCTAAGTTCATTTGCCTGACCGCTAGTCTGTGTGTGTCTCTTGATCACAACTGATACTGTGCCTAGTGCAACAAATCCAATCTGGTGGTGTACCAACAGTCTACATTTAAAAAAAGCAACATTTTGTTTTGTTAATTTTAAGTTCATTTGCCTGACCGCTAGTCTGTGTGTGTCTCTTGGTCACAACTGATACTGTGCCCAGTGCAACCAATCCAATCTGGTGGTGTACCAACAGTCTACATTTAAAAAAAAGCTAAATTTTATTTTGTTAAATCTAAGTTCATTTGCCTTTTTGCTAGCCTGTGTGTGTTTCTTGGTCACAATTGATACTGTGCCCAGTGCAAACAATCCAATCTGGTGGTGTAACAACAGTCTACATTTAAAAAAAGCAACATTTTATTTTGTTAAATCTAAGTTCATTTGCCTGACCGCTAGCCTGTGTGTGTCTCAGGCTCACAACTGATACTGTGCCCAGTGCAAGCAATCCAATCTGGTGGTGTACCAACAGTCTACTTTTAAAAAAAGCAAAATTTAATTTTGTTAAATCTAAGTTCATTTGCCTGACCGCTAGTCTGTGTGTGTCTCTTGGTCACAAGTGATACTATGCCCAGTGCAACCAATCCAATCTGGTGGTGTACCAGCAGCCTACTTTAAAAAAAAGCAAAATTTTGTTTTGTTAAATATAAGTTAATTTGCCTGACCGCTAGTCTGTGTGTGTCTCTTGGTCACAACTGATACTGTGCCCAGTGCAACCAATCCAATCTGGTGGTGTAACAACAGTCTACATTTAAAAAAAGCAAAATATTATTTTGTTAAATCTAAATTAATTTGCCTGACTGCTAGTCTGTGTGTGTCTCAGGCTCACAACTGATACTGTGCACAGTGCAACCAATCCAATCTGGTGGTGTACCAACAGTCTACATTTAAAAAAAGCAAAATATTATTTTGTGAAATCTAAGTTCATTTGCCTGACCGCTAGTCTGTGTGTGTCTCTTGATCACAACTGATACTGTGCCTAGTGCAACCAATCCAATCTGGTGGTGTACCAACAGTCTACATTTAAGAAAAGCAACATTTTGTTTTGTTAAATCTAAGTTCATTTGCCTGACCGCTAGTCTGTGTGTGTCTCTTGGTCATAACTGATAATGTGCCCAGTGCAAGCAATCCAATCTGGTGGTGTAACAACAGTCTACATTTTAAAAAAGCAACATTTTATTTTGTTAAATCTAAGTTCATTTGCCTGACCGCTAGTCTGTGTGTGTCTCTTGGTCACAACTGATACTGTGCCCAGTGCAACCAATCCAATCTGGTGGTGTAACAACAGTCTACATTTAAAAAAAGCAACAGTTTATTTTGTTAAATCTAAGATCATTTGCCTGACCGCTAGCCTGTGTGTGTCTCAGGCTCACAACTGATACTGTGCAAAATGCAAGCAATCCAATCTGGTGGTGTACCAACAGTCTACTTTTAAAAAAAGCAAAATTTAATTTTGTTAAATCTAAATTAATTTGCCTGACCGCTAGCCTGTGTGTGTCTCAGGCTCACAACTGATACTGTGCCCAGTGCAACCAATCCAATCTAGTGGTGTACCAGCAGTCTACTTTTAAAAAAAGCAAAATTTTGTTTTGTTAAATCTAAGTTAATTTACCTGACCACTAGTCTGTGTGTGTCTCTTGTTCAAAACTGATAATGTGCCCAGTGCAACGAATCCAATCAGGTGGTGTACCAACAGTCTACATTTAAAGAAAGCAAAATATTATTTTGTTAAATCTAAATTCATTTGCCTGACCGCTAGTCTGTGTGTGTCTCTTGCTCACAACTGATACTGTGCCCAGTGCAAACAATCCAATCTGGTGGTGTACCAACAGACTACATTTAAAAAAAGCTAAATTTTATTTTGTTAAACCTAAGTTCATTTGCCTGACCGCTAGTCTGTGTGTGTCTCTTGGTCACAACTGATACTGTGCCCAGTGCAAGCAATCCAATCTGGTGGTGTACCAACAGTCTACATTTAAAAAAAGCAAAATTGTATTTTGTTAAACCTAAGTTAATTTGCCTGACCGCTAGTCTGTGTGTGTCTCTTGGTCACAACTGATACTGTGCCCAGTGCAAGCAATCCAATCTGGTGGTGTACCAACAGACTACATTTAAAAAAAGCAACATTTTATTTTGTTAAATCTAAGTTCATTTGCCTGACCGCTTGCCTGTGTGTGTCTCTTGGTCACAACTAATACTGTGCCCAGTTCAACCAATCCAATCTGGTGGTGTACCAGCAGCCTACATTTATAAAAAGCTAAATTTTGTTTTGTTAAATCTAAGTTAATATGCCTGACCGCTATTCTGTGTGTGTCTCTTGCTCACAACTGATACTGTGCCCAATGCAACCAATCCAATCTGGTGGTGTACCAACAGTCTACATTTAAAAAAAGCAAAATATTATTTTGTGAAATCTAAGTTCATTTGCCTGACCGCTAGTCTGTGTGTGTCTCTTGATCACAACTTATACTGTGCCCAGTGCTCAGAGAGCATGTTGTGTGCATGCTTGAGCTCCAAACAAAAGGCTTTTTAGGGTCTTAGTCCCTCAAATACAAGTTTATTTTAACACCTTTCTGTTTATAAGCACTTTGTGCACGGTGTTGTTCTTTTTTTGGGAGTTTTTGTGGTGTTTTTCTTAGTTTAATTTAAGTTTTAGTTTTCTGGGAGTCAGGCTCAAGTCTCTATCCCAGGAGAGTGAGCTGTCTCCTGGATACTTTGCCACACCCCTCCCTTAGCACTACACCTTCACTCCTGGAGCTTTGTTACTTTGACTTTTTTTTCTTTTAAAAAGTTTATTAGGTTTTGTTGAAGTTTTGTTTGTTTGGTGTTGGGTTTTATGTTTTGGGGGAGAGAAGACAAGTAACATCTTTGTAGGCAGTGGGGGGGAAAACAATTTGAAGTTTTGTTTAAAAGGCTTTTTTAACATCTGACACAGAGACACAGAGGGGTTAAAAAGCCACTGTGTTCTCTGTGTTGTTGCATTTAGTAACACCTTGCAACAGACCATTAACCCTTCCACTGCCAAACATCATCTCTCTCTCTCCCTTAGTTTTTGTCTCCCTTAGTTTTGTCTTTTTGTTTCTTTTTCACACTTTTATATTTTTAAAAAAAAGAAAACAGTAGAAAATCATAAAAATAAAAATAAAAATAAATAAAACAAATAAACTAAAAAAAAAAAAAAGGGTCTAAACATGAGGGATAAGACCATTAAGAAGCCTCAGGGGTCAAAAGGGGGAATAATGGCCCCTGAAAATCCTAGCTGCAGCACTGCACAGCATAGGCCCCAGGCAGATAAGGCAGCCCCAGCTCCTGGTGGTTCTGCCAGCAGACCTACCCCTGTGGCTAATTACTGGTCACAGGTGGTTTCTGCTGGCCCCAGTAATACCATCGCTGGGGCTGAGGGGCAGATCACCAGGAAGCATGGGGTTAAATGTCAGATGTCTGGGGTCTACAGCATTGATATCTATCTGCGTGCTGCAGCTAATGTCATCAGCCCCTCTGTTATAGTAGCAGCCAGCAAAATGTACGGGAAAGCAGTTTTTTTTACCCGTACTCTGGCTGCTGCACACATTCTTATACAGAGAGGCATCACAGTGGGGGGATTATATGTCCCAATAGAACCCCTGGAAGGGTTGGGCACAAAAGTAACACTCTCTAATGTGCCCCCCTTCCTACCAGACTCCCTCCTGCGCCCCCACCTGCTAACCCTAGGGGAAGTAAAAACACCATTTATAAAAATTCCCCTGGGGTGCAGAGAGAGAGCACTTCGTCATGTGCTCTCTTTCAAGAGGCAGGTACAAATGTGCCTGCCTCAGGGCGCAGAAAACATAGAGGGGTCTTTTGGGGTTCCATTTGAGGGGGTGCTGTACAGGATTTTTTACAGCACTACGGAGGTGCAGTGCTATCATTGCAAAGGGTTGGGGCATACACGTAGGAATTGTCCTAATGTAAAGCATCATGCCCCAGCCCCAGCAAATGGCACCTCCGTCAGTACGGCACCCATCCCCGCTGAGCCCATAACAGCGGGGACCTCAAGGGTCATAGCCCCCCCACAGAGCTCAGGCAAGGAGGCCGTTCCTCAAGCCACCACCACGGCCTCCAAACCCCCTTCTTCCCCAAAAAAGCCATCTGTGTCTGTGGTCTCCAGCAAGACTGCAGACACGGGGAAAAAGGGGAAGAATGTCACCGGTCCTCCCAGTGTCACAGCTGCATCTCCCAAGTCCCAATCTGCCCCCACCATAATTACATCAGTTAGTGTGGGGGCACAATGTAAGCAGAGGGATAATAAGCCCTCTGCAGGGGAGGCAGCTAGTGGCAGCTCCTCTTCCAGGAGTGACGTCCCCAGGAAGAGGAAGCATAAAACCAACAGGGAGGTTGCTGATAAGTGGGAAGTGCTCTATAGTGGAGCACCTCCCTCTAAAAGCAAGAAGAGGAACAAAACATCTCCTCCTCATCCGGTGACATTGTCTGGCCCAGTTATTAAGCTCAGCCAGCCGGTGCCAGACCACACATCTCTCTCTCCAGACCCTATAGGGGTTAATGTGGAAAAGGGTCTGGAGGAAAAGCAGGGGCAAGAGGGTCTCCCAAGTGAGGCAGGGGTAGACAAGAAAGATCAGGTTCTGCCTCTGGCCTTTGAGGGGGGACCCAACAAAGCCCCTGCTGAATGGGTAGTCAGTGTCCCTGAGGTGCTGAGCTTCAAGGGCACCAGTCAGTCTCCTCCTCCAGTGTCACTCTCTAGTGACGTACCTCGGGCTTTGTTAGAGCCCCAGGCCGAGTCACTACTGGAGGGGGGGAATATAGGCATGACCCCCATTCAGGACCCCATGGATTTGTCTGTCAGGGGGGATGTGGCACAAGGGGAAGTGGAAATGGGGGAGGGTGATAAAACAGGTTTTCCTGTTAACATCATGGGAGAGCCTGTCTACCCTCCTCAGCCGTCCACTGACCCTAACATCGGTGCCATCCAAGCGGAGCAAGCAGCGGTGGAACTGGCAGAGGAGGCATATAAAGCCTCCAAGGCTTCCATTAAGGAAGCCATGCCAGCCACTGCTGTCCAGCCAGCTACCCCTGAATGCACTCCTGAAGCTACAGGGGTGCAGCAGCAATCCAAGGGTCCATTATTTACCTTAAAGGGTGCTAAAGGGACTCCTTCTGTATCATCTAAGAGGGGGTCCCTGAGAATAAAGCTGAGGAAACTGACTCCAGCCGGGGAGGATGGAGTAAAAGCCCTCAGCCAAGAGGAGCCCAGGGGTGACCCACTAGAAGGAACATCAGATTCTGGGTGGGTTATCCCTGTGAAGGAAATAGATCTATTCCTTGAGAGCACCCTTCATGGACAAAAGAAAAGGAAGGTGCGGCTGGCCTTGGAGAGGTGGAAGAATATGTCGTTTATTCTCCACTCTCTCCAGCAATATCTAGTGGTCAGCACTAGGGCCAAGAATTCTGGGACTGCGGAGCATCTCCGCGTCCGGAAATTCTATAAAATGTGCGTGTCCTATCAGCAGTCTCAAGGGTCTGAGGAACGCACAATTCCTGACACGCAGTAATGGCTTTGCACATCAGCACGCTAAATACCAATGGCTGTCAAGACAGTTTCCGCAGGTTCCAGGTACTCTCCCATTTATATCAGGGAGGGTACTCTGTGAGCTTCCTGCAGGAAACTCACACCACTCCAGAGGCTGAGGCCTCGTGGCAACTGGAGTGGAGAGGCAGGGTCTTCTTCAGCCACTTCACATCGGCGTCATGTGGAGTGGTGACCCTGTTCTCAGAGTCTTTTCAGCCAGAGCTGCTGCTTGTGAAAGCTGTTATCCCAGGCCGTCTAATCCACCTCCGGGTCCGAGAGCAGGGTAGCATCATTAACCTAGTTAATATATATGCCCCTGCTGGAGGGCTCGAGAGAGTGAGGTTCCTCGCCAGACTGTCCCAGTTTTTGGAGACGGTTGACGCAGATGAGTGTTTGGTACTCGGGGGTGATTTCAACTGCACCCTCGACGCTCTGGACCGGAATAGTCCAGAGCCGTACCCGCCTTCTGCGTCAGCCCTGCGGGAGATCATCGCCCGCTTCTCCCTGGAGGACATCTGGCGAGAGCAGAACCCAGGGGCATCAGACGGTTTCACCTACGTCAGGGTGAGAGCCGGTCTGGTGTCCCACTCCCGGATCGACAGACTATATATATCTAGTCAATATATGTCACGAGTCGGTTCTTGTGCCATTAGGCTGGCTCCGTTCACAGACCACAACTGTGTGTCTGTGACAGTGGCGCTAACGCCAACAGCGCCACGAGCCGCCTATTGGCACTTCAACAATGCTTTGTTGAAGGACCAGGGGCTCGTGACATTGATCCGGGAGTTTTGGACGGACTGGAGGGGTTGCAAGGGGGACTTTGCCACGTTAAAACTGTGGTGGGACGTGGGCAAGGTTCATTTGCGACTTCTGTGTCAGGAATATACCAAGGGTGCGAGTGGGCAGCGCGAAGCTGAGTTGGAGTCACTCCGGGGGGAGGTACTCCATCTGGAGCAGAGGCTGTTCACTTGTAGGGACCAATCCCTGCAGAGCGAGTATGTAGAGAGGAAGGGTGTCCTCTGTGACCTGGAACGACACCAGGCCAAGGGGGCATACGTGCGCAGCCGCTTAGGTTTTCTCAAAGATCTAGACCGCGGCTCGCGCCTCTTCTACTCACTGGAGAAAAAGGGGGGTAACAGTAGGCACATCACCTGTCTTCTAGATGAAGACGGTGCCCCCCTTACAGATCCGGAGAGTATCCGGGATAGAGCCCGGAACTTTTATAAAGATCTTTACTCTCCGGATCCTATTTCTCCAGACGCCTGCAGGGTGCTATGGGAGGGGCTCCCCACAGTCAGTGAGGGTGTAAGAGAGCGGCTTGATATACCACTATCTTTTCAAGAGCTCTCTGAAGCCCTCCGTGCCATGTCCTGTGAAAAGTCTCCAGGACTGGACGGACTGACTGTAGAGTTTTTCCAATTTTTCTGGGAGACTCTGGGACCTGATTTCCATCTGGTCCTTGGGGAAGCCCTGGAGACCGGGGAGATGCCCCTGTCTTGTCGCAGGGCAGTACTTGCCCTGCTGCCCAAAAAGGGGGATCTCCGGCTTATTAAGAACTGGCGACCGGTCTCTCTGCTCAGCACGGACTACAAGATTGTAGCTAAAGCCATCTCGCTTAGACTTGGGTCTGTGCTGGCAGAATTGGTTCACCCTGACCAGTCCTATGCGATCCCGGGCCGGACTATCTTTGATAGTATCTTTCTGGTCCGGGATCTATTGCATTATTCTCGCAGGACTGGTCTGTCACTCGCCTTTCTCTCTTTAGATCAAGAGAAGGCGTTTGACAGGGTGGACCATGGTTACCTCATAGCCACTCTGCAAGCGTGCGGCTTTGGCCCACAGTTTGTGGGCTTTATAAGAACGCTGTACGCCTCTGCAGAGTGTTTACTGAAAATCAATTGGTCCCTAACAGCACCTTTGGTATTTGGACGAGGGGTGCGTCAAGGATGTCCCTTGTCTGGACAGTTATATGCACTGGCCATTGAGCCTTTCCTCTG
Source organism: Discoglossus pictus (assembly GCA_027410445.1). Lineage (NCBI taxonomy): Eukaryota > Metazoa > Chordata > Amphibia > Anura > Alytidae > Discoglossus > Discoglossus pictus. The sequence continues at coordinate 5,040,250 of JAPZIH010000711.1, forward strand.
CCTACTGAGGAAAAGGCTCACAGGGCTGGTGCTAAAAGATCCAGACATGCGGATTGTCCTTTCAGCTTATGCTGACGATGTGCTCCTCGTGGCCCAGGATCCAGTTGATCTTGAGCTGGCAAAACAGTGCCAGGAGGTATATTCAGCTGCCTCCTCCGCTCAGATCAACTGGTCCAAATGCACAGGCCTTTTAGAGGGTAATTTACAGGTGGACTCTTTGCCTCCCACGTTTCGTGACATCACGTGGGAGGCAGATGTCATTAAATATCTGGGGGTCTACCTGTCCGCTGCGGACGCTTCCGTCCCAGACAACTGGAGGGAGTTAGAGGGCAGTGTCCTCTCTCGTCTGGGACGATGGAGGGGTCTAGCAAAAATGCTTTCCCTTAGGGGGCGGACTCTAGTGGTGAATCAGCTGGTGGCTTCTCAGATCTGGCACCGGCTGATTTGTCTGAGTCCGACCCCCGAGTTTGTCACCAATATCCAGAGGAATTTGTTAGATTTCCTCTGGATGGGAAGGCATTGGGTCTCTGCAGGGGTGGCAAGTCTGCCTTTGGTGGAGGGTGGACAGGGAGTAGTTTGTGTGTGCTCCCAGTTGTCCACCTTCCGCCTTCAGTACCTGCAGAGATACCTATATGCAGATCCCTCTCCGCAGTGGTGCGCACTGGCATCCAGCTTTTATCGCCAGTTGCGCAACCTGGGGTATGACCGGCAATTATTTCTGATCAGGCCCGAGGGGTTTGGGAGAGACCTCTCTGTGTTGCCGGCATACTACCAGGAAACCCTCAAGGCCTGGAGCATGGTCTCCGTGACCAGGCAGGGCGTGCCTTTGGGGGATGAAATATTCACAGAGCCCCTGCTATTTAATGCAGCAGTGGGGGCTCCAATGTTACAGTCCCCCAGTATCATCCGCCGCCTTAGTCATGCACGGATGACCCGAGTCGGGGATCTCCTGGAATACGGGCGTTCTGATTGGGTGTCACCCCAGGAGCTTGCGCTCCGTTTGGGATATGTGACGCCCAAAGTCTCAGGGCGCTTGCTCCAGGAGATTAGAGATGCCATCTCCCCCGACTCGCGCACCTTCCTTCGCGGGGCTTTGCAGGCCGGAGTGCCACATGCACCTTTCAACACCCCTTCTCCGGCTGTTTGCATTGGACACAAGCCCCGTGTTTCCCCTCAGGCTCCTCCTGTCCCCAACCTCTCGAGGTTGAGGGACATACCCTCGGCATGCTTTCGCGGCATGCCGAGGAAGAGCTTATATTCTCTCGTGCTCCATACAGTGCACTTCCTTGCCCTCGTGACCCGTCCCGATACCATCTGGAGGCGGGTCCTACCAGCTGACGAGGGCAAGAGGCCCCGGTGGAGGGAACTTTATTCTGATTTAGTTCCACGACCCACCGGGGACTTGAGTTGGAGAGTGCTCCATGGTGCACTGAGCACGGGAGAGTACTTAGCTAAATTCACGGACTCTCTCTCCACTTGTCCATTCTGTGGCAAGGGAGAGTCCGTGTATCATGTTTATTTTAGTTGCGCCAGACTGCAGCCCCTCTTGTCACTCTTGAGGGGCCTCCTCCTGCAGTTCTGGCTGCATTTCTCCCCTCACATTTTTATTTTTGGGCGCCCAGTGTCCCGGGGCAATAAGGCCAGGGACCTCCTTGTCAACCTGCTCCTGGCATTAGCCAAGTTGGCTATATATAAGTCCAGGAAGCAGTGTTTGATAGGGGGGGTTCCCTTGTCACCTGAGGCCATGTTCCGGGTGCTGGTGCGCTCCCGTATCCGGGCAGAGTACCACCTGGCTTTGTCTACTGGGGGAATGGATAAGTTTGTCTCCCAGTGGGCTGTAGATGGTGTGCTCTGCTCGGTATCCCCCCATCCGGTTTCTTTTTCTTTCAACCTCCTAATATGATTTTTATTTAGTTTACAGAAAATGTTTTCTCATGATTTTAAAATACACTGTGCCAAGTTCAACCAATCCAGTCTAGTTGGGGTACCAACAGTCCACATTTAAAAAACCCAAACTTTTATTTTCTTAAATCAAAGTGCATTTGCCTGACCGTCAATCAAAGTTCATTTGCTTGACCGCTACCCATAGTGTGTGTCTTGCTTACAAGTACTGTGCCAAGTTCAACCAATCCAGTCTAGTTGGGGTACCAACAGTCCACATTTAAAAAACCCAAACATTTATTTTCTTAAATCTAAGTGCATTTGCATAACCGTCAATCAAAGTTCATTTGCTTGACCGCTACCCATAGTGTGTGTCTTGCTTACAAGTACTGTGCCAAGTTCAACCAATCCAATCAATTTGGGGTACCAACAGTCCACATTTAAAAAACACACATTTTTATTTTCTTAAATCTAAGTGCATTTGCCTGACCGTCAATCAAAGTTCATTTGCTTGATCGCTACCCATAGTGTGTGTCTTGCTTACGAGTACTGTGCCAAGTTCAACCAATCCAATCTAGTTGGGGTACCAACAGTCCACATTTAAAAAACCCAAACTTTTATTTTCTTAAATCTAAGTGCATTTGCCTGACCGTCAATCAAAGTTCATTTGCTTGACCGCTACCCATAGTGTGTGTCTTGCTTACAAGTACTGTGCCAAGTTCAACCAATCCAGTCTAGTTGGGGTACCAACAGTCCACATTTAAAAAAACCAAACTTTTATTTTCTTAAATCTAATTGCATTTGCATAACCGTCAATCAAAGTTCATTCGCTTGACCGCTACCCATAGTGTGTGTCTTGCTTACAAGTACTGTGCCAAGTTCAACCAATCCAGTCTAGTTGGGGTACCAACAGTCCACATTTAAAAAACCCAAACTTTTATTTTCTTAAATCTAAGTGCATTTGCATAACCGTCAATCAAAGTTCATTTGCTTGACCGCTACCCATAGTGTGTGTCTTGCTTACAAGTACTGTGCCAAGTTCAACCAATCCAATCTAGTTGGGGTACCAACAGTCCACATTTAAAAAACCCAAACTTTTATTTTCTTAAATCTAAGTGCATTTGCCTGACCGTCAATCAAAGTTCATTTGCTTGACCGCTACCCATAGTGTGTGTCTTGCTTACAAGTACTGTGCCTAGTTCAACCAATCCAGTCTAGTTGGGGTACTAACAGTCCACATTTTAAAAAAAATGACAGGCAGAGGCAGGACACCCCGCAGAGGCCGTCGTGGTTGTGGTGCTGTGATTCCCTTTGGCCCTACAATAATGCCCAGTGTTCCGAGGCCAGTTACCCTGAACTTGAAAAGTTCAGAGGACGTAGTTGACTGGCTAACACAGGACACCAAATCTTCTACAGCTTCTGCTTGGAACATTGACGCACCATCCTCCTCCAGCTTAGCTTCGGGCACCTCTTAAGTTACCACTCACCCGCCTGCCGCCACCACCAACACTAGTACCACAGCCAATTCAATTGATCAGTCAGAAGAGTTATTTACACATCAGTTTGAAGAAATGAGTGATGCGCAACCATTATTGCCAGAGAATGTAGATAACAGGGATATTTCTCAGTCAGGCAGCATCACACACATGTACGTACGATGTGATGATGATGATGATGTACCCGCTGCTGCTTCCTTTGTTCAGTTGTCATATACAAGTGAGGCGGGTGATGATGATGACGATGCGTCCGTGGATGTCACGTGGGTGCCTGCTAGAAGAGAAGAAGAACAGGGGGAAAGTTCAGATGGGGAGACAGAGAGGAGGAGGAGACGAGTTGGAAGTAGAGGGAGGTCATCGCAACGAGCTAGTGGCACAGTCAGACAGCATGCATCAGCACCCGGGGTCAGCCAGACAGCACGCCAATCAACGCATGCTGTTGCCACCACCAGAATGCCGTCACCGCCGAGCTCAGCAGTGTGGCATTTTTTTGTGTGTCTGCCTCTGACAACAGCGATGCCATTTGCAACCTGTGCCAAAAGAAACTGAGTCGTGGGAAGTCCAACACCCACCTAGGTACAACTGCTTTGCGAAGGCACATGATGTCACATCACAAACGCCAATGGGATCAACACATGAGTACAAGCAGCACACAAACTCAGAGCTGCCATCCTCCTCCTGGTCCAGCATCTTCATCCACATCAACCACTGCTGTCCTCCTTGCCCCCTCTCAACTCTCCACCACTCCGTCTCTCGCCTCTTGCTGTTCCTGCTCATCTCCCCACAGTCAGGTGCCTGTCAAGGGCATGTTTGAGCGTAAGAAGCCAATGCCACAAAGTCACCCCCTTGCCCGGCGTCTGACAGCTGGATTGTCTGAACTCTTGACCCGCCAGCTTTTACCATACAAGCTGGTGGAGTCTGAGGCGTTCAAAAAGTTTTTAGCGATTGGGATACCGCAGTGGAAGTTACCTGGCCAAAACTTCTTTGCCCAAAAGGCAATCCCCAACCTGTACTCAATTGTGCAAAAGGAAGTAATGGCATCTCTGGCACTCTGTGTTGGGGCAAGGGTCCATCTGACCACTGATACCTGGTCTGCAAAGCATGGTCAGGGCAGGTATATCACCTACACTGCGCATTGGGCAAACCTGCTGACGCCTGCCAAGCATGGAATGCGTGGCTCTGCAGAGGAGTTGGTGACACCGCCACGACTTGCAGGCAGGCCTGCTGCCACCTCCTCTACTCCTCCTACTCCATCCTCTTCCATAACCTCCTCAGCTGAGTCCTCTTCTGCTGCTGCATCTTGCTCCACATCAACGGCACCCCCCCAGCTCCCCAGATCATATTCCACATCCCGGATACGGCAGTGTCATGCCGTCTTGGGGTTGACTTGCCTCAAAGCAGAGAGTCACACCGGGCCAGCACTCCTGTCCGCCCTGAACGCACAGGTGGATCAATGGCTGACTCCGCACCAACTAGAGATTGGCAAAGTGGTTTGTGACAATGGAAGAAATTTGTTGGCGGCATTGAATTTGGGCAAGTTGACGCATGTGCCGTGCATGGCACATGTTTGTAATCTGATCGTACAACGCTTTGTCCATAAGTATCCAGGCTTACAGGATGTCCTGAAGCAGGCCAGAAAGGTGTGTGGCCATTTCAGGCGTTCCTACACGGCCATGGCGCACTTTTCAGATATCCAGCGGCGAAACAACATGCCAGTGAGGCGCTTGATTTGTGACAGCCCCACACGTTGGAATTCAACACTCCTAATGTTCGACCGCCTGCTCCAACAAGAAAAAGCCATTAACGAGTATTTGTATGACCAAGGTGCTAGGACAGCCTCTGCGGAGCTGGGGATTTTTTTGCCACGTTACTGGACGCTCATGTGCAATGCCTGTAGGCTCATGCGTCCTTTTGAGGAGGTGACAAACCTTGTCAGTCGCACCGAAGGCACCATCAGAGACATCATACCATTTGTTTTATTCCTGGAGCGTGCCCTGCAAAGAGTGCTGGATCAGGCCGTAGATGAGCGTGACGAGGAAGAGGAAGAGTTGTGGTCACCATCACCACCAGAAACAGCCTTATCAGCATCGCTTGCTGGACCTGCGGCAACGCTGGAGGAGGATTGTGAGGAAGAGGAGTCAGAGGAGGAATGTGCCTTTGAGTAAGAGGAGGAAGACCAATTACAACAGGCATCCCAGGGTGCTTGTTGTCACCTATCTGGTACCCGTGGTGTTGTACGTGGCTGGGGGGAAGAACATATCTTCAGCGAGATCACTGAGGACGAGGAACAGGACATGACTAGCTCGGCATCCAACCTTGTGCAAATGGGGTCTTTCATGCTGTCGTGCCTGTCGCAGGACCCTCGTATAAAAAGGCTGAAGGGGAACGACCTGTACTGGGTGTGCACGCTACTAGACCCCCGGTATAAGCAGAAAGTGCCTGATTTGTTACCAAATTACCGCAAGTCAGAAAGGATGCAGCAGGTCCAAAACAAATTAACAAGTATGCTTTACACAGCATATAAGGGTGATGTCACAGCACAAGGGCAATATAACAAGGGAAGAGGTGAAAGTAATCCACCTCCCACGACCACGCCGGCCAGGACAGGACGTTTAAAAGACGTGTTGTTGATGGAGGACATGCGCACATTTTTCAGTCCTATGCATCGCATCAGCCCTTCGGGATCCACCCTCAGAGAACGACTTGACCGACAGGTAGCAGACTACCTCGCCTTAACTGCAGATATCGACACACTGAGGAGCGATGAACCCCTTGACTACTGGGTTTGCAGGCTAGACCTGTGGCCTGAGCTATCCCAATTTGCCATAGAACTTCTGGCCTGCCCCGCTTCCAGTGTCCTGTCAGAAAGGACCTTCAGTGCAGCAGGAGGTATTGTCACTGAAAAGAGAAGTCGCCTAGGTCAAAAAAGTCTAGATTGCCTCACCTTTATAAAGATGAATGAGGGATGGATCCCCAAGGGACTGACACTGGGCGATACATTCGACTGAAAAAGGCCTGATAAGATGAGCTGCCTTGAGCTAAAAATGGTCCACACGCTGCAGTATTTTATCTTTGAATGCCGCATGACTTGCGTGACTTATCCGCCACCAACTAAGTTTCAAGACGCAATGTTTTAGGGCAGTTTCTGCCTGGGAAACAAACGTAAATTTTTCTGGTCACTGCAACAGCAGCCTATTTTTTTTTTTTTTTTTTCATTTTTCTCAGTCTAGCTTTATTAGATCAATCAATAAACATTCTTCAAAGTGGCATTTTCTCCCAGTTCCACTATTAGAAAGGGTCTGACCAACAGTGAAAACATACAATATTTCTACATTCTTCACAACAGAAATTATTTTAACTCAACGTAGAGTTGGACTGTAATATTTTAAATGTTGTCATGGTGGGAAAAGATGTGCGTTGAGAATTTCACCACGATTGATCCTGTTCTGACTGTGCAATGTGCTAAAGGTTACTACCTTCAAATAAATACACAACTGAACTGCAGTTAGTTGTAAATGAAAAATAAAACTGAAAAAAAATATGAATGCAGGTTTGCGTCTACAGGTTTAAAAGGAATATCACTGAGATAGCAGCAAAGGACCAGACAACCGAACCCAGATTCGATTAGTAGTTCTGTGTGCAACAATTTAGCCAGTCTAACCACATATTACTATAGGTTATTGATTCAGTAGTCCTAAAACAGATACATAGTGTAATAAACTTTTACAAGGGTTTATCTGTTTTACAAACAGGAACCAGAAAAACTAAATAAAAAATACATGGTGCATGCAAATAAGATGTATGCAGACATATATGTTGTGTGTGAATGTATTTGGTCTTGAACAAAAGATTATTTAAAGGAAGCCAGAATGTGCTTTCTTGAAGATTATTACTTGACAAATGTAGATACATATCTACTATTCTTCAGCATGCTAAACCAACATGATACAGTGACTCAATGAAGAATTCAAAATGCCTCAATTTCAAAATGATTTAAAATGCTCATAAAATTGTCTGATTTTTTTTTTCTTGAAAGAATCAGCAGCATAATTGCAATTAACCAACATCATATGCTTTAGTTTATTTTTTTGGTCCTTCGTATGAATGCCTTTTCAAAAGGGCATTAGCAAATAGAAAGACTGAACATAATCAAATAGGAAATGCATTAAAAATGTTTGCAACTTTGGTTGATGTATAAACTTTGGATGGGGTGTATGGGATGTGGCATATTATTATTATTATTATTATTATTATTATTATTATTATTATTATCTTTATTTATATCGCGCCAACATATTCCATAGCACTGTACAGGGGTTGAGTACATATCAGAAACAAATTAAACACCTTGTAAAGAATGGAGGGCCCTGTTTTTGAGCATAAAATCAAATGTACATAGAGCTTGTTTCCAAGGCACTGATACAAGATTGAAAACTCGCAAACTTACAATCTAAGGGTTTATGTGTGATACAAGAGGGTGACAAATGCAATTGAAAGCAATTGGTTCAGTAAAGTGGAGGGGTCTGTGTGTTGTACTGCAGATTGTGGGTGTGAGTGTTATTACGCTGTAGAGTGCACAGTTGTACATGTTAAGGCTGAAGGTGATGAGATTTTTTAAACAGGTGCGTTTTTAATAATTTCTTAAAGATTTTGAGGCAGGAAGATAATATAATGGAGTGGAGCAAGGAGTTCCAAATAGATGGGGAAGATCGAGAAAAGTCTTGAAGACAGGAGTGAGAGGAGGTGATGAGAGAGGAGGAAAGAAGAAGGTTGTTAGCAGAGCGAAGGGGGCGGTTGGGAGAGTATTTTGAAACAAGAGTAGAGATATAAGGGGGTGCACTGTTGTTGAGGGCTTTATATGTTAGGGTCATGATTTTAAATGTGATTCGGGAAGCCATGGGAAGCCAGTGGAGTGATTGACAGAGAGGAGCTGCAGACACCGATCGTTTGGTATTGAAGACGAGTCTAGCAGAGGCGTTCATTATGGATAGGAGGGGAGACAGACGAGAGATGGGTAGGCCAGCAAGGAGGGAATTGCAGTAGTCGAGTCGAGAGATGATGAGAGAGTGAATTAGAATTTTAGCTGTGTCTTCTGTAAGATAATGACAAATTTTGGAGATGATTTTTAGGTAAAACTGACATGATTTTGTTATTGCTTGGATGTGAGGAATAAAAGAGAGGGCGGGATACAGTAGAACCCCAAGACAACGGGACTGGGAGGTAGGGGTGATGATGGCGTTGTCAACAGTGAGAGATATTTGAGGTTTGGAAGCTGTAGTAGAGGGTGGAAAGATTAGGAGTTCAGTCTTAGACATGTTGAGTTTGAGTTGACGGGTGGACATCCAGGAGGATATGCTAGAGAGGCAGTTGGAAACTCGAGCTAAAAGAGGGGGATAGATCGGGTGCAGAGAGGTAGATTTGAGTATCATCTGCATAGAGATGATACTGAAATCCAAAGGATTTTATAAGGGTGCCAAGGGAGGAGGTGTAGATGGAGAAGAGGAGGGGGCCTAGGACAGAACCTTGGGGAACGCCAACAGACAGAGGGAGAGGTGAAGAAGAGGTGCCAGAGAAGGAGACACTAAATGTACGATCTTTAAGATAGGATGTGAACCATGAAAGAGCTGTGTCCTGGATGCCAAAAGAGCGGAGAGTTTGGATTAGAAGAGGGTGGTCAACTGTTTTGAAGGCAGCAGAGAGATCCAGGAGAATTAGAATAGAGTAGTGACCCTTTGATTTGGTGGTTAGCAAGTCATTAGTGACTTTTGTAAGGGCTGTTTCTGTAGAGTGTTGGTCCCGGAAACCAGATTGGAAGGGGTCAAGTAGGGAATTGGAGGAAATAAATTGAGTGAGGCGATTGAAGAACTGTAGTACCATTCCTAAAGTGCAATACCCGTCCTCCACTAGAAGTGATGTTTCTACTACCAGCACTGGATGATCTGCACAATCAGCTGTCTTTGTGCTCCAATATGAAAACCTTCCAGTGGGGGGGACATAACAGGGAAGATACAAACAGAATTGATGCACATGGAAGTAGTAAAGACACCACAGTTATACACAGAGCAATCATTTCTTCCGCTCCTGGGTACAGCGAGGACAAAACCATTTCCCTTTAGGTTTTGTGGTGAGATCCACACAAGCAAAATGAAACCATTCAATTGGGCAATCTGGGTTGTCACAGCCAATCATTTCTCCATTGGACACTTGGTGACACAGGCAGTATTGTAGGCTCATTAGGATCCACTGGCATATCCAGGAAGTTTGACGGATGGACAGACAGTACTGCCTCTGAAAAGACCGGCCCTCCTTTTAGTTTCTTTTTCTTCACAGTGTCTTCTTCAGATACCCTGCGGCCCCGAGATCCTAACTTTTCTTTCTGACCACGATTCTTTTTTATTCCACATCCTGTTGGGCTGTCAAACTCTGTTCCCTCAAGCTTATCCTGCAGGTCAGCTTCAAAACGAGCAAGATCTGCATCCAGCCTCCGGATGTGCTTATGCACCATCTCATAGGTCTGCATGGCCAGCTGCACCTTATCATCACTGTATTCTTTGCACTTGCTGTAGGCATTCTGTATTCGCTGAAGGTGCTGCACTCTCTGCTTAGGTGAGGGGTCACGTACAGTGGCAATGTACTCAGCAGCTAACTTATCTATTTCTTTCTTTTTATCTTCTGTTCTTTGATCCAAGTCACTCATAAGCTGAAAGTTTCTTTGAAGCTCACACGGCAGGTTTTCTATACTGTCCAGATAATGCTCCAGACACATCGCGGTGGCCATGTTTGCACGGTGCTAACGTTTCCTCACTAGCTGCGCTCTGTCGATTGCCGGAGTCAACAATACCTAATTTTTTTATTTTTTATAATTAACTTTTTTATTGAAAGAATAAACAAATATAACATCGTAAGTTCAGCAAATCATATAACAAATCTCTCAAGTATCAACAAGATATATCAAAAAGTTTCTTTCAAAGTTTTTCTTTTTTGGTTAGAATAACACATGACCATGTAAAACATATATATTAAGTCACACAAGGTCTCGAACATATATACATTCCTCAAAGCAGACATGTGTCCAGTAGGCACAGTAAGGTGAAACCATAGATCAAACATCAGGTCAACCCATAAAAGTAGTTCACACAAACCTTATTGTGGACCTCGTAGAGTCTATAAGTCCCAGCAGGAGGCCAATCGACGGTATCTTTCATCAATTTCAGCTGAAAGTGAGCTCATAGCCTGAATGAACCTGATTTTGTGAAGTACTTCAGTGTGAGATGGAGTTTTGCTGGTGTAAGGTACCACCTCATTATTGTCTTAAAAGAGTTTTCTTTTAGTGTCACGTTTAGTGAAGAGGAAACAATACCTAATTTTTGATAAGTGCACGCATCCCGGGGAGTCAGCGCTCGTCGGCATGTATCAGCTCTCTAATTCCGACAGTTATCAAAGTAACAGATGGAGCGATCAAAGGAACCAGTCTATAACTGATTAAATGAGCAATTCGCAGTTTCACTGTACCGGCTGTGTGTATTTAAACGTGCATGGCTTAATCTTTGAGGCAGGATCAACCAGGTAGCCCGATGAGGGGGCGCCCCCCGGCCCTGTGACAGTAGGAGGACCGACCCAGCTGATAAGAGTAGTACTTACAAACACGCCACTCCCATCTGGTGGCACCTTTGACTGCACATGCCGTGCCCCAAAATTGAAGTGATACGACCAACAAAGCATCTTTTTCCATCTCCTGGTTCTAAAAATCCAGGCTTTATACACGCCCCATGATAGGTGACGTAACAAGTATTAAACTGATAAGAGTAGTACTTACAAACACGCCACTCCTATCTGGTGGCACCTTTGATTGCACGTGCCGTGCCCCAAAATTGAAGTGATACGACCAACAAAGCATCTTTTTCCATCTCCTGGTTCTAAAAATCCAGGCCTTATACACGCCCCCTGATAGGTGACGTAACAAGTATTAAACTGATAAGAGTAGTACTTACAAACACGCCACTCCTATCTGGTGGCACCTTAGACTGCACGTGCCGTGCCCCAAAATTAAAGTGATACGACCAACAAAGCATCTTTTTCCATCTCGTGGTTCTAAAAATCCAGGCCTTATACACGCCCCAGATAGGTGACGTAACAAGTATTAAACTGATAAGAGTAGTACTTACAAACACGCCACTCCTATCTGGTGGCACCTTTGATTGCACGTGCCGTGCCCCAAAATTGAAGTGATACGACCAACAAAGCATCTTTTTCCATCTCCTGGTTCTAAAAATCCAGGCCTTATACACGCCCCCTGATAGGTGCTGTAACAGGTATTAAACTGATAAGAGTAGTACTTACAAATACACCACTCCTATATGGTGGCACCTTTGATTGCACCTGCCGTGCCCCAAAATTGAAGTGATACGACCAACAAAGCATCTTTTTCCATCTCCTGGTTCTAAAAATCCAGGCCTTATACACGCCCCCTGATAGGTGACGTAACAAGTATTAAACTGATAAGAGTAGTACTTACAAATACGCCACTCCTATCTGCTGGCACCTTTGACTGCACGTGCCGTGCCCCAAAATTGAAGTGATACGACCAACAAAGCATCTTTTTCCATCTCCCGGTTCTAAAAATCCAGGCCTTATACACACCCGCTGATAGGTGACGTAACAAGTATTAAACTGATAAGAGTAGTACTTACAAACACGCCACTCCTATCTGGTGGCACCTTTGACTGCACGTGCCGTGCCCCAAAATTGAAGTGATACGACCAACAAAGCATCTTTTTCCATCTCCCGGTTCTAAAAATCCAGGCCTTATACACGCCCCCTGATAGGTGCTGTAACAGGTATTAAACTGATAAGAGTAGTACTTACAAACATGCCACTCCTATCTGGTGGCACCTTTGATTGCACGTGCCGTGCCCCAAAATTGAAGTGATACGACCAACAAAGCATCTTTTTCCATCTCCTGGTTCTAAAAATCCAGGCCTTATACACGCCCCCTGATAGGTGCTGTAACAGGTATTAAACTGATAAGAGTAGTACTTACAAACACGCCACTCCTATCTGGTGGCACCTTTGACTGCACGTGCCGTGCCCCAAAATTGAAGTGATACGACCAACAAAGCATCTTTTTCCATCTCCCGGTTCTAAAAATCCAGGCCTTATACACGCCCCCTGATAGGTGACGTAACAAGTATTAAACTGATAAGAGTAGTACTTACAAACACGCCACTCCTATCTGGTGGCACCTTTGACTGCACGTGCCGTGCCCCAAAATTGAAGTGATACGACCAACAAAGCATCTTTTTCCATCTCCCGGTTCTCAAAATCCAGGCCTTATACTCGCCCCCTGATAGGTGCTGTAACAGGTATTAAACTGATAAGCGTAGTACTTACAAACACGCCACTCCTTTCTGGTGGCACCTTTGACTGCACGTGCCGTGCCCCAAAATTGAAGTGATACGACCAACAAAACATCTTTTTCCATCTCCCGGTTCTAAAAATCCAGGCCTTATACACGCCCCCTGATAGGTGACGTAACAAGTATTAAACTGATAAGAGTAGTACTTACAAACACGCCACTCCTATCTGGTGGCACCTTTGACTGCACGTGCCGTGCCCCAAAATTGAAGTGATACGACCAACAAAGCATCTTTTTCCATCTCCCGGTTCTCAAAATCCAGGCCTTATACTCGCCCCCTGATAGGTGCTGTAACAGGTATTAAACTGATAAGAGTAGTACTTACAAACACGCCACTCATATCTGGTGGCACCTTTGATTGCACGGGCCGTGCCCCAAAATTGAAGTGATACGACCAACAAAGCATCTTTTTCCATCTCCTGGTTCTAAAAATCCAGGCCTTATACACGCCCCCTGATATGTGCTGTAACAGGTTTTAAACTGATAAGAGTAGTACTACTTAACACACCTTATAATAATGCGGAGAGAGGCAATGCAGTGAGAGGAGTCTGAAGAAGAGGAGTCAGAGGAGGAAGGTGGCTTTGAGGAGGTGGAAGACCAAACACAGCAGGCGTCCCAGGGGGCTTGTTGTCACCTTTCGGGGACCCTTGGTGTTTTGTCGTGGCTGGGTGGAGGAAGAGACCTTCAATGACATCAGTGAGGACAAGGAACGGGACATGGCTAGCTTGGTATCCAACCTTGTGCAAATGGGGAGTTTGCGGTTGTGCAAATGGACTGTTTGTGGTTGTTTGTGGTGCGTTAAACGGGGAGTTTGGTCTGTCACTGTGAAGCGGGCCTAACCCTTACACTACCTGATCGATACAACATCATACCTGATGTTTTAAAGCACGTTATTCCAAACAATTTAGGAATGTTAGGTAATTTATGCCCTTTATGGCTTAAAACCAGACTCTGCATCAACTTTGTAGTTTTCCATGGGAGTTTTGCCATGGATCCCCCTCCGGCATGCCACAGTCCAGGTGTTAGTCCCGTTGAAACAACTTTCCCATCACTATTGTGGCCAGAAAGAATCCCTGTGGGTTTTAAAATTCGCCTGCCCATTGAAGTCTATGGCGGGTTCGCCGATGTTCGCCGGTTCGCGAACATTTGCGGCGGTTCGCGTTCGGAGTTCGCGAACCGAAAATTTTATGTTCGCGACATCACTACATATCTTCTATATAGTCATATATTTTCCACAAAAAAATATGTTTCATATATATTTCAAGGCCACAATACACCATTTGCTTTTCTCAAGACCTTCAATTATCTAGGACATCAAGAATTCCAACCCATCTAAATCGCAAATCTTTGGACTATATTTGGGTGTTTGCCCATTAATTCAAGATTGTAACACAAGATTGTAAAATAGTCCAGAGAATCAAATCCATGAAATGAATGAATTTGTATGTAGTACATCCTCTGTATTAAAACCCCTTTCCTACTTCATGCTGTACATATATACGATATTAGAATTAAGGCATTTCTCCTCCTCATTATCCATTTTTGCTCTGGCAGTAAGGTTCGGTATAATTTACATGGATCTGCTGCGTTTGTCTCCCCTATCTTCACTCACCCCCTGCACCTGTCTCCACTAGTCCTAGTTCTTCCGCCTGTCCGTCTCTTAAGGCCTCATGCCCATTAACCACAGCTCTGTACAGGTCTTAGTCGGCTGCTTTCTCCGATACACAAGAGAGCCGTCGCCGTCCATCCTCTGCACCGTACCTGATTAGCACCTATCCGGCACCTGACCTCGGGACTACTACGCCAGGACACGTGACACCACCACAAGCCGTTTCTTGGACTCCCAGGCGCAGTGTTCTTCCTACCCTGGTATTACTCTCCAGGTATTGCAGGGGGTGGCAGGGAGACTACCATCAGCATCAATCCGCTGCTTGCTGCGCATCCATTGCTATCATACCACTCCATCCGCCATACTCCGCTCTCAAGCGGCCCACATCACCATTTCCGGTCACCATCACATAAATCATTTATTGATCTACTCAAATACCTAAAGTCAGTGGATCTATGGAGGATTGTGCTAGGGGGAGATCTTAACCTGGTCTTAGATCCCAATTTAGACAGATCGGGTCAGGCCTGGAGTGGCAAATACTCAAACAAATTGAAGCAGATTAACTTGTTACTCAATGACTTGCACTTGTTAGATGCATGGAGACTGCTACATCAGGGTGAGAGGTGATATACCTTTTCTTCATCAGTACATGGCACGTATTCCTGAATAGATACCATCACTTTCAGATATTATAGATATGACAGATATACATCCATGCCCGTGGTCCGACCATTCTCAGGTTAGTGTTACAGTAGATATGGGCCAGAATAGTAAACCTCCATACACTTTTAAGACTCAATAAAAAAAAAATATCAAACCCAAATGTTGCAGAACAAATAGCTGAGGATCTTGAACTATTTTATTCGACCAACATCAACCAGGAATCAGAGAAGGGATGGACATGGGTGGCTCACAAGGCCTTTATCAGGGGCTCTTTTATAAAAATAGCTTGTAGACACAAAAGACAAACAAAAATGAGAGAGGAGTCCTTGAGAAAGTACTTGATATATCTAGAAAGATTAAATCAACAAAGCCTCTCCAAGCCCCTACGTCACAAAATAGATAATATTAGATTAGATGAATTTATTATTATCTAATCAAACTGAAAAAACGATCAGAAACGTAAAAGCAAAATTTCTCAGTCCAAAATATTTTGAATCAGAACTCTTACTGGCGATATCACGGCCAGCCCTAATAATATACAAAAAACCTTCTTGGACTTCTTCCAGAAGATATATTCATTCTGTCAGCACCAGCATCAGCAGGAGCAACAGAGAGTTGCCTTTCTTGGCTCATGTGATTTGCCCACTCGGAGAAAGGGAATCTCCTTAACTCCAAGGTTACGGAAACAGAGGTTAGGAAGACTATTGATAGCTTGAAGGGTGGGAAGGCCCCAGGCCCGGGTGGATTCACCAACTTACATTTTAAGAAATATATAGACATTCTCACCCCCATCTAACAAATCTTTTTAATCAAATTTTAGAAGGTCCCCAAATGCCCCAAGATTTAAATTAGGCGTATATGATATTTTTCCCCAAAGAAGGTCGGGATTTGCTAGAAGTTAAAAATTATCGTCCAATATCACTCCTATATGAAGATATCAACATTTTAGTTAAGCTAATGGCCAATAGAATCTCCCAATTCCTTCCCAGACTCATTCATAAAGACCAAGTGGGCTTTTTCCCTTACAGACAAACAGGGGATAACATTAGGTGCACTTTTAATTTGATATCATGGGCATCCCAAAACCGTATCCCAACCTGCTATTCGGCCTTAGTTATAGAAAAGGTTTGATACTTTGGAATGGCCTTATCTTAAAGCGGTATTACTCAAATCTGGCTTTGGGGGGAAATGTATGGATCTGATTGCGACCTACTGTAGATCTCCCAAAGAAAGATTGAAATGACTAGGCGAATCCACGGTGCAAACTGAGGTACAACAGGGCACCAGACAGGGATGTCCCCTCTTACCCTAACTCTTCGCCTTAGCAATAGAGCCACATTCTCAGTCTATATGATCAAATCCAGATATTCATGGGATTCAGATTGGTCACCATCATTTCAAATGCAGTCTCTACCTTTTATACCTATTTCGCATACTTTCAATTCCAATTGCTTATAGGGATCTCGAGAGGTTTCAAAATGAAATTTGTAAGTTTATATGGAACTACAAATCCTCGAGGATTTCAAAATCTAATATGTATAAACATACTGTAGAACAAAAGGGGGGCTCTTGTGTCTCAACTTTAAATTGTACTATAAAGCCGCACAGCTTTCGTTTATTTCCGCTAGCGCATTCCTCTAAGCACCATCCACTGTGGGTCTTTATAGAAAATTTACAAATGCCCCCATATTCATGATGTACCATTGTCTGGTTGCCCAAGTAAAATATTATCCTTGGGAAAATAAGGAACCCTTTTATCAAACACTCATTGGATCTTAACTTAAGTGATCGAAAATTATCATTTAGCCCCAAAATTAGCTATTATGTCCCCTATTATACCCAATCCATTACTAACTATTCAGCTAACTCCAAGTTCTAGACACTGGTGGAGCTCCCAGAACCTACTGACTTTTGTGGCCTGGTATCATGATGGGGCAGTGGTTACTTCTGAGTATATGAGAGACAAATATAACCTGCCTTTGGCAGAGCATTACACCTATTGCAGACTCAGGCATTTTGTGTGCTCCACTATAAATGTTTTGTGGGCCCCAGAAACCAATCGTCTAGGGAGACTTTGCAGGGATCTTCCACTGTCGAGCAATGTAAGAAGCTTATTATTACCCTTAATAAGACCTTGCAGTCACAAAAAACAAAATATATGCAATTATGGGAAGAGGATTTGGGATACACTCTAGATCAAAAAGTTTTGGAGCACAGTTGGCGCAGTCTTTCAAAAGGGTCTCCAAAGGATAAGTCACTGGTCCATTGAGGTTTGCCTTTTAGGCATTTCAAGCTCACTTCTAACATCCCATCAGAATCAACTGTTATAGTTTCTGATGCTAGCCACAAAAAGCCACATTGCTCGCAGTGTAAGTCCCCGAATTTGAGTTTGCAGGCAGTTAAGAACAAATTTTATTTTATTCTGATTAATGAGCGAATAACCCATTTATTGGAGCACTCAATTACTAAGATTTATGGACATGTGGGCTCCATGGCTAATGGAACCTGATAGTTTTTCACTGGAGTCCAATGCCAGCTGTTGATTGGTTGATAGCCCCCTGGTGAAGGGGTCTCGAGGAGTGGATGGCCCTGGAGGAGGTGGATGGAGGTAAGTAACATTTGACGTTATTTATTCAACCTGGATAATCTGTGAACGAACTGTTTTATGATTTAATTCCCCCTCCCCAATTGGGGATTTGATTGTATCAATGTTACATGTTTAAAAGATTGTAATATTATGACAAAAAAACAAAAAAAAAGATAGGCTTTGGTAAATGGCTTATCTGGGAGGGTCTCCTGGGTATACGAAGTTAACGGTCTAACAGTTTGATACTTCGGGATTCTGAGTCCAGATAGTAGGCACAGTGTATTAGATAACATTTTATATGTGAAAGATGTCTATGCCTCACTTGGAAGCGCACTCACTGTATTGTGATTTGCCAATGCCTAATAAAAATACTTGTTAAAAAAAACGTCTTTGAGACTAAATGTGGTCTTTCTTTAAGTAGAATCAGTTTTTCAAAAGGGTTTAAAGATCTAATTGATCTAAGATGATATTTAGAGGATTTCAAACATGCTTGAAGTTTATTATACTCCAACCAAACATTGTTAGTTAGCTCATATTTATATTTACATTTTCAAAATATATGATTGAGCCATTGAGATAGAGATCTCTCAAATAACACAATCACCATCTAGACCATGCCTTTAAGGCTATAATATGAAGAGTTTTAGTCAACGTGTTCAATAGGATAGGTGGGCTTTGGAAATGGGGATAATTCCATTCATAAGTTGTATTTTCCCCAAAATTTAAACATTCTTTAATAACTAATGCAACCACAAATATATATTTGTTTCTATTTGTTCTTGAAAGCATAGCTCCAGACTGCCCTTTAAGCAAGCTGATCTTCTATCTGTAACCATTGAAATGATTCAACTGGCTCCATCCATTGGATTATATGAGACAATATACAGTGCCTTGCAAAAGTATTCACCCCCATTGGCATTTTTCATGTTTTGTTGCCTCACAACCTGGAATTTACATGGATTGTTTGAGGATTTGCATAATTTAATTTACAGAACATGCCACAACTTTGAAGATGTTTTTTATTGTGAAGCAAACAACAAATAGGACAAAATAACAGAAAAAGTCAATGTGCAAAACTATTCACCCCCTAAGTCAATACTTTGTAGAGTCACCTTTTGGGCAATCACAGCTCCAAGTCGCTTTGGATAAGTCTCTATGAGCTTGCCACATCTTACCACTGGGATTTTTGCCCATTCCTCCTTGCAAAACTGCTCCAGCTCCTTCAAGTTGTATGGTTTACGCTTGTGGACAGCAATCTTTAAGTCTGACCACAGATTTTTCTATTGGATTGAGGACTGGGCTGTGACTCGGCCATTCCAACACATTTAAATTGTACCCCTTAAAACCCTCAAGTGTTGCTTTAGCAGTGTATTTGGGGTCATTGTCCTGCTGGAAGGTGAACCTCCATCCTAGCCTCAAATCACGTACAGGTTTTGCTTCAGAATATCCCTGTATTTAGCACCATCCATCTTTCCCTCAACTCTGACCAGTTTCCCAGTCAAGGCTGCTAAAAAAACATCCCCACAGCATGATGCTGCCACCACCATGTTTCACTTTGGGGACAGTGTTCTTTTTTTGTCTCATTAGACCAGAGCACCTTTCTCCATACATTTTGGGAGTCCCCCACATGCCTATTCGCAAACTCAAAATGTGCCATTTTGTTTTTTGCTGAAAGTAATGGCTTTCTTCTGGCCACTTTGCCATAAAGCCCAACTCTATGGAGCGTACGGCTTATAGTCGTCCTATGTACAGATACACCAGTCTCTGCAGTGGAACTCTGCAGCTCCTCAATATATTTTTGCAAATTATATATATTTTTTGAATTGAGTTTTTTCCAAAAGATAATTAGTGAGACAATAAATGAAAGAATTTTCTTCTCTTTTTGAGAATGTAATTTGTTTTTATTTTCCTTTTTTTATTTTTTCACGTGGTAATTTTTCTTCTATATGCAATAAATAAAAATAATGTTTCAAAATAATTTTAACAGAACCAATAAAAATGTAATTTTAACACAAGGAACAAAACTGTAGTTCTCTCTATATCTGTTGTCTATTAGTACTTATTTATTACCCACAAATCTTTGCACCAACAGTAAAACACAAGGAATGCCAGTTGGTACTCACTTATTTCTATACAACACAATATTTGTTACATTGAAGGATAAGTGTCACAGGAGGGAGGTATCTCCCATAAAGAAGAGGAATGCAAGAACAAGAGGTCATATATTTATGTTGGAAGGTGGGAAATGTGGGATCAATGTGCGGGCAGTATTTGCCTGGGACTAAATATCAGCAAATCCTTAGTGATGAGAGGTTTATGTGGTCTGCAGAGGGGAAGGATTGTCTTCCATGATACATTTTGTAATTATCAAAAAATAAATCAAACATATATAAAAAGTTAAGTATGTATAAAATCCAAAACTAAAATACAAGCATACGTATCTTATTCATTATAGTATCATTTGTACTCCCCACTTTACAGTCTCCCCCAGCTCTGGTGTGTCAGTACCACTAGTGTGACGTGGAACAATTATTATATTCCCACAGTATATACAGATATATCTAATACTATGGGAATTATACGGCCCTGAAAAACACCCTTGGTCTAACCTCTGAATTATTATTATTAATATTATTATTAATATTATTATCCTTTATTTATAAAGCATTAACATATTCCATAGTGCTAAGTACAGGGGATATGGTGGGTACATAAAAATCCCTTACTGGTACAGAAGGTGTAGCTCTACTCTCCTAAGAGCTGTTTGGGGGGCAAAAAATACTCACAAATTACTTTTTGCCCCAAAACCCAGTCATGATAACAAAAAACAGAGTCCTTTGGTAATTATCTCATTATTAGAGTTTATTTAGACAAAAATGTGGATCAGTAGCAAAACATCCAAAATGGCTGCTAGTGACCAGCTAAACTGAACAGAAATATCAATCACATGACTATTATACTTGTTTACATAAAGACAATGGGCTAATCTATGCTCACCTCTTAGAAACATGGCATCACCCACTCCACAAACAATAAAAGATTATTGATATTAGTATATCCAATCAGTAATCTGCATGTGCAAATCATGCACTGAAAGCATGCCACGAGATGCGCATAACACATTGTCAGATATGACATCCTGATCATCCTTGAGCTATGCCCTTGTATATGACTGAAAAACATATATTGTTATGACTAAAAGTTGTTTACTGTCTGTAGCTGAAACTGCTAAATCATGGGTCACGCAGACTTAACTATTTCATAACCTATATCTTACAAAATGGAAAATACTGATTCACAGCTTACATCTTAGCCAAATATCACACTATTTTAAAAAAGTGATAATTGTTATATATATATCTATATATATATATATATATATATATATATATCACATATTATAATTGTGCAACTACGAATCGTCGTCACGCTGTGTTGCGTGGTGCGTACGACTTAGCGATGAGCACCGCAGGCGTTCATCGCCTGGCGAGCCTCGCGCAGCAAGGTGAGCCGTTAAACCATACCACGTTGCTGATCGTACGACTTTGCGATGAGCGCCGCAGGCGCTCATCGCCCGGCGAGCCTCGTGCAGCGAGGCGAGCCGTTAAACCGTACCACTTTGCTGATCATATGACTTAGCCGTTAAACCTTAGCACTTTGTCAATGAGCGCCGCAGGCGCTCATTGCAGGTGAGCCGTTAAACCGTAGCACTTTTTTACACAAGACGCAGGACTTAGAAAAAAAATAAGAGATGAAAAAAATTACGAGATAAGCGGAGGAACCAAAACAATTAAAAAAACACTAAATAAACACTAAAAAATAAAAAAAGGTCACTTACAGCATGGGGAACCAGGCAGGACCTCTGGGAGTGAGTTGGAACTCCAATTTACATCGATTTAGAGGCGTTACAAAGATCGAAAATCGGCTAAGCGAGAAAAAAATGGCCGCCGAAAAAAATGAAAACGAGGTTATACTACTACGAACTGCGTAAAACACAGCCACAGACGTATGTGCTCGAAAAACAACGAGACAAAGGATGCGCATTAACCGCACAATGAGTAAAAAAATACAGTAGCGAGTACATTTTACGAAACACAATTACAGATTTACGCATTAACACAGATTTCCCGCCTTTGTCTCGCGCAACAACGGATTTCCCGCCTAAAACAATGCATTTGTCTCACACACAAAGCCTATATATAGGGCACACTTGACACATAACTGACACTTTCTCCTCAGGTAATGACGGTCTGACTGGACGTTTTCTAATGCCGGAAAATCTCAAGAGATTGTTAGCTCTTCAGGATACTGCTTCAGCAATATTACATTAAAAAAGGTAAATATCATTTATAATTATTAATTAGTAAATTGGTACTTACTTAATAAATCAAAAATATTAAAATTAATTAATAGAAAAATAATATTGTGCTTACCTGTGTGAAACAATTGTTAATAACATTCATAATGTACATTAATTAATTAATTCATTAATTAATCATTAATATCAAAATTAGTTAATGTTTAAGAATGTGAATAAAAAAGCAACACATTGATTCATTAATTATTAATGTACATTAATTTAATAATTAATTTGTTATATATCGTGATTACCTGTGTGAAAGAATTGTAAGTTACATTCATAATGTACTTTATTTAATTAATTAATTAATCATTACTAATCATTAATATCAAAAAAGGTTAACATTTAAGAATGTGGATAAAAAAAAGGAACACGTTGATTAATTAATTATTAATGTACATTATTTAAATAATTCAGTTCTTAGATATTTAGTATAAAATAAAACAAAACAAAAAAAAAAAAAAAAAGGCTATATACTCATGCTTACATCTTGATGTTAGATGTAGTCACACATTACTTTAATATTAATGAACATTAATTGATTCTTATTTCATTAGTAATGTACATTATTTTAATAATTCAGTTGTAACATAATCATTTTAAAATACCCCTCCAAAAAAAAAAAGGTAATAGACTCATGCTTACGTCTTGACGTTATATTTAGTCAGACATTAATTTAAGATTAATACAGATTAATTGAGTATTATTTAAAGACTAACATTAATATTGATTGTATGTTTTTAATCTATGCTTAAATATGTGTGTTCATGCTGATTGATTGATATATTTATTTCATGTTTTTAATCTATGCAAAAATATGTATGTTAAGCCTCATTGATTGATACAGATGAAGCAACATATTATACATTAATTTTACTATTTTGTATAATTGCAGTGAACTGTAGCTGAATGAACAGAGATAGTGACGTTTGCACACATTGAACATCATAAGGATAATTTTGACAGGTACATAATTTGAATTATATTACTACAGCAAGATATTAAAAAATATGATTTTAGGTTTTTAATGTAGCCAAATATATGCCTGTTGATGTTCATTTAATGATATCGATGAAGCAAAAGTTTAAAAATATTTTCTATTTGATTTTACAGTTTATTTGGATCTGCAAGGGAATAAACAGACAGCGTGACGTTTGCAGCCTTTGAACAACATCAACATCATCCTCACAGGAATAAAATTTAATTTTGTAGTGATGCATAGAAAAAGGCTATATATTATATATTTGGTGAAAATGGATATTTGGTGAAAATGGAGAGTACTTATTGAGTCATTAACGTATGATATTTAGTCATAACTTGAAAAAAGTTGAAAAGACAATACTAATTAATAATAATATTTAAAGAAAATAAGAAGCTTACAACACGTGCAAAAAAAAGAAATTGATGGTATGCTGTAAATTCAATCAAGAAGGAATGGAATTGAAGGATTAATAATATAAAGATAGATATGTGCAGCTATTTCCGATTTCATATATGTCAATAAAATACTTTGAAAAATGGTTTCATTTCTTTCAGTCTAAAGTGCAACATTTGAAAATGTTTTATTAGTTTATTCATCTACTTTAATGGAACAGTACAAGAAGGAAAAAAAATGTATACAAAACAAAGAACAAACAATAATTAAATTTCTATTTACAATTACAGATTAAAATGGCGGAAAATGGAGAAGACAAAATTGAACACAAAAGAAGATTGGCAAGGGAAAGGAAGCAAAGATGGAGAGATGCTCAGAAACCGGAAACTTCACAATGCTTGCGAGAAGACGATCGACAGAGACTTTTAAACAAAAGAAAGATGAGCAAGAAAGCCGCAAGTGAGTGTGTTGGGGCTTCCAAGAAACGTAAAAATAAACAAAAACATCTCTGTGAACCATTGTCCAATGATTCTATTTTGCAGAATGACTTAAATGTAGACACACAAGAAGAAAATGTACATATAGAAAGTGGGTCTGAAATCTATGTTGAAGAAATGCATGACAATGTGTTTACTACTGCAGTACAAGTAGATACTCATTATTGTGGGTTACTTAATGTGGTTTGTCAGATTTGTGGGGCCTATCATTTTATAAAGGAAAGACCTACTGACGGAAATTTCATTAGTTGCTGTCAGAAAGGAAAGGTGAAACTTCCACTAAGACACCCATTTCCATATTATTTAGAATGCATAATGAGCGATCCAACATTTCCAAATTATAATAATTTCAAACAAAACATAAGGTCTTATAACAGTGCAATTTCATTTGCTTTAATGGGTGCAACATTAGCAGAAAATGTACCAGGACATGGTCCTTACTGTTTCAGAGTTCAAGGTCAAATATACCACGAACTTCACATTTACACCCACAAGAAGGAGAGCAAAGGAAATTTGCACAGTTATATGTCTTAGATACGATGGAAGCTGTGGAACAAAGAATGACACTTCCAGAAAATAGACAGTGTTTGCGCATAGTCTTTGAACAGCTGGATAAAATTATGCAAAAAAAACCATATAGTCAAGCATACAAACAATTAGCACAGCTTGAAAAAGAACAACAGGAACATGCTCAAAGACATCAATTGCCTACACAAAGAGTAAATATGGTGTTAAAAAGAGATCGCAACACTGATCAAAGAAGATATAATTTACCTACTATAAATGAGGTTGCCATGGTGTTTAAAAATTAAGATGGTGAACCACCTTTTCAGCGGGATATTAGAATATATCCACGAAATGAAGAACAATCATTTATCAACATCAATATATTAAGCTGTAATTTAGATCCAATGACATATCCCATTTTCTTTCCAAATGGGGAACCTGGATGGGAACCAAAATTACAATTGGAAAGTTATCCCAATACGAAACTTTGTATTAGATCTAATATTTCCATGCTGGAATATAAAGTGGCACAAACTGCTATCAGTGATTGTTTTAATCCAATTTTACATGGAGGCAAACTCACTCAACAATGGATTATTGATTCATATTTAGAAGTTGAAGACAATAATCTAAATTTCATTAAATATCAATAAAATAAATTACGAGTTGAACAGTATTGTGGATTAATGGATTATGTGGCAGATTTAGCTTCCAACAGAGACATTCCAGCTGGAAGAGCAATTATTTTGCCATCCTCTTTCCAAGGATCTCCTCGCAATATGCGAGAAAGGTATAATGATGCCATGGCTATTGTTACAAAATATGGAACACCAGATTTATTTATTACATTCACATGTAATCCACAATGGCCAGAGATCAAGGAAAATTTGAATCTGGGACAAACTACTTCTGACCGACCAGATTTAGTGGCAAGAGTATCAAAATCAAACTCAATTCATTAATACATGATATCACTAAAGCACACTTATTTGGACAATGTGTGGCTTTTGTTTACACCATTGAATTTCAAAAAAGAGGATTGCCACATGCTCACATACTTTTAATACTGCAGGAAAAAGATAAGTTGAACACTGCAGAGAGAGTGGATTCAGTAATTTCCGCACAATTGCCAGACCAAGAAAAATAAACAAAACTTTGGGAGATTGTTACACATTGAATGATTCATGGCCCATGTGGAGAGATGAATCCTAATTCACCATGTATGAAAATAAAAAATGTACTAAAGAATTTCCAAAACAATTTCAAATACAAACTTATGCAAATTGTGATGGATATCCTTTGTATAAAAGAACACAAGGACAAACAGCTATTATCCGTGGCCAAAAGGTTGATAATAGATTTGTCGTTCCATACAATCCACATTTGCTCATCAATTAGAATGCACACATCAATGTGGAAGCTTGCACTTTGATTAAATCAATTAAGTATGTGTATAAATATATATACAAAGGATATGACGCAGCTACTGTTGTTGTACAAGGTGCTGCAAATGAAAACGAAAATCCAATTTTACATGATGAACTATCAAATTATTTAGATGCTCGGTATGTGAGTGCTCCTGAAGCAATGTGGTGCCTTTTGAAATTTGAGATGCATGATCGGTCACATGCTATCTATCGTTTAGCTGTACATTTGCCTCAAAGTCAGTTGGTTTGCTTTACTGCAGGAAATGAAAGATCTGCATTATATCAAAGTGAAGACAGAGATACCACACTTACTGCATGGTTTAAATTAAACTGTCAGGATACGCATGCCAGACAATTTTTGTACATAGAGATACCATATCACTATGTATTTGTAAATGGTTTATGGCGACAACAAAGAAGAGATGCACCTAAAATTATACCACGCATTTATACCGTCAGTCCAAGGGACATTGAACGTTTCAGCTTAAGATTACTTCTGCTACATGTTCCCGGTGCACAGAGTTTTGATCATTTATGTACAGTGAATGACATAGTTTATGATACATTCCTATTAGCTGCAAGACATCAAAATTTCATAGCTGATGATACAGAATGGGAGAGGTGTCTGGAAGAAGCAGCACTATGTCAAATGCCTAAGCAAATGAGACAACAGTTTGCATTCATTTGTATATTTCGCAAAGTACCTGATGCTTTCACTTTGTGGGAAACATTTAAGTATAACATGTCAGAAGATTTCTTGAAACGTTACAGAGAACCAATTGCTCTGTTAAAAACATTGATGGAAATACAAGAAATATTGTTGGCTCATGGATTAAATTGTGCAAGTTTTAATTTACCTGATCCAGGACTTATAGATGATTATGACACTGAGCTTCAAAAACAAAAAACCCAAGAAAAACTGGAAACTTTAAATACTTTACAGTTAGAAGCATTTCATGCCATCACAAATGCTACAGATGATGAAATGGTCAAAGACCGGTATTTTTTATCTAGACAGCCCAGGTGGATCAGGAAAAACATATCTGTACAATTGTTTGATGAGTTATATTCGATCACAGCGTCAGATAGCTATGCCATTTGCAACAACTGGAATTGCTGCACTTTTGTTAGATGGTGGGAGAACTGTGCATAGTGGATTTAAGCTGCCAGTTCCCATTTTGGAAACATCAGTGTCAGATATTCGATTGAATTCCTTACAAGCAAAACAATTTAAACTAACTAATCTAATTATCATAGACGAGGCAACAATGATGTCATGTCATGCATTGCAATGTATTGACAGATTTTTAAAAGAAGTGATGGATAATAAGTTGCCATTTGGTGGAAAGGTGATGCTGTTAGGAGGAGATTTTAGGCAAACATTACCTGTTGAGCCACACGGAAATAGAACGGAGATCATTGAAACATGTATCAAGACCAGTAAACTGTGGCAAATATTTACACATCTCAAATTAGAATTAAATATGAGATCTGAAGGCCAAAATGAATTCAATGACTGGCTCATTAAAATCGGAGATGGAAAACATCCAGAAATACAGCATTTACCAAATGATACCATTGAAATTCCATCAGAAATGGTTTGCAATGAATCACTAATATCAGCCATATTTCTAAACACTCCTAATAATGAGGATTACTCAGACATTGCAAACAAAGTGATATTAACATCAAAAAATATCGATGCCTTGAATGTAAATAACGAAATTGTAAAATACATCAATGCACCACAAAATAATTATTACAGTGCAGATTCTATTCTGTGATGATAAAGACAGTGAATCGAATTTTAGTATCGATTTTATTAATTCGTTAACACCATCTGGAATGCCACCACATATTTTACAATTGAAAAAAGGCACAATTGTCATGTTATTGCGAAATATGAATCCAAAAAAAGGACTTTGTAATGGGACAAGATTAATTGTGCATGAGTTAAAAGATCATTTTATTCATGCAGAAATTATTATTATTATTATTATTATTATCTTTTATTTGTATTGCGCCAACATATTCCGTAGCGCCGTACAGGGGATAAGAACAAGGGAAATACACGTTTAACAAAATTGAAAAAAAAAGTTGAAGAGCCCTGTTTTGAGCTTAGAATCTTAGCAGAAAGTGCTTTATCCCAAAGCACCCTACAAGACTGGAAACTCGTTACTTACAATCTAAAGGGAATTAAAGGGCAGAGAACTGGGGAAGAGTAACAAATAAGGAATAGCAAGGGCAAGGAAGTAAGTGAAAGATAGAAAGAGTTTTATTTTAGAGGGAGAGGGGATGGATCTGAGGTGAAAGAGTAGTATGTTGGCTGACCCCTAGTGTTGAGATGATATATCTGCAAGTAGGAAGTCAGGTGTTTTCTATGGCTCTATAAATTTAATCTGATTTGGGGTGGGTGGGTGAGGGGAAGGGAGGGAGGGCAGTTCTGAGTGTGTCACAGATGAAGTAGGCCTTAAAACCAGCGTAAATTTGCACTGAAAGAAAGAGAGAGAGAGAATGGATTGGGGTCAGACAGTACAGGAAGATAGGAGAGTTAGGAAGGAATGAGAGAGAGACCATAGAATAAAGATATTTGAGGAGGGGGGAGGAGATTTGAGGTATTTATGCCAGCCATAAATGGGGGAGGATGGGGGGAAGGTGGGGACAGCAGAGCAGGGTATAGGAAACAGTTAAAAATTGAAAACAAAAAGTCATAATATTTCTATCTGCCAAGATATAATAACATGCATACAGTAGTGATATTAATAAACATATTGGCTCCAGGGATGGCACAGTTTCCATAGTCTTCTCCATACCTGCTGAGGTGTTCTGAATGCAGTTCTGAGTGTGTCACAGATGAAGTAGACCTTAAAACCAGCGTAAATTTGCACTGAAAGAAAGAGAGAGAGAGAATGGATTGGGGTCAGACAGTACAGGAAGATAGGAGAGTAAGAAGGAATGAGAGAGAGACCATAGAATAAAGATATTTGAGGAGGGGGGAGGAGATTTGAGGTATTTATGCCAGCCATAAATGGGGGAGGATGGGGGGAAGGTGGGGACAGCAGAGCAGGGTATAGGAAACAGTTAAAAATTGAAAACAAAAAGTCATAATATTTCTATCTGCCAAGATATAATAACATGCATACAGTAGTGATATTAATAAACATATTGGCTCCAGGGATGGCACAGTTTCCATAGTCTTCTCCATACCTGCTGAGGTGTTCTGAATGCAGTTCTGAGTGTGTCACAGATGAAGTAGGCCTTAAAACCAGCGTAAATTTGCACTGCTGAGGTGTTCTGAATGCAGTTCTGAGTGTGTCACAGATGAAGTAGGCCTTAAAACCAGCGTAAATTTGCACTGCTGAGGTGTTCTGAATGCAGTTCTGAGTGTGTCACAGATGAAGTAGGCCTTAAAACCAGCGTAAATTTGCACTGCTGAGGTGTTCTGAATGCAGTTCTGAGTGTGTCACAGATGAAGTAGGCCTTAAAACCAGCGTAAATTTGCACTGCTGAGGTGTTCTGAATGCAGTTCTGAGTGTGTCACAGATGAAGTAGGCCTTAAAACCAGAGTAAATTTGCACTGCTGAGGTGTTCTGAATGCAGTTCTGAGTGTGTCACAGATGAAGTAGGCCTTAAAACCAGCGTAAATTTGCACTGAAAGAAAGAGAGAGAGAGAATGGATTATAACTGGTACCCATAAAGGTGAACGAGTTTTTATACCAAGGATTGATTTAGCTCCAAGTGAGAGTGGTTTGCCCTTTGTCCTTCAACTGAGACAATTTCCAGTTATCATGGCATTTGCCATGACCATCAATAAATCCCAAGGACAAACTTTTAAGTCAGTTGGGATTTTTTTTAAAAGAACCAGTTTTTGCACATGGACAACTCTATGTGGCTTTTTCATGGTGCACTAATCCAAAAGAAATTAAAGTGCATGTTGAAGAAAACGAAACTTAAGGTCATTTATTGGATGATGGATGTGTTTACACCAAAAACATTGTCTACTATGAGGTGTTGGAAAGATAGAGGACAATGGTTTAATTTTAATGTCAACATTTTATGGTACTCAATATGATTGCACAAAAACAATATTTCAAGTAAAACAGATAAACAATGGACAAAAAAACATACAGAACAGTGGTTTGACTTCCATGACAAAATTAAAGTACTCTGGGACTCTTTAAATAGGGGACCACTATTTCACTTATGAAAATCTATGTGATATTTGCAGAATGGAGAAATTGAAAAAAAAGAAATATAACAACAAAAACAACAGTAAAATATCCATAAACAGATTGGAATGGGTTCAAAGTTTCATATTAACATGATTGGCCCCACAAAACAATTAACTGAATTTTGCAGGATTTAAAAGAGTTTAATGTTATTGTTTGATGTTGCAATTTCAGATGTTAAATATGTGTTTTTTGAATTTTTAAAAAAGTTGGTTAAATATATATGTGGTATAGTCAAACATGTATTGTTAGTATAAAGTTAAAGCATTTCATAATAATTGGAAATGTATTATTTAAAGACAAAGTATTGATTCAGGGAGAAATCCGATCGCCAGTTAATGGGGTCAGGAAGGAATTATTTTTTTTTTCCTCTTTGATACAATTGGACAAGTTTCAATAGGGGTTTTTTATTGTTTGCCTTCCTCTGGATTCAATGCTAATTTAGTTTAACAAGAGTTTAACAAATATTTTACAAATGGTAAAAAGCATGTTATTGTTAAAACAATTTACTTACTCTAAGTTAATATAGTTCGCAGTTACTCAGAGATAAATATGTATTGAAAAGTGTTAGTATTGTTAACAAAATGTTGAACGAATGTTTCATATACAAGTTGCATGTTACAAAATTTCATGTTTGTGAAATATAAGTTGAAAGTTAAAAAAATAAAAAGTTAAAAAAATTAATGTGTTTTTATTTTTAGAAAAAAAAAAGGGACAAATGTAGCTGACTCATTTTGTGTTGCAAACAAATTTCACAACATTTAATTTTTATTGACCGTCATTTTTTGACGGGCAAGTCGCTAGTATATATATATATATAGCTCTCTCTCTCTCTCTATGTATATATATATATATATATATATATATATATATATATATATATATATATAGCTGTCTATGTCTCTCTTTCTATGTATATATATATATATATATATATATAGCTGTCTCTCTCTCTCTCCATGTATATATATATAGATGTCTCTCTATCTCTATGTATATATATATATAGCTGTCTCTCTCTATCTCTATGTATATATATATATATATAGCTGTCTCTCTCTCTCTCTATGTATATATATATATATATATATATATATATAGCTGTCTCTCTCTCTATGTATATATATATATATATATATATATATATATATATATATAGCTGTCTCTTTCTCTCTATGTATATATATATATATATATATATATATATATATATAGCTGTCTCTCTCTCTCTATGTATATGTATATATATATATATATATATATATATATATATATATATAGCTCTCTCTCTCTCTCTCTCTATATATATATATATATAGCTCTCTCTCTCTCTCTCTCTATGTATATATATATATATATATATATATATATATAGCTGTCTCTCTCTCTCTCTCTCTCTCTCTATGTATATATATATATATATATATATATATATAGCTGTCTCTCTCTCTATGTATATATATATATATATATAGCTGTCTCTCTCTATGTATATATATATATATATATAGCTCTCTCTCTCTATGTGTATATATATATATTTATATATATATATATATATATATATATATATATATAGCTGTCTCTCTCTCTCTCTCTATGTATATATATATATATATATATATATATATATATATACATATAGCTGTCTATCTCTATGTATATATATATATATATATATATATATATATAGATATATATATATATATATATATATATATATATATATATAGCTGTCTCTCCCTCTCTCTCTATGTATATATATATATATATATATATATATATATATATATATTCTATCTCTCTCTATGTATATATATATTGTGGTCAAGTGCCAACAGGGGTCACAAGAGAGCGTTGTAAGACTTCTCCTATGGGAAGGGAAAGAGTTAACTCCAGGCAGTTATCAGATGCTAATTGAAGCCCAGCTGTGAACTGCCTTTAAGAGCAGCAGAGAGATGGGTGGAGTCTCTCTCACTTAGGCTTTGGGCCTAAGTGCTCTGAGCTGTGTGTAGAGCTGCAGTGTGTATGTAGAAGAAAACCCTGGACAGCTCAGCTGCTGTTGGATCCTGAGAGCTGGGATTACTGCTTAAGCAAGACAGTCAGGAAGACTGCTGTGTTACAGAGATTGCTCGCAGAGAAGACTGCTGTGGTATAGGAGATATTCCACTGTTTAAGGATTTATCTGAAGACCCCATTCCTAAGAAGCCGGATTCAATAAGGGATAAAAAGGTTGGTGCCAAATGCATGTTGTTTTCACCATATGAGGATAATGAGTACAAAGGCCCCAGGGAGAAGAGTGTATTGAGAGAAAGTAATAGTCCCTCATCACAAGAGGGTGACAAGGGTCCCTGGGGTGAAGCATATGGGAGAGAAGGGTGGGCCCTATGCTTCACCCACTATTGACAGAAGCTGTAGAGGAAAAGTCCTCAAGAGATACCCGAATCAAGCAGAGAGTTTATACTGTGGACTGTGTTATTATACCTGCAGACCGAGAAGCGGGCTCAGGGCTAGTCAGGGCGTTCCTGGTTATAGTAAGCCCGTTTATGTAGAATTTTATTTTGTGGCTGAGGATAAGCACTATTTTCTTTCTGTTTGTGCTAACAAATAAATAGCAGTAAAACTAAGCCTCTAACAGCCTACTGTGTCTTCCTCCCTAAATAAGTTAAAGAGATAAGAAAACAGGACGCAAACCCCGTCAGAAGGGGGCGGCCTGCCACAAAATATATATATATATATATATATATTCTCTCTATTTGTATGTAGATATATATATATATATATATATATATATATATATATATTCTCTCTCTCTTTGTCTTTCTCTGTCTCTATATCTCTCTCTGTCTCTCTCTCTCTGTGTCTCTCTTTCTCTGTGTGTGTCTCTGTCTCGAATGTCTCTGTCTCTCTCTGTGTGTCTCTATCTCTCTCTGTGTGTCTCTGTCTCTGTGTCTCTCTCTCTGTGTCTCTCTCTCTCTGTCTCTTTCTCTGTGTCTCTCTCTCTCTCTGTGTGTGTCTCTGTTTCACTCTGTCTCTCTCTGTCTCTCTCTCTGTGTCTCTATCTCTCTCTGTGTGTCTCTGTCTCTCTATCTCTCTGTCTGTGTCTCTGTGTCTCTCTCTCTCTGTGTGTCTCTCTCTCGCTCTGTCTCTCTCTGTCTCTATCTCTCTTTGTCTCTCTCTCTCTCTCTCTGTGTCTCTCCCTTTGTGTCTCTGTCTCTCTCTATCTCTATGTATATATATATATATATATATATATATTTATTCTCTATCTCTTTATATATATATATATATATATATATATATATATATTCTCGCTCTCTCTATGTATATATATATATATATATATATATATATATATATATATATATATATATATGCATATACATATATAGCTGTCTCTCGCTCTCTATGTGTATATATATATATATATATTCTCTCTATCTCTATGTATATATATATATATATTCTCTAGATGGCTACTTATCTCTCTTTCTCTAAGTAATAAGTCATCTAGAATATAAAGTATAAACACTAATAGGTTGCTCCCAGTATATGTCACAGCTCCAGCCTCTTCTTTTTATATCACAGAGATGTCTCACACATACATTACAGGGGCACAATAACATGGCAACTCTCCTGACCAATAAAATAATTGAATAAGCGGTGATGTCACCAGTTGCTTGGCAGAAATACACTAAAACAAGCTGTCCGATCGTTACATGCGTATTTGCACAGTGTGAGAAAGTTGTATGCTCACAGTGTGACCATGGAAACTTTATGACTTCATAGAACCGCCCCCTAACTGTGCTGATTGGCTGCTGCTTTTGCTGCTGCGCTTTCCGGAACTTGTAGTTTGGCAGAGACTTCCGGTACATTCTCTACCTATTCTTCGAGGGAGTTTGCGGCCTAGAGGTGTGTGTCCGAGCTCTTAGCAGGTAAATAAAGCGATTACTGATTACTTAATGATGAGGAGATTACGTAGGGGGTTATAAATACCGGAATATAATGATATTAGTGTATTAGGAGGTATGTGAGTCTATATGTACATATAAATATAGTGTGTGTGTAAATCGGTATAGTTATTGTATGAGGAGGTGGAGCTCAGTGTGTATATATGTCAGACCAGCTCTCACAGATAGAGGGAGAGGGTAAGAGAGATGGGATGGGGGATAGGGGGAAATATATATAGGGGGTGGGGGTAGATGGAGAGAGGGAGTGAGACAGACAGATAGACAGAGAGATAGAGGGATAGATAGACAGATAGATAGATAGACAGATAGAGGGATAGATAGATAGATAGATAGAGGGATAGATAGATAGATAGACAGACAGATAGAGGGATAGATAGACAGAGGGATAGATAGAGGGATAGATAGATAGAGGGATAGATAGACAGAGGGATAGATAGATAGATAGAGGGATAGATAGACAGATAGAGGGATAGATAGACAGACAGACAGATAGAGGGATAGATAGATAGACAGACAGATAGAGGGAGGGATAGATAGACAGACAGATAGAGGGAGGGATAGATAGACAGACAGACAGACAGATAGAGGGATAGATAGACAGACAGACAGCCCCACTCCCATCACTCTGTATTATATATATAGTATAATATCATAATATCCGGTATCTCTTCCTGTCTTTATCCCACTCGCACCTGATAACCAGTCACAGATAGATAGATAGACAGACAGATAAATAGACAGACAGATAAATAGATAGACAGATAGATAGATAGACAGACAGATAAATAGATAGACAGCCCCACTCCCATCACTCTGTATTATATATATGACAAAAAATGACGGCAATATAATTGTAAGGCAGGTAATGCGGTTTGCTACACAAAGTAAGTATTTTGGTTTTGTGAGTACTTTCGGCGCTCATTGCAAGCCTATTGGTGTATGTTTGGTTATCAGAGCTCCTTTGGCGCTTATTGCAAGGTTGGGGCTGATGGCGTTTTGGGGAGCATTGCGAGCCTCTCCCCTGGTGTAGTTGTGCTCCTCTAAACAACGTTGACGCTCCTTGTGAGGCGCGCACTGAGCGCCTTTAGCGTTTAATGTGATTTTGTCGTCTGTTTTTTTATTTTTTCTGTGTATGTGTTTTGTAATGATAATTAATTAATTAGTAGAGTTATAAAGTAACTAGCGACTTGCCCGTCAAAAATGACGGGGCAATAAAATAAAGTGTTGAAATGCTGTTTGCCACACAATGTGAGTGTACTGTGTGCCTCAACTATATAGACCCCTCTAACACACTAATGAACGCATGTAATAACACTATAAGTGCCATGAGGGTCATCCAGGATCCTCATGACCCAAAGTGTAAGCACTACAGCATTTTAACCCGGTCACTTATGGGGGTCTATACATATCCTCATAAGCCTCTATTTAACCCCATTAGTCCCATAATGGTATCTAAAGACCCTCATTGGACAGTTAGAAGCCTAACATTACCCCGTAAGTTCTATGAGGGTTCTCCAGTACCCTCATGACACTAAGTATAAACACTGCACTATAGCCCCCCAATAATCCATTAAATCTAAACTAACACCCCTCTACACTAACCTATTAACACCTACACTACCTACCTACACATCCTACCTACCCCTTTATCACCCCCCACCACTCTAATTACAGAAAGAAAAAAATAAATCTACATTACAGAAAATAAAAAAACCTAAGTCAGAAAACATAAAAAAAGGAACATTACAGAAAATAAAAAAATACATTACAACCCCCACCCACTACAGAAAAAAAAAAACATTACACACCTGAAAAGGAAATTTATACAATACAAATAAAATACAATGCAAATAAAATACTTACAATACATAGAATACATACAATACAAATAAAATACAAAACAATCCCCCCTATCTATCTAACATACAATCAATACTATCTATCTAAAATAGATCCCCCTATCTAACATACTATAAATGCTATCTCTATATAACAAACCCTAAATCTATGCTAAAATAAAATGTTTAATAATAATAATATAAAATAATTCTAATCTAAAGCCGGGGCAGAAGCGGAGAAGTCCGGAGACATCGCGGGGAGGTAAGTACAATGTAGATTATGTTTATTTTATTTTGTGTTATGTTTATATTTATTTGTACTAATGTTATGTTTTTTTTCAACAGGGGCCACGCTGGAGAAGAAAAGAAGACGGACGGGGGCATGCTGGAAAGGTGAGTACAATGTTTAGAATGTTTATTTATTTTCTGTAAATGTGTTGGACTAATTTATTTATTTTTTTATACAAAATTTAAGAATAGTGCCTCTTTTCAGAGCCCCATAATACTTAAAAAATTTAGACAAATATTCTGTTTTGGGTGCTATGCCTATAAGCCAAAAATATGAACTAAATCTATAATCTGAAAACTAGCGTCCACACAAAAGAATAGGACAACAAATAGTAGTAAGACATACTAATTTATGACTAGAAATCTCCTTTTCTATACAAGAACCTATAATCCTAAACCCACAACCGAAATCTCTAATCACAACAGTGTTGCACACAAAAGAGGATAGTACTAAAACATAAAAATATGCACCTAGAAAACAAATTAAAAGCAGGAAAAAATATATATATATTTTTATTTACAGATTAAAATTCGCAGATACTGACAAGAAACAGGAAAAGATAAGACGCCAAACTAGAGAACGACAAAAACAATGTGTTGTACTCATTTTTTTTCCATAGGTTGCTGATCTGAAGGGACATCTGCAAAGGTAAGTGGTCTTAATTATTTTATTTTAGCTAAGAAATAGTTTTTTTTTATCTAGAGATAGCATTTATTGTATGTTAGATATCTAGGGGGTATTTTATTTTATTTGTATTGTATGTATTGTATTTGTATTGTATGTATTTCCTTTTCAGGTGTGTAATGTTTTTTTTCCCCTGTAGTGGAGGGGGGGTTGTAATGTTTTTTTTTATTTTCTGTAATTTTCCTTTTATATTTTTTGTGACTTAGGTTTTTTTATTTTCTGTAATGTAGATTTTTTATTTTTTTTCTCCTAGGTTGCTGATCTCACGGGACATCTGCAAAGGTAAGTGGTCTTAATTATTTTATTTTAGCATATATTTAGTAATTTTTATATAGAGAAAGCATTTATTTTATGTTAGATAAGGGGGTATTCTATTGTATTTTATTTTGTATTGTATCTATTCTATGTATTGTATGTATTTTCTTTTCAGGTGTGTAATGTTTTTTTTTCTGTAGTGGGGGGTTGGAATGCATTTTTTTATTTGATTTTATGAGTTACAGGGTTAATTCAGGGTTTATAGTTGTTTTCTATTGACCCCCATGAGTGACATGGTTAATTAAGGGGTCTGCATTGACCCCCATGAGTGACAGGGTTAATTAATGGCTTATTGGGGGGTCTGTATTGACCTCCATAAGTGACAGGGTTAATTAAGCGCTTATCGGGGTCTGTATTGACCCCACATAATTGACAGGGTTAATTATAGCTTTATCGGGGTCTGTCTTGAACCCCATGACTGACAGGGTTAATTAAAGGCTTATGGGGGTCTGTATTGACCACCATGAGTGACAGGGTTAATTAAGGGCTTATGGGGATCTGTATTGACCCCCATGAGTGACAGGGTTAAGTATAGGTTTATGGGGGTCTGTATTGATCCTCATGAGTGACTGGGTTAATTAAAGGCTTATGGGGGTCTGTATTGACCTCCATAAGTGACAGGGTTAATTAAGCGCTTATCGGGGTCTGTATTGACCCCACATAATTGACAGGGTTAATTATAGCTTTATCGGGGTCTGTCTTGAACCCCATGACTGACAGGGTTAATTAAAGGCTTATGGGGGTCTGTATTGACCCCCATGAGTTACAGGATTAATTCAGGGTTTATAGGGGTTTTCTATTGACCCCCATGAGTGACATGGTTAATTATATGTTTATGGGGATCTGTATTGACCCCCATGAGTGCCAGAGTTAATTATAGGTTTATGGGGATCAATATTGACCCCCATGAGTGACAGGGTTAATTATGGGTTTATGGGGGTCTGTATTGACCCACATGAGTGACAGGGTTAATAAGGGTTTATGGGGGTTTGGATTTACCCCCATGAGTTACAGGGTTGATTATGGGTTTATGGGGGTCTGCATTGACCCTCATAAGTGACAGGGTTAATTATAGGTTTAGGAGGGTATGTATTGACCCCCATGAGTGACAGGGTTAATTAAGGGCTTATGGGGGTCTTTATTGACCCCCATGAGT
Source organism: Discoglossus pictus (assembly GCA_027410445.1). Classification (NCBI taxonomy): domain Eukaryota; kingdom Metazoa; phylum Chordata; class Amphibia; order Anura; family Alytidae; genus Discoglossus; species Discoglossus pictus. The sequence goes on from JAPZIH010000711.1 coordinate 5,078,549, forward strand.
GACAGGGTTAATTATAGGTTTAGGGGGGTATGTATTGACCCCCATGAGTGACAGGGTTAATTAAGGGCTTATGGGGGGTCTGTATTGACCCCACATAATTGACAGGGTTAATTAAGCTCTTATCGGGGTCTGTATTGACCCCCATAATTGACAGGGTTAATTATAGCTTTATCGGGGTCTGTCTTGACCCCCATGAGTGACAGGGTTAATTAAAGGCTTATGGGGGTCTGTATTGACCCCCATGAGTTACAGGGTTAATTCAGGGTTTATAGGGGTTTTCTATTGACCCCCATGAGTGACAGGGTTAATTATAGGTTTATGGGGATCTGTTTTGACCCCCATGAATGACAGGGTTAATTATAGGTTTAGGGGGGTATGTATTGACCCCCTTGAGTGACAGGGTTAATTAAGGGCTTATGGGGGTCTGTATTGACCACCATGAGTGACAGGGTTAATTAAGGGCTTATGGGGATCTGTATTGACCCCCATGAGTGACAGGGTTAAGTATAGGTTTATGGGGGTCTGTATTGATCCTCATGAGTGACTGGGTTAATTAAAGGCTTATGGGGGTCTGTATTGACCCCCATGAGTGACAGGGTTTTTTAAGGGTTGATGGAACTTTGTATAGAGCCCCATGAGTGATAGGGTTAATTTTTATTTTGATTTTATTACTGGGTCCTTTAAGGACCTTTACGCACTCGTAAGGCGGGAAATTTGAATTTTGATTACAGCTGGGGTTCCCGATCGCGTGCGATCGGGGACCCCCACTGCAAGGGTTAATGTGAGGTTAATCGGGGACCCCCACTGCTAAAATTAATGTGTGGTTAATGAGGGTTGCCGAGCTTATTTAGGATCCGTTCTTGGCTAAGTTGTACGTGGCTGGGCGGTCCGAGGTCATGGTTTCAGCTGCCAATTTTTTCCTTGCTTAGCCATTTTTCTAGTTGCGAAACGGTGGAATTTGGGGTTAAATTCCAATTTAATTTCACTTCCAGATGTCCTGGCTGTCTCCCTGTGCTGTGGGTGAGTGTTTTTTTAAAATTATTGGGTTTATTAGTGTGTTTTTAGTGTTTTTGCGCGTGCGCTGTTCGGGGGGTTAGGGCTGTGAGACACAGGGCAGGGAGACGAGGAGGGGAAGGAGAGGACTAAGTGCTGCGAGTTAACGGTTGTGTGGGGTGCTTTGGGGGCGCTGTGGAACTAAGTGCTTCGACTTAAGAGGTATGTGGGGTTGTGTTGTTACAAAGTCATGCGCCTTAAAGCCTCCACCTTCTGCAAATGCAGCCGCTCGCAAAGCGTGACGACAATTCGTAGTTTGACAACTATTATATGTGATATACTTGACCTATTTGTAATTAATATATGCAGCAAGGAATGTGCTGACGAGCTAACAATCTGTTTTGATGTTCCTGCAGCATACAATGTAGATTTGCAGTGTTGTTGAGCTGAGGTGGAAGTGTCAGCAATGTGTGCAGTGTTTAGTGTAAATAGGCTGCGTGCACGAGGGGAAACCGTTTGTGTAGCTGTGTACTTCCACATTCTGTAGGTTAGTGTTGTAAAATGGCGGCGAATGTGGTACGCGGGTGTGGAGCATTTAGCGTCCTTCCAAATAGTGTATTAATTACCTTGTACGGGTCTGTGTAAAAGTTGTATGTGCCTGCCGGTGTTTTCCGTGCTTAGGGGTCGTGTAGCCTCATTTTCTTTTTTTTTCGGTGGCCATTTTTTCTCTTGCTTAGGGGATTTTCGAGTAGCGAAAGTCTCTAAATTGGCTTTAAATCTGCATGTAACCTCATTCCCAGACGTCCTGGCTGTCCCCCCTTGCTCAGTATGTTTATTTTATTTTATATTTTGTGTGTGTTTCTTATTTTTTGCGGCTCGTATTTTTTTTCCTAAGTGTCGGTTTCCTTTTGTAAGTGTTACGGGCCGTAACTTTTTCGAGGCGATTTTTTCAAAGTGCTACGGGACTCGCAGTGTGAATTGTTTATTCGATTTTTCTGTTGATGTTTAGTTCCGTGGGTTGTGGGTATGATGCGCAAGTTGTGCGGGGTCGTGTAACAAATCCCAGTGTGTGACCGTCTCATGTTTATTTGTACAGACCATAATGACATGTAACAAATCCCAGAGTGTGACCGTCACATGTTTATTTGTACAGACCATAATGACATGTAACAAATCCCAGCGTGTCACTGTCTCATGTTTATTTGTACAGACCATAAAGACATATAACAAATCCCCGTGTGTGACCGTCTCATGTTTATTTGTACAGACCATAAAGACATATAACAAATCCCAATGTGTGACCGTCTCATGTTTATTTGTACAGGCCATAAAGATGTGTAACAAATCCCAGCGTGTGCCGGTATCATGTTTTTTTGTGCAGACCATAAAGACATGTAACAAATCCCAGCACGTGACCATCTCATGTTTATTTGTACAGACCCAAAAAACAAATAACAAATCCCATGTGTGAGCATCTCATGTTTATTTGTACAGACAGTGATAAAGTGACACCATCAGATCTCTCAGAGTCTGACCAAGAAGAAGAGACAAATATGAGGAGTCCCCGGGAGATTAAAGAGGAGGAAATTCCTGTAGATATCAGTGAATGTGAGTTATATCTTATGGACAATTATCACTCACTTCAGTCCTTATTGAGGTGGATTTCTCCTTCATCTCTCACCCAGGAAGTTTTACAAACATCGCAGCTCATGATAAAGGTGAATTAAATAGATTTTAAGACACAAACACCAGATTGATAGTAAATAATTACAATGGTGAAGGTCTATAATCTGTTTATCTCTATCTGTAGGACCTTTAGATGTGAAGCCTCCAGTTGTGTCCAAGGTTAAACAAGAAGATCTGAATATAAGAGATCAGCAGCAGGTGAAGAAGGAGGAGAGTCCTGGAATATCAGGGAAGGTGAGGAATTAATACACAATAAGAACATTAATGATACATTCTGTTATGTCACACTGTCACCATAACTATATTTATTTTATCTTAAATAGAATTCAAAACTGTCTATACATTGCAATAGCTATTTATCTCTGTAGTACATAATTCTCGAGATATGCAGCATTGTTTGTGCAACTCAGTATCGTAATGGATAGCTCAGAGAGCTTGATAAGGGTGGGGGGAGGGTCTAGAATTTAGTACTGGCCAATCATTACTAATATCAGTCTTTAACTTAATGTCTAACACATGCACGCAGCAAATGTACGGGATAATTCACATTCACATGAATGCTTACGATGTTGGTCACGCTTTGCGGCCCTCGAGCAGCAATAATCGGAGAAGGCGCTCATTGCAGGCCTCGCAATGAGTTCCACAGGCGCTCATCGGCAGCGGCGCCGCACTTAGGCTTAGGGCTTGCGATAAGCGATGCACGCCAGCGGCGGACGCTGGACTTACGACCCGTACGACTAAGTACCTCGGTCTGTAAATTTACACCCGGGATCTGTTTCTGTAGATATTTATGTCAGATAGTTGTGTAAATCTGTACAAATCCCGAGGCTTCTCTCTCTTGTGACTAACAGGACCCCAAGATGGAGATCTATATTCCGACTTAATTAATGAGGACGGAGAATATGAGAGAGATGAGAAGTCTATTCACCAGATGGAAACCCATTCAGATCCCTGTACAGGTGAGTGATAATAATAACTCCTTAGAGATGAGAGATAAACTTAAAATATATAAGAAAATTACCATTTTACAGTGTATTAATAAAGTAATATGAATTAAAAAATGAATATACTTTGCCTATTGATATTTAATATGCAGCAATCAAAATCTTGAAGAGCTAACAATCTATTTGGATTTTCCTGCATCTGAAAATGTACACTTGGAGTGTTGATCATCTGAGGAGAAAGTGTCAGCAATGTGGCAAGTGTGCAGTGTAAATAGGCTGCGTGCACAAGGCCAAACCGTTTTGTTTAGGCGGGTAAGGCGGCATTTTAGAATCCTAATGTTATGAGTTGTAAGTAAGTGTTGTAAAATTTGTTACTTGGCTCGCGAGCATTTTCCGTCCGTCCCTTGTAATGGTATATTTTGTATCTGCTACGTTCCTGGCTAACTCGTACGTTCCTGGCGGTGATTTTCACAGCTCTGTGTCTTTTAGCCACGTTTTTTTTTTTTTTCATCCATCATTTTTTTTCTCTCCTAGTAGATTTTCAAGATTTTAAATGCGACATAAATTTGCGTGCAACCTCACTCCCAAATGTCCTGTCTGTCTCCCCGTGCTGTATGCGATGCTTGTTTTTTATATTTTGTTTTTATTTTTCTGTGTTTTTGGTGTTTTTTGATGTACGCGCTTCGGCCGTTAACTTCATATTTTTTATTTTTCTAAGTCCCTATTTCCTCATTCCGCGTTATTGTTTTTTTTCTAAGTCCCGGGGTCCGCATTTGCGGCCTGCAATGAGCCTTTGGCTCATTGCAGCTGACGTGGGAGCCTTTGCGAGGTCCGCATTTGCGGCCAGAGCTGCGGCCCTCGCTTTGCGAGGGACGCAGTTCTGTGAGCTAACTTTGCTAGCTCGCAAAGTGTGACGATGACTCGCAGTTTGACATTTATTATATGTGATTATTTGCGAGTAAACTGTGAGCTCAGCACAGATTGTGCACAGATGCACTCTATGGTCTCTACATTTACATTTACCCACTCACCTCAATCCCCATGGTCTCTACACGCACATTCACCCACTCACCTCAATCCCCATGGTCTCTACATGTACATTCACCCACTCACCTCTATCCCCATGGACCCTACACGTACACTCACCCACTTACCTCAATCCCCATGGACCCTACACGTACATTCACCAACTCACCTCAGTCACTATGGACCCTACACGTATACTCACCCACTTACTTCAATCCCCATGGACCCTACAAGTACATTAACCCACATACCTCACTGCCTATAGGCTCTACATGTACATTCACCCACTTACCTCAATCTCTATGGACCCTACACGTACAATCACCCACTTACCTCACTCCCTATGGACTGTACACGTACATTCACCCACTTACCTCACTCCCTATGGACCCTACACGTACATTCACCCACTTACCTCACTCCCTATGGACTATACACGTACATTCACCCACTTACCTCACTCCCTATGGACCCTACACGTACAATCACCCACTTACCTCACTCCCTATGGACTCTACACATACATTCACACACTTACCTCAATCCCTATGGACCCTACACGTACACTCACACACTTACCTCAATCCCCATGGACCCTACACGTTCATTCACCCACTTACCTCACTCCCTATGGACTCTACACGTACATTCACCCACTTATCTCACTCCCAATAGACCCTACACATACATTCCCACACTTACCTCACTCCCTACGGACCTAAATGTTCATTTCAATGTAATGTTTTTATTTTAAATTGTAATTTTTTTATTTTAATTAATTGTATTTTTATTGTAATTATTTATTTTTAGTAAATAAAGTTTTTATTATTTACATAAAGTTTTAGTTAGGTGTTAAGATATTACGGATTTGTACAGGTACCCCCATAGTAGAGGATTAGGGTACTATGAAAGTCCATAGGGACCCCTATGGTAGAGGACTAATTTTAGATACCATGGGGATCCCAATTGGGGATGGTCGGTGGGGCGTTCCAAGTGCCCTCTGAACACTTAGTACAATTTCTTTACTAATATAACATCAGAAAACGTAGTGCCCATTTTATTACCAGCATCTACTATTTTATTCCTATTACTATTTAATCTCCATACTCTCAGCATCTGGGTAAGGTCATCCTTTTTTAAAGATAATGGATGAGAAGATTAAGCATATAAAAGAGTATTTGTATCAGCATGCTTAATACTCCACTGTGATGTCAATATTGAACTTTATGTAGATATCATCACTTAATTGATTCAAAATCTCTTTCATATAATCCTCATAACTCATAAACACTAGGGAACATTTCTTATTTGCTGGTGTAATGACCCCAATCTGCCATTTAATTTTCATTAGCAAATTCCTGATAGAAGACTTTGCACACACAGGAAGTTTGTATCTGCACAGTGGGAAAGTGTCAGTAACTACAGTCGGTGCTCTCCGCAGAGCTAATGGGCAGATTGTTAGTTTACAGAAACACCCACCCAGTAACAGGCATAAAAATGACAGCCTGCAGCAGGCAATAATTGCATGTAGAAGTTGCAATATGTAAAGTTTTTGTTTATACAGTATTTGTTTTTTCTTTTAAATAACACTTTGCAGACTATCAGATTTAGTTAAACAAAAGACCATAATTGATGATAATTGGTATGCACCGGATCACACTGCACTCTATATACTGTACATTCAGACATATTTTGCTTTGTTTTTGTATGATTTGACTTTTTATTAACTGCAAATTGGTCTCTATAATTGATGATAATTACTATAATAGGTATATACTAACTAATTATTTCCGTATAGAAAAATTGTTAAAGCTGTCAGAATTTACTCTTTGTTTTTTTCAACAGATGGATCAAAGATTTGGAATAACATTGGAGAAGACCACATTTGTAACACAGTAGAAAAACTATTTCCATGTTCTGAATGTGGAAAATGTTTCAGTCAGGCCTCATATCTTAAAAAACATAAGAGGACTCATACAGGAGAAAAGCCTTTTCCATGTTCTGAATGTGGGAAATGTTTCAGTCATCTCTCAGCTCTTAATAGCCATAAGAGGACTCATACAGGAAAAAAACCTTTTCCGTGTTCTGAATGTGGGAAATGTTTCAGTCAGCTCTCAGCTCTTAATAAACATAAGAGGTCTCATACAGGAGAAAAGCCTTTTCCATGTTCTGAATGTGGGAAATGTTTCAGTCATCTCTCAGCTCTTAATAGCCATAAGAGGACTCATACAGGAGAAAAGCCTTTTCCATGTTCTGAATGTGGGAAATGTTTCAGTCAGTCCTCATATCTTAATAGCCATAAGAGGACTCATACAGGAGAAAAGCCTTTTCCATGTTCTGAATGTGGGAAATGTTTCAGTCATGTCTCACACCTTAATAAACATAAGAGGACTCATACAGGAGAAAAGCCTTTTCCATGTTCTGAATGTGGGAAATGTTTCAGTCATCTCTCACCTCTTTATAGCCATAAGAGGACTCATACATTAGAAAAGCCTTTTCCGTGTTCTGAATGTGGGAATTGTTTCAGTCGGCTCTCAGATCTTAATACACATAAGAGGACTCATACAGGAGAAAAGCCTTTTTCATGTTCTGAATGTGGGAAATGTTTCAGCCAGCTCTCAGCTCTTAATTCACATAAGAGGACTCATACAGGAGAAAAGCCTTTTCCATGTTCTGAATGTGGGAGATGTTTCAGTCAGCTCTCAGATCTTAATACACATAAGAGGACTCATACAGGAGAAAAGCCTTTTTCATGTTCTGAATGTGGGAAATGTTTCAGCCAGCTCTCAGCTCTTAATTCACATAAGAGGACTCATGCAGGAAAAAAGCCTTTTCCATGTTCTGAATGTGGGAGATTTTTCAGTCAGCTCTCAGATCTTAATACACATAAGAGGACTCATACAGGAGAAAAGCCTTTTTCATGTTCTGAATGTGGGAAATGTTTCAGTCATCTCTCACCTCTTAATAGCCATAAGAGGACTCATACAGGAGAAAAGCCTTTTCCGTGTTCTGAATGTGGGAATTGTTTCAGTCGGCTCTCAGATCTTAATACACATAAGAGGACTCATACAGGAGAAAAGCCTTTTTCATGTTCTGAATGTGGGAAATGTTTCAGCCAGCTCTCAGCTTTTAATTCACATAAGAGGACTCATACAGGAGAAAAGCCTTTTCCATGTTCTGAATGTGGGAGATGTTTCAGTCAGCTCTCAGATCTTAATACACATAAAAGGACCCATACAGGAGAAAAGCCTTTTCCATGTTCTGAATGTGGGAAATGTTTCAGTCATCTCTCTGCTCTTAATAGCCATATGAGGACTCATACAGGAGAAAAGCCTTTTCCATGTTCTGAATGTGGGAAATGTTTCAGTCATCTCTCAGATCTTAATACACATAAGAGGACTCATACAGGAGAAAAGCCTTTTCCATGTTCTGAATGTGGGAAATGTTTCAGTCATCTCTCTGCTCTTAATAGCCATAAGAGGACTCATACAGAATAAAAGCCTTTTCCATGTTCTGAATGTGGGAAATGTTTCAGTCATGTCTCAGATCTTAATAAACATAAGAGGACTCATACCGGAGAAAAACCTTCTCCATGTTCTGAATGTGGCAAATGTTTCAGTCAGGCTTCACATCTCAAGCGACACATGAGAACTCACACAGGATAAACACCATTTCCATGATCTGAAACTCACATGAGAAAATGTTTCAGTAAGATTTGAAATGACACAAGAAACTCACACATGATAAAGACCAGTTGTATGTATGGAATGTGGGTAAGGGTTTAATATGAGTCCGCCATTACACATCAACATGACACATCATGCAATTCTACTTCAATAATATAAATGTAAGTAATTAAAAACATTAGCAAGCTCATAAAGATCTATGGATATCTGAGTTGTAAATCACATTAATAGAGCAGTAAGTTGTACTAATGTATCAGCTTGTATTATTACAATACATGATATGATGCTGGACTGTGCATTGCTGCTTTTTGCTTTGTTACCAATAGCCTTTAATTTAAGGGATCCAGAACGTATAGACTTTGCTCTACACCATCATGCTGAGCACTCATAATACATTTGTGGACCTGTAAACTAAGCTATATATATATTTTTTATATAATCTTTATATTATTTTTTAACCTTAATAGCCCCTTCCATTAATTTTCCTATTTACTATGTACATTTGTTGCATCAAACAAAGCAATGAGTTTAAAGGGCTTGAAAATAAAAAAAAACTATGCTTTTAGGTACGGAAAGACTCATAAATGTCAATAAAGTTATTTTTTTAATTGAATAAGAATTGACTGGGATATTTCTTGATTTAATCATACATCCCCCTCATTTACTGTTCCCTCTAAGCTGTGCGCGCGTGCACATACCCTGAGATGAGCGCACACAGCTAAACATGGAGTGCACACAGACCCCCAGGGGGATATGTAATCTTAATTTTCCCAATTAACTTTTTCCACACTAGGAGAAATAGATCTCCATTGACCCTTTTCCTTTTGCCGGTGCTCCCTTTGAGATAGCGCTGGTGGGCGGAGAAACTCGATAGGGCAAATCTGGCGCTGATGTCAGATGTTGACGTCCGGCATTAGCTTACTCTCTCAAAGCATCAGAGTCATTCACCCTTCCATGCTGTGTAAACAACATTTCAATGTGTGCGCATAACAAATCAAAGAATCACACAGGACAAAAGGAAAAGGGTCAATGGAGATCTATTTCTCCCTGGGTGGAAACAATTAATTGGGAAAACGTTATAAGCACATAACTAAGAAAGGATACATACATTGCAAAACTAAATGTATATAGGGTCAATGGAGATCTATTTCTTAATGGGTGGAAAAAGGTTCATGGGAAAACTAAAATATCCACCTGTAGGGAATTAGAAATAATTGTTCTTTCATATGGAATTAGTACGTGACGCCACCAGGCTGGTGGAGATAGAGACTAAATACTTGGTGGGAACAAAGAACAGAATCTGTGATTAAATGACTGAAGATATTTAGAATATCTGAAGGAGTTACTACTTCGTAAAAATAGTGCACTTTTATGGTACACTATGGCCTTGATTCAATTGAGCTGTCGTTGTTTACAGGAGCCCGTAAACTAATTTGCTGTTCAATTGGCGTATTTTTGCGAGCTGCAAACGATCTACGGGTTACAGGCTGAAAATCCCTGCGGTTGTAAAAATAGTAACTTACAATCCATCTAAGCCTATGATCTTTCAAGCTTGCAACAGTTACAATCGCAAAATCGCTATTCAATTGCTACAGTTCCTCAAGCCCGCAAATATTTTCACACCCGTAAATGTCAAATGTAGAAGGAGACACAGGGGAGGGAGTGGGGAAGAGACACAGGGGAGGGGGAAAGAGACACGGGAGGGAGAGGGGGATCAGACACAGGGAAGGGAGAGCTGGGGAAGAGACAGGAGGGAAAGAGAAAAGAGGGCGGGATAGGAGGGGGGGAAGAGACACGGAAGTGAGTGGAGGGGGGAAGAGACAGGGGAGTGAGAGGAGGGGGGAAGAGACAGGAGTGAGAGGAGGGGGGAAGAGACCCAGGGGAGGGAAATGGGGCGGAAGAGACACGAGGGAGGGGGGAAGAAACAGAGGGGGGGACGGAGAAAGATACACAGTGGAGGGGGAAGAGACACAGGGGAGGGAGAGGGGTGAAAGAGTCACAGGGGAGGGGGAAAGAGACCCATAGGAGGGAGGGGAGTTAAAAACACAGGGGGAGAATGAGACACAATTGAGGAAGTAGACAGGGGGAGAGACTCGCAAAAGGCGCCAAAGGCCAGTAAAGTAGAAGGGGAGGCTCCCATTGTGTGTCAACCAGCATTGCCAGGCTTCACTTTTTATTGCCGTCATTTTTTAATAAAAGCCATTACTGTATAATTACTCCCACCCTAATTCACAACTCAATCCCATCAAAAGCGACAGAGTGATAGTGAAGTAAAAGGTCACTCTTATTGACATGATTACAGCAATCCGAACCCTCAAGCAACCAGAAAAAATGGAATCATGTACTTTAAATACAAATTAAGATTTACAGGGCTCAACAAATGCCAGGAGCCAGGTTATGATGCCACAAAATGCTTACAGGCACCTAGATTTCATCCACTGTACGTCTCTGCAGTTTGATTTTATCTGGAAGTAGACAGGCATGAGTGACTGTCAGGGCAGGGCAGTGTTAGGGTTACATACCCCGGGCATGTTGGCGTTACATTCTCCGAGCATGAGAGACTGAGTCAGGGCAGTGTTGGCGTTACATTCCCTTGCATGAGTGACTGAGCCAGGGCAGTGTTGGCGTTACATTCCCTGGGCATGAGTTACTGAGCCAGGGCAGTGTTGGCGTTACATTCCCCGGGCATGAAAGACTGAGCAAGGGCAGTGTTGGCGTTACATTCCCCAGGCATGAGTGACTGAGTCAGGGCAGTGTTTGCGTTACATTCCCCGGGCATGAGTGACTGAGCAAGGGCAGTGTTGGCGTTACATTCCCTGGGCATGAGTTACTGAGCCAGGGCAGTGTTGGCGTTACATTCCCCGGGCATGAGAGACTGAGCAAGGGCAGTGTTGGCGTTACATTCCCCAGGCATGAGTGACTGAGTCAGGGCAGTGTTGGCGTTACATTCCCCGGGCATGAGTGACTGAGCAAGGGCAGTGTTGGCGTTACATTCCCCGGGCATGAGAGACTGAGCAAGGGCATTGTTGGCGTTACATTCCCAAGGCATGAGTGACTGAGTCAGGGCAGTGTTGGTGTTACATTCCCTGGGTTCAGCACCGCACCCTCCAGCCGAATGTACCTGTGTGTAAGTGAGGAGTGAAAGCTGCTGCTGCTAGAACAGAACTCACTGACACATATACTTAGCAGAGCATCCTATGTGCAGCTAATCTCGGCCTCTTTTATATGTAACTCTCAAGCAACCAGAAATTACATTTATCCGGCATCTACCAATCTCCATGGGTGCCGTTAACCGGGAGTCTACTGTACTATAAAGGTACTATTTAAGATCTATTATAAATTCAATAGCTCTGCAGCATTGTGAAAAGAGTTCACCCAATATTGTGTATATACAATTAAGACGGTTAAATTCCAGTTATATGTGGATCTCTTTTAAACACCATGTTGACCTTTGGGATTGGCAATTGATGTCTTTCTGCATGAAGTTGTTGTTCCTTTTCTACTTCAGCTAATTTTTTTATAAAGTTGAGTGTAGGGGTTATTGGCAATTTTTGATCTAGCTCTATGAAAACACTGGATAGTCATTTTTTATTTTCTTGAAGCTGCATACGTTGGTCAACAGCTTCCATGGTATCTAGGACATATAGTTGAGCAAATTTTCGTTGCTCTCCTTCCTCTGGATGTAAATGTGAAGTGGTAAATTTGGCCTTGGACTTTAAAGCAGTAAGGGCCGTGTCCTGGCACATTAGCAGCTAATGTTGCCCCCATAGATGCAAAGGCTATGGCACTATTGTATGATCTTGTTAGTTTTGAAATTGTTGAAGTTGGGAAAAGCAGGCTCAGTCATAATGCTTTGTAAATATGGTGGGAATTGTTGTCGTTCTGGAAGTTTGACCTTGCCTTTTTATCAGCAACTAATAAACTTGCCATCTCTGGGTCTTTCCTGTTTGAAATGATAAGACTCACAAAACTGACAGAGAATATTCATGTCTCCACAACTATGAACCTCTTCTGCTAAATATTTAAGTAAAGGATGATTTGAAGAGCATATATCAGTCTCAGTTTGTAATTCATCATTAGAAATGTTAGATGATTGTTCTGGAACAGGTTCTAAACACAGGTTCTGCTTTTATTTTTTTATAGCTTTCTTTAGTGTAGATTGCAATTTTTCAGCTGACAAGTCTTTTGCGTTCTTTTTCTCTGCAAATTTCCTTCTGCTCGGGCGTCTGCCCATCTTTTTTGTCGTTCTCTAGTTTGGCATCTTATTATTATTATCTTTATTTATATCGCGCCAACATATTCCGTAGCGCTGTACAGACTTATCTTCTCTTGTTTGTTGTCTGTATCAGCCATCCTAATCTGTAAATCAAAGAAATGTATTATTAGTTGAGTTACTTACAATGGTTTGTTCTGTGCAACAGTGTTGTGATTATCGATTTGTTTAGTCTGTTTAGGATGATAGGTTCTTCTAATTGAAATGTGTTTATTGTGTTAAATGTATGTGTGTTGTTCTAATTGTTTTTTTGGGGGGAGGTTCCTTTTCAGTTTTTATGTTTTTAGTTTGGCTTATAAGTGTAGGAGAGGCAGATGAATTTTGTATGAAATGTGTTAAATGTTGCAATCATTTCTATTTTCTTTGTGTCTCGCGTAGGCGCTTGTTGTAATTGTGGGAATATCTTCTATTTTTGGGGATATAGGGTGTGCTTCCTAAAAGAGCCTTTATTGTCTATTTTTCTATGTGTTACTAATATTAGTTGTAGCATCTTAGTTTGTGTGTGTATTTAGGTTGTGGTTTTAATGTTGTAGTTTATGGCCCTGAGAAGTGGATTTATTGTTACATTTGTTATGTGTTAACAATATTTGTTGGACTATCTTGTTTTGTGTATTTGAGTTTTGGGATCTTACTTTTAATTTCTGGGTTAGAGGTTGGGGTAGGTAAAAGAGGCTTGCTTCTTACACTTGAAATGTGTCACTAATATTTTGTGAAGGGTGTTTTTTGGCGTGCCTCATTAGCGTTGTTTGTTGGTTGTGTACATTTTTCAGGTTGTCATTGCTGTTTTTTTTTGTTGTTGCTGTTTTTTCTATTATTTCACTTGTACTATACCTTGTTTGAATTGTTAGTTGTCGGTAAATATCCCTGGATCCGGTGTTGTGAATGGTAGTCCAACAGTCTTCAAGCAGTGTTTGTTGGAAAAAAGAAAGACAAATGTTGTTTTATTGTATTTTGTTTTGGAACAACAGCATCTTCATTTTTTTTTTGCAAAAATGTATTATTCTTATTTTGAAATATTGATTGTACTATCCTGTTTGTTCTGGGTCTATTTAGTATTGATAGATTTTCTTTTTTGGTTATGGTTGTAGTTTGTTGCAGACTAAACACTAATGTTAGTTGCATTTTTTCTATATATTAGCAATGTTTGTTGAACTATCCTGTTTTGCATCTCCCAGTTTTGTTATGCGGCATTTGGCTTATCAGTCAGGGTTATATGTTGTTGGAGCTGAAACAGGAATGTTATATTAATGTTTGATACATTTACAACATTTAGTATTGGATCCTGTTTAGTGTCCACCACTTCTATTTACATTATGTTTTTATTTGTTTTTTTTGGGGGGGGATAGAGTGTTCTTATTTTGTTTTGTTTCATACAGCCTTCTAATTTTGTTCTCTTTTAATTTTGATGTTGGTGGGCATCCAACAGGTCATTATGTGTATTTTCTATATGTTAGCAATGTTTCTTTAACTATCCTATTTTGTGTTCACCACTTTTTGGATGCTGCATTTTGGTTATGGGTCAGGGTTATATTTTCTTGAACACAAAAGAGGAATTGTGGGTTCATTTTGTACACGCTCCCAGTATTTGTTATACTATCCTGTTTTGTGTCTGCCACTTGTATTTTATTTCTATTTTGTGTTCCTGTGTTTTTGGCTATTAAACAGGTTTTCTTTGCCACTTTTACTTTCAGTCTGGTGTTTTGGGTTTACTGTCATTTCTATATACCCTTCTTATTACTTTTTCTTTATGTTTTCACATTGGTGGGCAGCAAACAGGAAATGTGTATATTTTGTCTTAACTTGGTATACTATACCTTGATTGAAGTATTTTTCCTGTACGAATGACAGAGGGTCCCCTACAGTCAATGTTGATCGGCGAGTCTTTCAGCAGTGTCTGTTTGTAAAGACAAAGAAAAATGGTTAATTGAATATTTTTATTTTTTGCAAGATCATGGTAGTTTTGTGAATGTAATGTATTTTTGTCTCTTACCTCTTCTTCTTTGGTTGTGTCGTTGTCAATGAATCATCTTTCACAGTCCACGCTGCTAAATGTCCAGTGACGCTGTTGATGCAGAGTCTGTAGTAAAAGTAGAGAAAAGGCAAACATTGAGCTGCATGCTAAATATGTCTGTTTGTCACGGTTGTTAGTTTACATCATTTTGTGTAAATGGATGTTATTTTCCTTTTCTTTTGATTTGGTTTCTTGGACTTAAGATGAGCTTCTTGGGGAGGCCATACACATATGTGTGTGTTAGAAATGTTACTGTTACTAAAGCATTTGACAGGGTCAGCTGGGACTTTCTTAAAGTTACATTGGAAATGTATGGTTTAGGCGAATTTGCTACCAAAGCTAATAAGGGGAATGGAGGGGCTAAGTTATGAAGAAACACTAACCGAATTATACCTATCGTCTCTAGAGAAAAGGCATCTAAGAGGAGATATGATTACCCTATATACATACATCCAGGTATAAGGCTTTGTCAACTGAGCTTTTTGTCCAAGAGGTTTTAAGCTGACAAGAGGACATCCTTTGAGGTTAAAGTAAAAAGAGTTCACCTTAAAGAAAGAAAAGGGTTCTTCACAGTAAAGGTGCTTAATTATTGGAATTCTCTACCAAATGAGGTGGCGACAGCGGATTTGAAAGATAACTTTAAAAAGGGACTAGATATATTTTTAATTAAAAAGGGCATTCAGGGTTATCCTGGTTAATTAGAGAGAGAGTATTTATCCAGGGAGGAATCCAATCGCCAGTATCTTTGGCCAGGAAGGAATTATGTTTTTCCCTTTTGAGACGATTGGCAATGTTTCACTGTTTTTGTCTTTTTTGTTTGCGTCCTTTGAAGCAATTAACAACTAATCCGCATGTTACAATCGCCAGATTTGAGGGACCACGCTCACCCTAATTCTCCTTCCAGGTTGTGACTTTTGTTGTTCAGATCTCAGCACCCAGCTAGAACACCTTCTTAGGAGAACTCAGGACATCGGAAATTGCAAACACACTCCAGAAGAAAGACACAGGAAGACATTCCTTTGGTTTTAGTATGTTCCACTCAGACTCCGACAACACCCTTAGTTAGTGTCCAAATCAGACTGACCACTTCTTTATTGTTACACAGAAAGATCTCACCCACATCCCTTCTGTTAGGGGAGGTCATCATTCACAACCCCCCTCCCATCGCCAGATATGCCAGAACCTAGAGGTTATCTGTTTAGGTCACTAATATCTTAGGCCTGTAGGGGGCAGAGTATAATGTGGTTTTACAATACACAAGGGAAGATAAATACACAAATGAATTAATCCCAGGATATTCACATTCTTTCCTCCTCCCTTTGGTTACAAACTCCTGTTAATCTTAAGTAATAAATGTGGGTCCGTTAAAAAAAAAAAGATGACCTGTGGGCAGAATAAAATAGTGCATAACCATGACAATACTTTATAATGGAGAAAATTAAACTGCACTCTCTAAAAGGACTAATAGTGTAATTGGGGATGGACACAACAAGATGGAGGCACAAATACATAAGCAAGATGTCATGACAGTAGCTATGCTCACATATTACATCCATGATAACAAAAGGCATTCTAGGCCAAATATATGAAAACTTCAATAACAAACCTAAATACATGATTAAATGGGAGGAAGACCTGGGCCAAACCTGGCATATGGACAAATGGGAACAAATCAGTCAGAGATTAGCTAAACGCTCTCTTAATAACAGCTTATTAGAAACTCCACTAAAGGTTATTCATAAAACCTATATCCCCCCGGAGAGACTCCATAGAATAAATCCTCAAGAATCTGCTACCTGTTTTAGGGGATGCCTGGACATAGGATCCTTTATCCACACGTGGTGGACCTGCCCAAAAGTCCAAAAATTATGGTGTGAAATAACTCAATTGGCCTCAAACCTCTTATTTACCCAGATAACACCCTCCATTGAAGTTTGTTTATTGGGACATCAATCTTCCATCCTAACTAAATCCGAGAATAAATTACTCCAATATATACTATTAGCAGTTAAAAATCATAATGCCAAGAGGTGGAAAAATACCAACCTTTGCTTAAAAGAAATAATTAACAAGATAAACTACATAATGATTAATGAAAAACTCACACACACAATTACCGACACGTACTCTACATTCTTATCCATTTGGGAAACTTGGATTTCCTTAACCCACAGCATAGATTTAAGATAAAAAATGAAAAAATATAAAAAAATAAATAAATACATTTGTGTTGGACTGTTGTGTGTGGATCTGAGGCGGGCGGATCAAGGAACGTGGGGCCTGGCATCCTTAATGGAGATCAAAATAAACAGTAAGTTGACGTTTTTTATTATTATAGTTCTAAACTTAAAAAAAAAAAAAAGATTAAAATAATATATAATAAAATAATCTGCCTTTACTTCCTTCCCTTCCCTTTCTCCTTCTTATTATTCTTGTTTTGTTATATATTTTTATCGTTGAAAAAGTAAAATGGTTGATGGTGATACTCACTTGTAAATTAATATTATATATCTTCGGGCCATGTTTATATATTTTATTGTATCTTTTACACAGGCATTGTAAATGCCATGGCTTGTTACCGATATCATTGTTTTCCCTTCTGTTTTATATAATATTTACTTGTGAGCCAATCAAAATTATTGAAAAACATTATATCCATGAAATAACTATACTCACACATTACATCCATGATATAACTGTACTCACACATTACATCCATGATATAACTATACTCACACATTACATCCATGATATAACTGTACTCACACATTACATCCATGATATAACTATACTCACACATTACATCCATGATATATCTATACTCACACATTACATCCATGATATATCTATACTCACACATTACATCCATGATATATCTATACTCACACATTACATCCATGATATAACTATACTCACACATTACATCCATGATATAACTGTACTCACACATTACATTCATGATATAACTATACTCGCACATTACATTCATGATATATCTATACTCACACATTACATCCATGATATATCTATACTCACACATTACATCCATGATATAACTGTACTCACACATTACATTCATGATATATCTATACTCACACATTACATCCATGATATAACTGTACTCACACATTACATCCATGATATATCTATACTCACACATTACATCCATGATATAACTATACTCACACATTACATCCATGATATATCTATACTCACACATTACATCCATGATATAACTGTACTCACACATTACATTCATGATATAACTATACTCGCACATTACATCCATGAAATAACTATACTCACACATTGCATACATGATATAACTATACTCACACATTACATCCATGATATAACTGTACTCACACATTACATCCATGATATAACTGTACTCACACATTACATCCATGATATAACTGTACTCACACTTTACATCTATGATATATCTATACTCACACATTACATTCATGCTATAACTATACTCACACATTACATCCATGAAATAACTATACTCACACATTACATCCATGATATAACTGTACTCACACATTACATCCATGATATAACTATATTCACACATTACATACATGATATAACTGTACTCACACATTACATCCATGATATAACTGTACTCACACATTACATCCATGATATAACTATACTCACACATTACATCCATGATATAACTGTACTCACACATTACATCCATGATATAACTATACTCACACATTACATCCATGATATAACTGTACTCACACTTTACATCCATGATATAACTGTACTCACACATTACATCCATGATATAACTATACTCACACATTACATCCATGATATAACTATACTTACACATTACATCCATGATATAACTGTACTCACACATTGCATACATGACAGTAACTATATGTACACATTACATTCATGATATAACTATACTCACACATTAGATCCATGATATAACTATACTTACACATTACATCCATGATATAACTATACTTACACATTACATCCATGATATAACTGTACTCACACATTGCATACATGACAGTAACTATATGTACACATTACATTCATGATATAACTATACTCACACATTAGATCCATGACAGTAACTATACTCACACATTACATCCATGATATAACTATACTTACACATTACATCCATGATATAACTATACTTACACATTACATCCATGATATAACTGTACTCACACATTGCATACATGATATATCTATACTCACACATTAATTATTTAAACATGACACATTAATGAAAGACAAATTGCTACAATCATTAGAACACATCCCATGTCCATTTGATAGCCTCCATGTTATCAATGAGATGTGTAAGAGTCCCAAATAACAGTGATATATGTGGGGTGCAGGGTGCCCAAAAATCAGTCATGCCAGCTACTCATCCTTCCAAAAGCATCATGCAGACTATGATCTTCACAGATTATGGAATGCAGGCTGCTAAACTCAGTCTGTCCATATGTCCTTGTTTGGGTGTGGCACAAGGCTAGCAGCATCCATAATCCACAGTAAAAATGGCTAGCAAACTCCAGTGGGGAAAATGGGGAAAACAATCCCAGGGATTCAGGGTCCTGCTTGCCTCCTGCACTTGGCCTGATTCTGGGTGTGCAGGGCAGATTTGTGTCACTATTCTCTTTTACCCATTCCAGGTGAGTAAACAATCCTGTTGTTGACCCCAGCACAAACCCCACAGTCCAGGCCAAGTGTCCTTGGCTATTAGGCCAGATGCATAGATGCTCCCATCCAGACTTTGCTATGCCTGGGTTCTGCCAACAGTCTTCTGTGTCAGGGTAATCAATACAGTCCAAGGGTGCCATTACCATCCCACCGACCAAAAACCAGGGCCAATGCACTCTTCTACCTCACCGCCTGGGTAAAACTCTCCCCTGGGGCACCCAGAAAAATAGTTATTCCAAGGGGGAAAGTACTGGCCGTATCTGGAGGCCAGTACTCAATATTGTGGCCTGGTCTAAAGGCTCCAATCCTCTAGGTTGCATCTGGATCAGCATATCACATTCCCATTTCTCTGGAACCACCACCTAGGCATAGCACTTACCTCCTGCAGTATACCCTGGAGTCCTTTCATTAACTCCATTCTGTAGCAAGAGGGCCCTTTGCAATGCAACAGTCGGCTCCAAAGCAATCTTCTCCCAAACCAGTTCCTCCAGCCATTTTGATAGCTTGCCTCCCTGCTGGAGTCCCAGGAATGCCATCCACTGATCCGTACGCGCTGTTGCCAGGTGCTCCTCCATGACAACGTGATGTGCTCTCCGCGCCATCATCCTTGTGATCTGGTTCCTTTTCTCCTGAATCACACCTGCTCTGTAGGCAATCAGGGGTCTGTTAGGGCTGGACAAATCGCCTGACGGTCTCTGCATCTCCTCCAAGCCGCTGAAAGTACTTGATTTCCATCTTGGATAAGGTTCCCTATGTCATCCTGGCTGCTGGTAAATATGCGTGAGATCTCGCACCACTGCCACCAGCTGTTATGACTGCATATTTGGGGGACCACGCTCATCTCAATTCTCCTTCCAGGTTGTGACTTTTGTTGTTCAGTTCTCAGCACCCAGCCAAAACACCTTCTTAGGAGAACTCAGGACATCGGAAGTTGCTAACTCACTCCAGAAGAAAGACACAGGCAGACATTCCTTTGGTTTTAGAATGTTCCACTCAGACTCCGACAATACCATTAGTTAGTGTCCAAATCAGACTGACCACATCTTTATTGTTACACAGAAAGATCTCATCCACACCCCTTCTGTTAGAGGATGTCATCAGCCACAACCCTCCCTTTGCCAGATATGCCAGAACCTAGAGGTTATCTGTTTAGGTCACTAATATCCAAAGCCTGTAGGGGGCTTTAGGTTTAGGATCTAGGGTTAGACTTTGGCTTTTTACATAATCTTTAAAGTTTGGATTAGAGTTTAGGGTTAGGCTTTAGGGTTAGGGTTACTATTATATTACTGTATAATACAGGCTTCCCCCCTCCTCACTATCATATCACTGTATAACACAGGCTTCCCCCTCCTCACTATCATATCACTGTAAAACACAGGCTTTCCCTATCCTTACTTCCCTCTAATTTGAATCACTACTTGATACTTTACCAAGGGATAATAGTAATAATTGGGCTTTACTTAATGGTATAATTTGTTTTGCCCTTATAACCATGGTTAGTTATTCCAAGGCGCCAATGGGGGTATAGTAAGGCTAAAAAAAAATGTTTTTAGCTGTATGCATGCGTTTTATTTTTAACTGCCACCATCCATTGGTACTCTTGGACTAGACACATTCCCTTTTTGGCTTTGCCTAGCCCATTATGAGCTTATTACAGGGATCTCAGCCAACTTGTGGGGCACACCATAGCCCTTCAGATAGGAGGTCCCTGACATGATACATAGGGCTGTACTATATGTCTCCAGTCTTATGCTTTGATGCAGTTATAGACATCCATATTACTGCTGTTATAAATATAGCTTCCTAGTGATGGTCTAAATTGTTGTTGTGGAATAGTAAAGTAAGTGGTTAATGTATAGTGGTAATTCCTACCCAGTGTATTAAGTCAGTCCAGCTGAGACTAGGATTTTGTGGCTTATTGTGGCGTAGCTGTTGTTTTAATAATTGTAAATAAAGTTCCAATTTTTTTTTGATTTAGTATCCTGATATTGTCGTGCGCTGGAACATTAGTAAGACTAAATATACACATTTTTTGTGGTGCAAAAAGACATGCCTAAAAAGGAATACTAGTCATTGGTAATTACAATATTGTGAGATCCTTTGTGTAAATACTCTTTCTGCTGCTGATTGGCTGCCCATTGCATCCTCCAGGGTTGTAAAAAAGGAGGGGGAGTCAAAAGCCTTCCTGGGTCAAAGCTTTCCTGGGAGAGACGTAATGCTCCATAGTGCTGGGGCCCTCTGATATTGCATGATAACGTTCAATTTCAGTATTTTGTATGCCCCCTATTCATATAATCTGGGAGGGGTTTATCCCCCATCCCCCCAGATCCCACACCCATGCTTGTATGTCCTTTTTATTCAGACATACATTCAACCTATGTTTTTGGTTATCTATTAAATCTGCTATAACAACTTTCTTTACAATACACCGTTTTTGATACATATTACAATATGTTGGTCTGCACTGTCTCTTTAACTAACAATAGAATGTAAATGTATGTTTTGTGATTTGCATATCATTAGACTGAGGTTAAGATCATGTACATTTATCTCATTCCTTATTATCTGCTGCCATTCTGTGGCCACTTGTGGTATAATATGTCATGTTTTCCATGCTCTTTTATGTCATTAGGACTTGGTAAGATCTTCTCTGTTGTTACACAAGTAGGAGACAAAAATACCAGTCTAAAGACCGATCAAACTCTTTTTTTTAAGAGATTTAGTGCACGTAACACTGCAACTAAGGTCCAGATCAATATTAGCCTTTTTTTTCAATGCTACATAATACCAGCACTGGATAGGCAACAATTATAAATTTTACCAAGTTATGATGGACTGACAAATAAAATAAATTCTCAAAGATTCTCTCAAAATTGGTTTTAATGTGGCTATATGTAATTAACTTATCAATTAACTAATCTTTAAGGACCCCCATGGTACTTAGGGTTAATAGCTAATGCCATTGGGTTTCTTTAAGGACTCATGGTATAGGGTTAATTTTTAGATGTTATGGAGGTAAGGTGTAGATAGATAAAGGATCCATGCTCCCACTCTCATATCTGTATTTATAAAAGTCTAAATAATCAGATTGCATAGATTTCAATCTGGGACTCATGTGGTGGTAGGAAGAGTGTTATAAATGTCTTTGAGGTCCCCCATGGTATAAGGATTAACTTTAGATGCCATAGAGATCCATGAATACCTCCATGGCCATAGCTTAGTCTATCATAGGGTTTATTATGTACCCCGTGGTATAGAGATTTATATTAGGTACCATGGGGGTCCACAGAGACCTCATGGTTAATCTTTAGATTACATAGGAAGTCCATAGGGATCCCCATGGTAGTTAATAATTGGTGCCATGTGGGCCATAGGAACCCCCTGGCTATACTTTAGTTCAGGGGATACCCAAGCTCATAGGGGTTTGAATGTATTAGGGGGAATCCTGGGTGATATCCAGTTCATTGGGGTTAGCAGGTATTAAGGGGAAATTCTGAGGGATACCTGGGTTCATAGAAGGTAGTATTATTAACCCCTTAGTTGTATCAGAATTGAGAAAATCTCAAGACTCAAATCCAACCCATATTGAGGCATTTTGCAGCCATTACGGAGGGTTGTAACAATAGGCTTTTATAAAATGTTGAACACTAGGAAAGACTTTATAAAATAGTTATGGGACGGGCTCTCAGTGCTTCGGATATTAGTTACATTTCAAGCCCTCAGAACGCATGTGTCTGAGGTTAGATTTATGTGGGTGATGTGATAGCTCAGTAGGGATTTATGAGCCGTCTTCACTTGGTGTTCTTCTTATGGGAGTTGTGGAGTGGACGCCATAGAACCAAAAAAGTGGAGCTAAAACGGGACTTAAAAACTTGAGAGAAAACTGGCTTAAAAGTTAAAAACGGCGATATTTATTAAAAATGTAAAAATAAATCATCATTTCATTGGCTAAATTTAGCGGATAATAATTACTAGGGTTCTTATTACATGTGTTGCTGTTTTATGTTACCAATAAATAAAAGAAAAAGTGGTGCTAAAAACTAGAGCTTAGCCAGGGTAATGTGTTGGCTGTAGTGAGTAACAGTACTCACTATTAATGGGTGTTTATTAGGAGATTGTTAGTCCTCGCTAAGCTCACGCTCATAAGGTGGTTGTGTCTTTTACCTGCGATTTTCCCGTGTGCAATGTAATGGAGGTCTAGGTATCACAAGGATCACTTTATTCTACTGCCAGGCTTGTTTTTATTGCGTCGTTCAGTCCGACTGCCCGTGATATTATGGACTGTAACACACCAGGCGCATCTTTATGTCCATTGTCATGCTGATCCACTTGGTTTTCATGGCAGAGAAAATATGTGGTTTACCAGCTCCTTCTCCAGTGGTCCACAGCATACAGTTCCTGGTGTTCCTAGGCAGCCTCCCATCCAAGTACTGACCAAGCCCAACCCTGCTCGGCTTCAGGGTGGTGTGACCTCTTGGTTCCTTAACTTGAATCAAACGCAGATCACAATAGTGAAAGCACTGAATCCTAACCACCGGCCCACCAAGGAATAGTTAGACTACACAGCGTCTAAAGTGAACAAAGTAAAGAATGCTAGGTTGTCACCCGAAGGGCATTGGTACCATTATACAATTAGACAAGCATCGAACATGTGAAAGTAGAGTATGTGGAGCAGAGTAGGATATTATATGGCTCTTCTGAAACATATTAAGGCCAACATTAAGCAAAGATAAACTTGATGGAACATATTATGAAAAGCTAAAGAGTATAAAAAGAAAAGCTTTATATGTGATAATGTGTACAATGATGTCATATACATTTTAATTTGAATATACACTTTTTTTTGTTTCAATCGTTTTTATTATCATCATTGTCAATTTCAGTTAAGTAATAAAGTATTACTTACAGGTCAAAACAGTGCAATCTGCTGAGTAAAACATTAATTTATTTGGCCTAGTCTAAAGCATGAACAACATGGTGATTCCTTCAACATCTTTTTCCGTTTTCCATTTATATTGTAATGTATTGTTGGTTACTAAGGTCTTTATTTTATTTTCTTTATACTTTCTATATTGTATCTAGACCTTGTAACTAGAATGTAACTACGATAAACCAATGTTATTTTATTTATCGCTTTTTTATAAGGACATTCTAGCTAAATAATAAATTATAATATTTTAAAATCATATAAAATAAACTATATGTACCATTAGTTTTGTTTTTTGATTTTTCTTTATATCAACTATGATGTTTGAATTTTGTTCCAGAAGATTCGGGTTCAAGAATCGGCTCTGTGGCCTAATGTTATTTCTCTTCTTGTGACTTTGGCATATGTAATTCGGGATTTCATTAATTTAATGAATTGAAATGGAATGAGTGGAGTTAATCCAACAATCCCATATCTTTGTGAATTTCGGAAGAGTGTTATTCAATGCATGTGTCATTTGCTCGTAGATCATTATGTAGTTTAGTTTCTGAATTATGTATTTGCTATCTAATAATTGTGTCTTCTATCATTTGGCAACTTGATTTTTGGCAGCTGCCAAACGATAGAAGACACCATTATTAGATAGCAGCTAACATTAAGAATTGTAGCCATTTATTGGTATGTTTATTTACATTTGGTGTTGGTATACCTAGTAGGCATAGTTCTATAGATGGATTTATAGTAATATTGAGAATAGTGGAGTCTAGGTTGGTGGTATTAATACATATGTGTTGTATTATGGGGCAATCCCACCAAGTATGGGGAAATGTTCCTATGGTTTTACAATTTCTGAAACATTGTGCGAGGGTTTGAGGATTTAATTTGTTTAATTTATCAGGTGTAAGATATACCCTATGAAGAACTTTGATGGCTGTTTCCAAATAGCTGAAATATATAGAGACCTTTGAAAGGTTAGTATTTATCTTCCCCCATTTGTTAAGATCCCAAGAGATCCCTATATATTGTTCCCATTTTGTCATATATTTTTATTTTGTTTCAGTTTGGGACTTGTTAAGTGTTGCATATAAATCTTTCAAAATTCCTCTTTTTAAGTGGGGCTTGTTCACATATTCTTGAAAACCACGTATGTTGCGGTGATCCCCATTTCTTTATCATGCTTAAATTTTGGTGGTTGATTTTAATATAATTAAATAATTATTTGGAAGGTATTGGGTATTTTTCTTTAAATTGTTCTGTATTGAGTATTTGATCTCCTGACATCCATGCTCTAAATTTGTTTAGTTTAAATGTATATCACCAAGCTTTGGAATTTATCCCAGGTTCATATTATTATTATTAATGTAGAGGTTAGTGGGGAACGAGAATGTTTCAGCTGACATTTGCACTTCTCCATTCTTTAAATGATAGTTTTATCATGGGATTATTTGTTTTTATTTTAGAGGAGGCTAATGGAGTCGGAGTCCATAGGACATTATCCCAACTATATGGTTTCATTTGTTGATTTTCAATGAACAACCATAAGGGTTGATGTTCAGTTGAGTGCGCTTGTGGTATAAATGAAATTAGAGCGACTTTAAAGTAGAGTTTTAAGTTGGGGCAAGCTAGACCTCCTGATTCTTTGCTTCTATACATAATTGATTTGTTAATCCTAGGGTGTTTGTGTTGTCATATATATCTAAAAAGAGCTTTTTGAAATTTCTCCAGATCTTTGTAAATAACGTGGATGGGTAATGTACTAAAAAAATATAATATTTTTGGTAGTGTGTTCATTTTGACTGCATTAATGCGTCCTGTCTACGATAGTTTTTATTTGTTTTACTAACCAGTCACATATATTGCAACAGCACTAAGTAATTATGTTAATTTGGCCTTCTGATCTAGTGATCTTAATTAGGTTACCAAGAAATATTGTTTAGTGGCACTACTGTTTAATTACTTTTTGTAAATGTGTTTAGTTTTTATATGATTTTCCAATAAAGAGATCTTCTGGTTAAGACATAACTGGTAGAAACTAGATGCTGTGATTTCCATGCTGTTTGTGGCTGTCAAATCTGACTAATCGTTACTAATATATTACACTTTGTTATTTAATTAATCAGTCATGTACAACTCTCTATGACACCATAGAACACTGTATAGAAGACACATCATATACTGCCATTCTGAGCTCCATCAAGCTCATCTTCATTGCTTCAATAACCTTTTTTATCCATCTCTGCCATCCTCTTCATCATGTGCCTTTCAGGCATCAGAGCCTTCTCTAGGTCTTCTTCTGATATGGTAAAAATGTTTGCACTTTATCCTCATGATCAAACCCTGCAATTAACAATTCGGCCTTGTTTCTTGTAGTATTGATTGCAAAATTCTAGAAGAGACCAGGATATATTATATAAAATGAGCAACGTAAAGAGATAAAAGAAGATAACAACATGGGTAAGTCAAGAGATCTCTTCAAGAAAAGTGGGGATCTCAAAAGGAACCTTTCATGACAAAGTGGGTGTGGTTGAAGATAAAAATGGTAGGGACTTAACAGAAGCATGTCAAATAAATAAGAGTTGGCAGATCTACATAGGAATGATAGAAAGGGGGAGATATGAGGTATGATGAAGGATTGGAATGTGACGTAAAAGGAAAGAGAGATTGGATGGGAAGAAAGGGATAATGATAAGGAAGACTTGTGGGGGAGAAGAGGCTAGGAGAGCGGATGGAGGGAAATGAGGGGATGAGGCTGATGTATAATTAAATCAAGCAATATCTCAGTCAATTCTTTATTGATTAAAAAATAGCTTTAGATGTAATATTTTCCACATTTATAATGACCATTGTATAGTTACATTTAGTGGAAAGAGGTCTGTTAAGCCCATTATAAGGTATGAGCACCTTATATTTATTAAAAGAACAAAACTCTCTTTTTGTACAGTACAAAGTGTAATTCTTAATGACAATAGGCTCATCAATCCCTTTGAATTATTTAAAAAATCTATAACATAATTCTGTATCATATTATACATATTAGTATCACTTAGAAACAGAGAATACATTTGCAGACAGCTTGACATTTATGAGCCTTTCAGTACCTAAGAGCATTGTTATTTTTCTTTTACAGCTCTATAGGGTCAATGCTTTGTTTGATGCCACAAATGTACATAGAAAATAAGAAAATTAATGGCAGGGGTTATTAAGGTTAAAAACATATAAAGATTATATAAAAAATATATATAACTTAGTTTACATGTTCACAAATGTATTATGAGTGTTCAGCATGATGATGTAGAGCTTAGATCCCTTAAATCGAAAGGTTATTGGTAGCCAAGCAGATAGCAGCCATGCACAGTCCGGCCTCATATCATGTATTGTAATAATACAAGCTGATACATTAGTAGAGCTTACTGCTGAAAAGTTCTATGAATGTGATTTACAACTCAGAAATCCATAGATCTGTATGACCTTGCTAATGTTTTTGATCAATTACATTTATATGATCTTAATAGAATTGCATGATGCGTCATGTTGATGTGTAATGGCGGACTCATATTAAACATTCCCCACATCCCATAAATACAAATGGTCTTTATCCTATGTAAGTTTTCTTGTGTTATTTCAAATCTGACTACGTTGCTTGAGCTTTGAGGAGTGACTGAAACATTTCTCACATTGAGTACATAAAAAAAGTTTCTTCTCCTGTATGAGTCCACTTATGTTTATTAAGTACAGAGAGACGACTGAAACATTTCCCACATTCAGAACATGCAAAAGGTTTTTCTCCTGTATGAGTCATCTTATGTATATTAAGAGTTGAGGCGTGACTGAAACATTTCCCACATTCAGAACATGAAAAAGGTTTTTCTCCTGTATGAATCATATTATGTATATTAAGAGTTGAGGCGTGACTGAAACATTTCCCACATTCAGAACATGCAAAAGGTTTTTCTCCTGTATGATTCCTCTTATGTCTATTAAGCTGTGAGGCCTAACTGAAACATTTCCCACATTCAGAACATGGAAAAGGTTTTTCTCCTGTATGAATCATCTTATGTCTATTAAGCTGTAAGGCCTGACTAAAACATTTCTCACATTCAGAACATGGAAAAGGTTTTTCTCCTGTAGGAGTCATCTTATGGATATTAAGATTTGAGGCGTGACTGAAACATTTCCCACATTCAGAACATGGAAAAGGCTTTTCTCCTGTATGAGTCATCTTATGTGTATTAAGAGGTAAGAGATAAGAGAAACATTTCCCACATTCAGAACATGGAAAAGTTTTTTCTCCTGTATGAGTCCTCTTATGTTTATTAAGACATGAGACCTGACTGAAACATATCCCACATTCAGAACATGGGAAAGGTTTTTCTCCTGTGTGAGTCCTCTTATGTTTATAAAGATTTGAGGCCTGACTGAAACATCTCCCACATTCAGAACATGGAAAAGGTTTTTCTCCTGTATGAGTCCTCTTATGTATATTAAGAGCTGAGAGCTGACTGAAACATTTATCACATTCAGTACATGCAAATGTTTTTTCTACTCTCTGAGAAATGTGGTCTTCTCCAAGGTTATTCCAAATTTCGGATGAATCTGTTGAAAACAAAAGCAACAGGAGTAAATTCTAACAGCTTTAACATACTTCTAAATGGAAACGATTAGCTCGTATGTACCTAACCACTTTGCAGTTAATATGAGACCAAAAATGATTTAGCTTAGTCTATTAATTTAGTGGAAGTTAACTCCTTATGAAAATACAACATATTTTGTAATCACACGAAAATGAAGCAAAAGATGTTTAAATGTCTGTAGAGTGCACTGTGATCCAGTGCCAACCAATTATTGTCAATTATGGTCTTTTGTCTTACTAAATATAATGGTCTGAAAAATGTTATTTAAAAGAAAAAAAGAAATACTGTATAAAGAGAAACTTTACATATTGCAACTTCTACGTGCAATTATTGCCTGCTGCAGGCTGTCATTTTTTATGGCTGTTACTGGGTGGGTGTTACTGTAAACTAACAATCTCCCCATTAGTGCTGCTGAGAGCACGGCCTGCAGTTACTGACACCATCCCGCTGTGTAGATACAAACTTCCTGTGTGTGCAAAGTATTCTATCAGGAAGTTGTGCTATTAAAAATAAAATGGCATATTGGGGTCATGACACCTGAAAATAAGAAAGGTTCCCTAGTGCTTATGAATGATGATCTTTGTCTTTTTAAATTTTTAGTTCCTCCTCACTTTCAGCCATCTGAGTAGTATCATCGGCGTATCTGATGTTGTTGATATTCCTTCCAGCAATATTGATTCTGGCTTTGGATTCATCCAGCCCGGCCTTACGCATGATGTAGTTGAATAAATAAGATAACAATATACAACCTTGCTGCACAGATTTTCCTATCATGAACTATTCCGTTGTCCCATGTTCTGTTCTTACCGTTGCATCTGTGGTGACGTTTCATGGTATAGCTCACCGCTTCTTTGAGGTACACAAGCCCCTTCACCACGACAAGGTAGCGATCCAGAAGGGGAGATTTGTATTACATATTACTTATACTATATTACCAATATATTTATGTATCACTAATTCCGAGCATGAACACAAATACATTATTATTATTACTAGTGACTTGCCTGTCAAAAATGACGGGGCAATAAAATCTAAAGCCATGGCAATGCTGTTTGCCACACAATGTAAAGCTTTTTCTACTCTACAGACCTTTGGCTCTCATTGCAAGCCTTGCGCTTAGCGCCTTTGGTGTTCATCGCTTGTACTTTTACTCCTCTGAGCACCTTCAGCGCTCATCACAAAGACAGATATATATCTCTTTTGTATTTTGTTAACTAATAATTAATTTACTTAATAAATTAATATAATTTACCTATTTCTAATTAATGTATCAGCAATCATTAGCCTGAAAAGGTAACAATCTGTTTTTTCCTGCAGCATGCAATGTAGAGTTGGACTGTTGCTGCCTTGAGGAGAAATTGTTATTAATGTCTCAGCTGTGCATTAGAAATAGGCTGCGTGCGCAATGGCAAGCTGTTGGTTTAGTTGTGTAAAGCGCCATTTTAGAATCGTAATGTTATTAGTTGTGGTTCGCAAGCATTTTCCGTCCTTTGTAATAGTATATTTTGTACCTCGTACGTTCATGTGTGAAAGTGGTACGCGGTTGGCGGTATTTTGCTTGTGTAGCCTCGTTTTCATTTTTGGGCGGCCATTTTTTTCTAGCTCAGGCGATTTTTGAGTGGGAAACTCGGCCAAATTGACTTAAATTCGCGTTCCACCTCACTCCCAGACGTCCTGGCTGTTCCCCCATGCTGTGTGTGATGTTTTAGTTGTATTTCTTATGTTATTTTTTGTGTTTTTTGGTTTGCGCGGTTTGGCTGTTACGAAAAATACGAACCTTAATACTTAACTCCTGTTTTTTTTTCTAAGTCCTGCGTTGGTCAACTGCTTGCAGCCTAAGGCGATCTAGCATTTACTAAGTGTTGGGTGGCTAAGTCCCGCTCATTGCCTTTGTTTTAGTGCCTTAACGGCTCGCCTCGCTATGCGAGGCTCCAAGGCGTCGAGCGCCTAAGGCGATGAACGGGACTTAGCCACCCAACACTTAGTAAAAGCTAGATCGCCTTAGGCTGCAAGCAGTTGACCAACGTGGGAATTAGAAAAAAAAAATTACGAGACGCAGGAGTTAGAAAAGAAATAGGAGTTAAGTTCAGATTTTTCGGCCGAACCGCGCAAACCAATAAACACAAAAAATAACATAAAAAATATTACTAAGTTAAGTTCATATTTTTTCTGTGTGTTACGACCCCAGGAGTGAGGGGGACAGGATCACCCCTTAACCCTTCTGCTTACTAGTATAGGGGCACTCCTAGATGGTCTGGGTTCTTACGGTCTCAGCATTTATGACTTATTCAGGCCAGGATCTCAGGAACACGGGAGGTAAAAAACAGGCATGGCAAAATAATAAATTCTTTTATCTCTATCTTTCTCTAAAATGACAGATACACCTATTTTTTGTCTGACAACTATTAGAGCAAACTTTACTAACTGACTCACAGCATGACAGTTACAGACTGACTCACAGCATGACAGTTACAGATGACATCACAACATTCCAAATGCAGTTAACGCCTTATGAAGTGGCTAAACCTAAAATGTAATATAGAGATTAAACACATAACATCACATTGTCTTTGTAATAAAACTAGGCGGCTGGTTTTTGCCGCACTGTGCATTTGCTGTGTGGATGTGTTAGGAATTAGGAGCCTGCTATTGACTGATATTAGTAATGATTGGCAAAAGTTATAAACGCACTCACACGCCTATCAAGCTCTCTTGAGTCATACATTAATACTGTGCTGCACAAAAAATAGATGTATATCTCCTGAATGATGTACTATAGAGGTAAAGAGCTATTGCAATGTATAGACAGTTTTTAATCCTCTTGAAGATAAAATCCTTAGGGTTAAAGTGTGCCGTTACAGGATGTATTATTAATGTTCTTATTGTGTATTACTTCCTCACCTTCCCTGATACTCCCAGGACTCTCCTCCTCCTTCACCTGCTGCTGATCTCTTATATTCAGATATTCTTGTTCCACCTTGGAGACAACTGGAGGCCTCACATCTGAAGGTCCTACAGATAGAGATAAACAGGTTATAGACGTTCACCATTTTATTATTTACTACCAATCTAGTGTTTGTGTCTTATTAATATCTAAATTCTACTAATCTAGTAGAAAGATCCACAAAGACGGAAACAACCGAATGTTATTACTTTGTATGGACAGAAGACCAGATATTGTGTCATTGGGGAGAAAATCACCTTTATCATGAGCTGCGATGTGTGTAAAACTTCTTGAGGTGAGAGATGAAGGATAAATACACCCCAATAAGGACTGAAGTAAGTGATAATTTTCCATAAGATATTACTCACCTTCACTTATATCTACGGGAATTTCCTCCTCTTTAATCTCCCGGGGACTCCTCATATTTGTCTCTTCTTCTTGGTCAGACTCCGAGAGAACTGATGGTGTCACTTTGTCACTGTCTGTACAAATAAACATGAGACGGTCACACGCTGGGATTTGCTACATGTCTTTATGATCTGTACAAATAAACATGAGACGGTCACATGCTGGGATTTGTTACACGTCTTTATGGTCAGTACAAATAAACATGGGAGAGTCACACGCTGGGATTTGTTACATGTCTTTATGGTCTGTACAAATAAACATGAGACGGTCACACGCTGGGATTTGTTACATGTCTTTATGGTCTGTACAAATAAACATGAGACGGTCACACGCTGGGATTTGTTACAAGTCTTTACGGTCTGTACAAATAAACATGAGACGGTCACGACGCTGGGATTTGTTACACGTCTTTTTGGTCAGAACCACCACACTCAAGGCGTCACTGAAACCCAGGACTCTAATGAGTCAAACATACCTATAAAAGACATGTATTACATGTTTGATCTCTGTCTCCAGACATGAAGTGAGAAGATCTCACCTCTAGGTCTCACATAAATGTATCTTAGTGGAGGATCCATGTAATAGGACATGTTCTGCTTAACTTGTAATGTTATGACTCGATATATATATATATAATATATATATATATATATATATATATATATATACATACAGTGGATATAAAACCTGACATTTTAACAGGGGTGTGTAGACTTTTTATATCCACTGTACGTTGTATGCTGCAGGAAAATACAAATAGATTGTTTAGGATGTAAGTCTGCGAGTTTCAATCCCACAAGGTGTTTTAGGGAAAGCACCATGGACACTGGATTCCAAACTCAAAGACAGGGCCCTCCTTGTTTTACTATGTGTTAATTTGTATGTATCTTTGTCTTGAACATATCTTATGTAAAGCGCTACGGAATATGTTGGCGCATTATAAATAAACAATAATATTAATAATAATTGTTAGCTCGTCAGGCTCCTCATTGCTGGATATATCAATTACAAATAGGTAAAGTATATTCATTTATTAAGAAAATAATTAATTAATAATTATACTAAGAAAATTGACATATATATCTGTCTTTGTCATGAGAGCAGAAGGAGCTCATACGAACAAAAGTAAACGAGAGGAGCGGATAGCTCTGAGCGCCAAAATAGCTCAGCGTGAGGCCCGTAATGAGCGCCAAAGGTCCTCAGAGTATAAAAAGCTTTATATTGTGTGTCAAACAGCATTGCCATGGCTTAAAATGTTATTGCCCCGTCATTTTTCACTGGCAAGTCGCTAGTACTAGTATAACGTGCGTCATGACGACACTCCCCCCTCTCTTAATATATCTCTTTACCTCTCCCTCTCTCTGTCTCCCCTCTCTATATATCTCTCCCCCCTCACCTCTATATCTCTCTTCCTCCTTTCTATCTCTCCATCTCTCTCCGCTCTATCCATCTATCTTTTTCTCCCTCACCGGTCTGATCTCTCCTCTCTCCTTCCCAACCTTTTTCTCCTCTCTATATCTCTCCCCCACTCCTCTCCATCTATATCTCACTATCTATCTCTCTCTTCCTCACCTCTCTCATCTCTATATATCTCTCTCTTACATTGACATATCCATTTCTCTCCACATCTCTCGGTCTCTCTTTCCTACCTCTCTCTTCTTTCTCACCTCCCCTCTCTCTCTCCCTCTCCTATCTATCTCCCCATCCCTCCCTCTATCCTCTCTATGTCTCTCTCGCCCTCCCTCTCACCTTTCTATGTATCTATCTCCCCCTCAATCTCTCCCTTCCCCCTCTTCCTTTCTCTCTCTCCTTTCTTTCCCCTCCCATCGTCCCTCTATTTCCCTCTCCTTCCCCCTATTTCCTCCTATCTATCTCTCTCCTCTCTTTATACCTACATATCTCTCTCGCCTCTCTTCCCCTCTCTATCTTCTCTCTCCACTCCCACTCTTTCTCTATCTTTCTCCCCTCCTCTGCCCCCTGTCTTCATCCCCTTCCCCCTTTCTCTCTCCCTCTCCATCTATCTCCCCATCCCTCTCTCCTCACTATCTCTCTCCTCACTATCTCTCTCTCCTCTCTATTTATATACCTCACCCTCTCTCTCACCTCCCCCTCCTTGCTATCCCCTCCCTATAGCCTACCTCTCTCTCTCTCCCACTATCTACCTCTGTTTCCCCCTCTCTATTCTCCTCTATATATATATATATATATCTCCCTTCTCCTCCCTGTCTCTTTCCCTACCTCTTGACTCCCTCACTCTCCCCCTCTCTCTGCTTTCTATCTCTCCTTCCTTCTATCTCTATCTCCACTCTATCTATATCTCTCCCCCTCTCCATCTATCTCTCCTCTCTTTCCCATCTAACTTTCTATATCTATCTCCTCTCACCCCCTCTCTCAACTCTCTCTATCCCCTCTTCCCTCTATTTATCCCCTCTATCTACCTCTTCCTTTCTCTCGGTTCCCCTCCCCACACTCTATCTCTTTCCCTCCATTTTGTCTCACTCTCTCCTATTTATCACTCTCTCTCTTTCTCTCTCTCTCCCCTCCCTCTCTCCCCCTTCCTCTCTCTGTTCGCCCCCCTCTCTCTCCCTTTCTCTCCACTCTCCCTATCTCTTCTCCTCTCTCTGTTCCCCCCATCCATCTCTATCCCTCCCCTCTTCTCTCCCATTATATATCTCCTCTCAATTTCTCTTTCCCCCTCTCCTCTCTCTCCCCTTCTCAATGTATCTCCCCCCTCTCTCCTAACAATCTATTTCTTCATCTCCACTCACTCCCTCCCCCTCACTTTCTCTCTCTCTCTCTCTCTCTCTCCCCTCTCTCACTAGCTATCTCCTTCCCCCTCTCTCTCCCCTCTCTAATCTCTATGTATTCCCCCTCTCTCTCCTATCTATTTATCTCTCCCTCCTTCTCATATATATACAAACATCTCCCTCCCCATCTATCGCTATCTATCAGTCCCCTCCTTCTCTATCTATCTCCCCCCTCTCTATCTATCTCTATCCCCTCTCCCTCTGTACCTATCTCCTTCCCCCTCACTCTCCCCCATCTTTCCCTTACCCCTCCTCCCTCTATTTCTCCCCTCCCCCTGTTCTCTCTCTCGCCCTCTCTCTCTGTTTCCCCTTCTCTATCTATCTCTCTCCCCTCTCTATCTCTCAATTTCTCCCCCTCATTCTCCTCTCTATCTATTTATCTCCCCCTCTCTCAATCTATCTCGCTCCCCTCTCTCTCCCCTCCTCCTCCTCTCTCTTTCTCCCCTCTCTCTGTTTCCTATCTCTATCTTCCTCCCCCTATTTCTCTCCTCGCCCTCTCTCACCCTCTCTCCCTTCCCCCTCACACCCTCCTCCTGTCTCTCTCTCTCTCTCCCTCCCCCTCTTTCAACTCTCTATTTATCTATCTCCCATCTCTCTCTCCCCCTCTACCTTTAGTTGTGTCTGCATAAGTAGAACCCCAAGGCAACGGGCTTGGGAGGTTGGGGTAATGATGTCGGTGTTGGGGGGGAAGAGACACATGTTAGTGAGAGGAGGAGGGGAACAGATACAGGGGAGTGAGAGGAGGAGGGGAACAGACACAGGGGAGTGAGAGGAGGGGGAAAGAGACACAAAGTAGTGAGAGAAGGGGGGGAAGAGACACAGGGGAGTGAGAGGAGGGGGGAAGAGACACAGGGGAGTGAGAGGAGGGGGGAAGAGACACAAAGGAGTGAGAGGAGGGGGAAGAGACACAGGGGAGGGTGGAGAAATAGGGGTAGGAGAGGGGTAGACAAATAGGGGAGGGAGAGGAGGGGAGAGACACAGAGGACGGGGGGAGACACAGGGGAGTGAGAGGAGGTGGAAAAGACACAGGGGAGTGAGAGGAGGGAGAGACAAAAAGGAGTGAGAGGTGGGGGAAGAGACACAGGGGAGTGGGGAGAAACAGGGGTAGGAGAGGGGTAGACACATAGGGGAGGGAGAGGAGCGGAGAGACACAGAGGAGGAGGGTAGACACACATGGGAGGGAGAGGAGGGGGAAGAGACACAGGGGAAGGAAATGGGGGGAACAGACACAAGGGAGGGGGAAGAGACATGGGGAAAGAGACACAGGGGAGGGAGAGGGGGCAGGAGACACAGGGGAGGGAGAGCGGGCAGGAGACACGAGGGAGAGGGGGGCAAGAGACACGGGGGGGGAAGACACAGGGGGGAGAAGGGGTAAAAACACAGGGGGG
>JAPZIH010000711.1:5119979-5164584 GCA_027410445.1 Discoglossus pictus
AATACGGTCCATTTATACTGGAATTCTAACCGTATATCCTGACCAGTTAACTTACATCTGACTGCTATAAGAACTCCAAATATACTGGAAACGTATAAGTTAAAGGGTTTATTAACATACAAGAGTAGTGGTGAGATTGGCATCTGAAATACAAGGCTCTACCTATATAATACTAGTGTGTGTAAATACTAATGTGTGTATGCAAGAGTGTAGAGTATTCCTCCTGATTCCTCTGTTTCTTTCCTAAGATAATTCTACTACCCAGCAAGTCCATTTGGCCCAGTTATACACATCATAGCCACACCCTGGGATTGTCCAAGCCATTCAAATCTTTCATCAGTGAATGACCCCTGGATGTGATTCTTCATTGCACCTTTGCTCCACTTCTTGTCTCTTGAGTTGATTTCCATGCTTTGTGTCCATGATGCAAATTCATCCCTGAGGCTTTTAGTACTGACCGGGTGTCATTCGGGAAAGTTAGCTTTCCTTTGTTCTTTATGACAGATAGCATCACAGATAACTGGACATCCACAAGTAAAACATTCAAGCATATTAAGCTCTTCATTACAGCTCCAAAATTGGTTAATTACTCATATATTTATAACAGCCCTAACAATGGTAGAAGTAGTGGAGGTTTTAGCAACCCTCCATGAGAAGGGAAACTGTCTGTCTGATGAGGCTTTGAAAGTAGCCCAGAAAAGAAGGAAAGTGAAAGGTAGTGGAGATAGGAAAATATTTGTCCAGCTGAATGCAAAATTCTGGAAGAGACAAGGAGACATTCTATAATGAGAAATGTAATAAGATAAAAGAACATAACCTAACGGGTAAGTCAAGAGAGCTCTTCAAGAAAATTGGAGATCTCAAAGGAACCTTTCATGACAAAGTGGGTGTGGTTGAAGATAAAAATGATAGGGACTTAACAGAAACCAGTCAAATAAATAAGAGTTGGCAGATCTACACAGGAAGTAAGTGGGGTATGATGAAGGATTGGAATGTGACTTAGAGAGAGATTGGATGGGGTGAAAGAGGGATAATGATAAGGAAGTATTGTGGGGGAGAAGAGGCTAGGAGAGAGTGGATGGAGGGAAATGAGAGGATGAGGGTGATGTATAATTAAATCAAGCAATGTCTAAGTCAATTCTTAATCGATTACAAAATAACTTTAGATGTAAAATTTTTCACATTTATAATGACCGCTGTATAGTTACATTTAGTGCAAAGAGGTCTGTTCAACCCATTATAAGGTATGAGCACCTTATATTTATTAAAAAACAAAACTCTTTTTGTACAGTACAAAGAATAATTTTTAATGACAATGGGCTCGTCAATCACTTTAATTTGATTAATTACAAATATCTATAACATACAGCTTTATCATACAACACATATTAGTATCACTTATAAACAGAGAATACATTTCTAGACAGCTTGACATTTATGAGCCTTTCAGGACCTGGCAGTATAGTTTTCTTCTGTTACAGATCTATTGGGTCAATGCTTTGTTTGATGCAACACATGCACATAGAAAATAATAAAATTAATGGTAGGGGCTATTAAGGTTAAAAAATATAAAGATTACATTAAAAAAAAATATCACTTAGTTTACAGGTCCACAGATTGATAATGAGTGCTCAGCATGATGGTGTAGAGCTAAGTCCATAAGTTCTGGATCCCTTCAATGAAAAGGTTATTGGTAACCAAGCAAAAAGCAGCAATGCACAGTCTGGCCTCATATCATTTATTGTAATAATACAAGCTGATACGTTAGTATAACTTACTGCTGAAGAGTTCTATGAACATGCTTTACAGCTCAGATATCCATCATTTCTTATGAGCTTGCTAATGTTTTTGATCAATTACATTTATATGATCTTAGTAGAATTGCTTAATGTGTCATGTTGATGTGTAATGACGGACTCATATTACACATTCCCCACATCCCATACATACAACTGGTCTTTATCCTATGTGAGTTTTCTTGTGTTACTTCAAATCTGACTGAAACACATGTTTTCCCTTGTGTAAGTTTCAGAACATGCAAATGGTATTTATCCTGTATGAGTCCTCTTATGTTTATTAAGAACTGAGAGATAACTGAAACATTTCCCACATTCAGAACATGGAAAAGGTTTTTTTTCCTGTATGAGTCATCTTATGTTTATTAAGAGTTGAGTGCTGACTAAAACATTTCCCACATTCAGAACATGGAAAAGGTTTTTTCTCCTGTATGAGTCCTCTTATGTTTATTAAGAGTTGATAGCTGACTAAAACATTTAACACATTCAGAACATGGAAAAGGTTTTTCTCCTGTATGAGTCCTCTTATGGCTATTAAGAGTTGAGAGATGACTAAAACATTTCCCACATTCAGGACATGGAAAATGTTTTTTTCCTGTATGAGTCATCTTATGTACATTAAGAGCTGAGAGATGACTGAAACATTTCCCACATTCAGAACATGGAAAAGGTTTTTCTCCTGTATGAGTGATCTTATGTACATTTAGAGCTGAGAGATGACTGAAACATTTCCCACATTCAGAACATGGAAAAGGTTTTTCTCCTGTATGAGTGATCTTATGTATATTTAGAGCTGAGAGACGACTGAAACATTTCCCACATTCAGAACATGCAAAAGGTTTTTCTCCTGTATGAGTCATCTTATGTACATTAAGATTTGACAGACAACGAAAACATTTCCCACATTCAGAACATGTAAAAGGCTTTTCTTCTGTATGAGTCATGTTATGTTTATTAAGAACTGAGCGATGACTGAAACATTTCCCACATTCTGAGCATGCAAAAGGTTTTTCTCCTGTATGAGTCCTCTTATGTTTATTAAGAGCAGAGAGATGACTGAAACATTTCCTGCATTCAGAACATGAAAAAGGTTTTTCTCCTGTATGAGTCATCTTATGTACATTAAGAGCAGAGAGATGACTGAAACATTTCTCACATTCAGAACATGGATAAGGTTTTACTCCTGTGTGAGTCATCTTATGTACATTAAGATTTGAGAGACAACTGAAACATTTCTTACATTCAGTACATGAAAACGGTTTTTCTCCTGTATGAGTCCTCTTATGTTTATTAAGAGCTGAGAGATGACTGAAACATCTCCCACATTCAGAACATGGAGAAGGCTTTTCTCCAGTATGAGTCCTCATATGGCTATTAAGATGCGAGGCCCGACGGAAAAAAAATCTGCATTCAGAACATGGAAATGTTTTTTCTACTGTATGAGAAATGTGGTCTTCTCCAAGGTTATTCCAAATCTTGGATTCATCTGTTGGAAACAAAAGCAACAGGAGTAAATTCTGACAACTTTAGCCCACTTCTAAATGTAAATGATTAGTTAGTATATACATATTATAGTAACTATAATCAATGAAAGCGCACTGAGATCAATTACAGTTAATAAAAGGTCAAAAATGATTTAGCTTAGCTTATTAGTTTAGTGGAAGTTATTTAACTCCTTAGGAACATACAACATATTTTGTAATCACACGAAAATGAATATGTCTAAATATCTTTAGAGTGCAGTGTGATCCGGTGCATACCAATTATTGTCAATTACGGTATTTTGTTTAACTAAATATGATGGTCTGCAAAATGTTATTTCAAAGAAAAATCGAATACTGTATAAACACCAACTTTATATATTGCAACTTCTACATGCAATTATTGCTTGCTGCAGGCTTTCCTTTTATTGCCTGCTGCTGCCTGTTACTTCCTGAGGTGGGTGTTTCTGTAAATTAACAATCTCTCCATTTTCGCTTCTGAGATCACCGACCGTAGTTACCGACTTTCCCACTGTGCAGATACAAACTTCCTGTGTATGCAAAGTATTGTCTCAGGAAGTTGTGCTAATGAAAATAAAATGGCAGATTGGGGTCATTATACCAGCAAATAAGAAATGTTCCCTCGGGCTTGTGAATGATGAGGATTATATGAAAGATATTTTGAATCATTAGGTGTATACCGATATGTACATAAAGTTGAATTAATGACACCACAATTGGAGTAATAGAATATTACAGGATGTATTATTAATGTTCTTATTGTGTATTACTTCCTCACCTTTCCTGATATCCCCAGGACTCTCCTCCTCCTTCACCTGCTGCTGATCTCTTATATTCAGATCTTCTTGTTCAACCTTGGAGACAACTGGAGGCCTTACATCCAAAGGTTCTAGAGATAGAGATAAACAGTTATAGACTTTCACCATTTTATTATTTACTATCAATCTAGTGTTTGTGTCTTATTAATATCTAAATCCTTTAGTAGAAAGATCCACAAAGACAGAAACAACCGAATGTTATTACCTTGTATGGACAGAAGACCAGATATTGTGTCATTTAGGATAATAAATCACCTTTATCATGAGCTGCCATGTGTGTAAAACTTCCTGGGTGAGAGATGAAGGGATAAATACACAATTATTAAGGTATAATTATAAATCATTAGATGGACCATAGTATGGATAATTGGAGTGGGTCCATCAGAAGACAGACCATAGTCCAATCAGGATCAATATATTCGATCTGATTGTTACACCATATTATTATTTTACTAGTTGGTTTTTTTTTGCATTTAAGATGATTTAAATAAAAGTAAGCAAGTCTACAATGCCCTTATTTCTGTAGTAGTCGAGCTGCGAGTGGCCTCAGAATTTTAGAATTGTTCTGAACATCTTTTGAATAGTATAATAGTTGTTATCAGTAAAAGTACTATTGTTTCTTGTATATATATATATATATAATATATATTATATATAATATATATATATATACAGTAGATATAAAAAGTCTACACACCCCTGTTAAAATATCAGGTTTCTGTGCTGTAAAAAAATGAGACAAAGATAAATAATTTCAGAACTTTTTTCACCTTTAATGTGATTTATAAACTGTACAACTCAATTTAAAAACAAACTTAAATCTTTTCTGTGGAGGGAAGAAAAAAAAAAGAAAACTAATGTGGTTGCATAAGTCTGCACACCCTCTTATAACTGGGGATGTAGCTGTGTTCAGAATTAAGCAATCACATTCCAAATCATGTTAAATAGGAGTCAGCATCACCTGCCATCATTTAAAGTGCCTCTGATTAACCCCAAATAAAGTTCAGCGGCTCTAGTTAGTCTTTCCTGAAATTTTCTTAGTTGCATCCCACAGCAAAAGCCATGGTCCACAGAGAGCTTCCAAAGCATCAGATAATCTCATTGTTAAAAGATGAGCCCTGCTTAAATAAGTACAACTGGTTTTATGCATCGGTTTACAGGGAAATCAACTAATAACTTCATAAGTCAGTGACGAAGAATAAATATGCACCTCAAGACTGAAGTAAGTGATGGAACCCGGGGGAGTGACCGGAAATGGTGCCTTAGCTGCGTAGTTCGGCAATGAGCGGATGGAGATGGACGGCTGTGAGTTACTGACAGCGTCTGAGACCCTAGGTCGCGATGGAAGGTGCCGTACAGAGAGTGCATGTGTAGCCCAGTAGCCCAGCGGAAGCTTTCTGGGCCGAGTAAGCAGAAGAAAGGGCTCTAATTGTAGTTTGTGGAAAGAGGGCCAAGACTCTACAGGCCCAACAGAGGTAGCTCGACGGGAGCCACGGAAGGACGCCGAGAAAGGAGAAACCCGGCATAGCCGGTGCAGAGCAAACAAGCGGAGGTCACCGCAGTAGCGGGACTCATTGCAGTGAGCTACGGCCACGAGGAGAGTGTATAGCTCTGGAAGGCAGAGCCTATTAAAAACATAACAAGCATAACAAGCAAGCGTATACCGCAGCATAGACCAAGCAGACACCGTGGAGCCCAGACAGCGTGGAGCCAGTCGCTACCCTCGTTGGGAAACAGAACACAAGCAACAAAAAAGATAAGTAAAACTTTCCTTCCCTTTATCACTACAAATAAAGCCCAAGCAGGCATTAGTAATATTGTAATGCCAAGGTTATCTGGGTATTGGGCTACACCCATAAAGAACATTACATAAAATATCTCTGTAAAAAGGCACAAAAAGACACACCGGTAACAGGAAAGAGCACTTTTAAAAGAGTTTGCAAACCAGTAAAACCCTAGAATGAAAGGACTTAAAAAAGATTTATCGCATATAAAAGGAGGAACTGGGAAAACCTTTATATAGCGAAGAAATCTATTTGTATGGAGTAACAATGGACTGTCTTAAAATAATTTTCTGTAGGAGCATTAATCCCCCCTCGACTGTTAATTAAATACTTAACAATATTCTTAATAGCAGGACTATTGGTGGCGCAAATAAGAAGGGGAAAGGAAGGAAAGAGAGGAAACAAGAGTAAACTTTATAGCCTAAATTTATAAGGTTTTAAAAGGATAAGAGGAGAAACGGGAAAGCAGAGCACATTACAAATAAAACAAAATGGCTACAAAAAACAAAACTAAAGTGAGGAAAAGTTTAACCACAGAATCATCAACCTTTTTTACGCCGAAAACCTCAGATAAGGTGGCGCAAAAAACAAACTGCGAAAGAAGTGTTAGATCAAAGTAATCCTCTCCCCGCTATAAATTCACCAAACAGAGAACTTGAGGGCCAGAATGTGAATATTCTCACTACAGATAAAATGAAGAGATCTTGATGAACTTCCAATTAGATTTCTTGCAGAGATTAAGGTTCAAATCATGGAAAATGCTAAATCTATAAATGAATGTGAATAAAAGATCTGCAGATTTGGAAATCTAATTTGGATAAATTAATTATGGATCATAATATGCTAGTAGAGCAATCCTCAAAAATGGCGACTCAAATTACAGCGTTGAATGATCAAATAAGTAGGATGGAAGATAAAGCACGGAAAAATAATCTCCGTATAAGAGGAATTCCAGAGGCTATAAAAAAAGAAGACCTTTTAATATATCTTAATGACCTGTTTACTAACATTACTCCTTCTTTCTCAAAACTGGACCGAGAAAGTTGACACAAGTGTGCATCGAATTCCCTTACCAACACATCTACACAATAAAACTTCCAGAGATGTGATTGTGAAAATCACCATTTACCTACAAAGGAAGCTATCTCTAAAGCAAGGCTACATAAAAAAAAAAACATTTGAAGCTCCATATGAAAAAATACAAATATTTTCAGACTTTTCGAAA
Organism: Discoglossus pictus; assembly: GCA_027410445.1. Lineage (NCBI taxonomy): Eukaryota > Metazoa > Chordata > Amphibia > Anura > Alytidae > Discoglossus > Discoglossus pictus. The sequence goes on from JAPZIH010000711.1 coordinate 5,127,105, forward strand.
GCTACTATTAGCAGAAGAAGGGATTCAGTCCAATAACACAAGAACTGAGGAAGATTACCTTATTTTTAAGTGGGACTTTTCCAGTCGGATTGCGGGTCTTACAAGGATCTGTTTGGCATAAGATCAACTCTACTGCAGAAGGAGAAACCTTCTAAATAGCCTAAAGACTAATTTACAAAATCTAAAAGACTCTGAGATCATACTGAATAGTTCCAACACCAGAGTGGCAGAAGAAATAATCATAAGGGAAATATAGGAAAAACAGAACTTTAATTTACATGTTTACCTGTCTCTGCCTATTGTATAGCTGGTCCAGATTAATTGCTAACAAAGAATAACTTAAGTAAAGATAGCATCCATAGACAGACCCTCTTATAGTTCTCCTCTTAAGAGTATTTAAGGAAAGGTTAAGGGGAAAGAAAGGTAGAGAGGAGAAAAGAGAAGAGAGAAAGGGGAAAAGAAAGAAAGAGATAGATCCAACTCTATATAAGTAGAGGGCAGAAAGGGAACATATGAAAATAATATGTAATACTTTAGATAAAGGTTTGCGTCATCTCCATACAGTACCGCTAACCATTTCTGAACAACGGCTTAATCCCTGCTGAACAGGAGTGGGAAAAAGGCTGGATTACAGCCCCTCTTGTTCTAATAGTATAAATGTATGTATGAATGATAGTAAGAAAGGTTTAGGATTTGTGGTTTTTTGAATTTGTGTTTAAGAAATGTACAGCAAAAAAAAGTATTCCCAGCTAATTATCTGACAAAGAATGGTAAAGCAAAAAGAACTTTCTATTATTAAATGTCTTTGAAAGTACTAAGTTGGAATGTTAAGGGGCTTAAATCACCCTGTAAAAGGAAAACGGTCTATAGACATTGCAAAAAAGAGAGATGCAGACCAGAGTATTTCTCCAGAAACACACTGGGGGAAAGATAAGAGTCCAGGTTTTGCGACACAGCGTGGTTTTGAATTTAGACATCACTCAATAGGGAAAAAAAAAAAGAGGAGTATCAATCTTTTTTTTCTAATGACTTAGAAATAGTTGAAGTAATTTCAATTATAGATCCAGACGGACGGTACATCTTATGGAATGGCCAAATTAATAATCAAAAAATCACATTGATTAATATTTATGCTCCCAACGAAAAGCAAGGGAAATATTCTATAACAAATAGGCAAGTTAATTAAGAAGTTTTGTACAGGGTCCCACTTATTATAGCAGGGGATTTTAATATGGTTTCAAATATAAATTTAGATAGGTCCACCAAGTTGGTGGATAACAATCTAAAAAGAGTAAAGTAAAGTGGCGCAGATATTTACTGAATGGATTATTAAAAACAACTTATTCGATGCCTTGGCGAGTTCAACACCCAAATCAAAAAGATTTTCTTTTTATTCAAACCCACATAATATGTATTCACGAATAGATTTAATACTAGTAAATTCCCAAATAATTGATAAGATATCTCACACAGAAATAGGTAATATAATTATTTCTGATCACGCTCATACTACTCTAACAGTAGAAATAAATAAAGTAAAGTTAGATAGACCACAATGGAGATTAGATGACACTATAATAAAAATTGATAAAAATAAAGAAACACTAGGTAAGGAAAATTTCTCAGTTTTTTTGACACAAATATTAACACTGTCCCTTCTTATTGCACGATTTGGAATACACAAAAAGCTTTCACTAGAGGTTTGATTATTAAACTTAAATCTCAATGGGATAAAACAGAGAGGGAGCCCCATTAAAAAAATTATATATAGATTTAAAATAAATTGGAATCCAAATTTTTTGTGGACCAGCAACAACAAACTATGGCGGAGATTAAACTCATACGAAATAGAATATATGGATTAACCAACAAAGGTCAGAATCTGAAATATGGCGTTTATCAACAGATATACCACCATCAAAACAATAGATAGCAGTAAATTACTGGCCATGCAAGCTAAAAAGAAAAAAGAAAGGAATACAATAACAGTTCTAAAAGATAAAGGGAAATTTATTTCCTCCCCCCAAGAAATTGGCCAAGCTTTTTTTAACTACTACCAGGATTTATATAACCTGGAAAATGATCCTTCCTTTGTTAAACCAGCAGTACAAGAAATCCAATCTTTCTGAGACAGTATCCAATTGCCTAAATTATCAGAAGATGACCGAGCAGAAGTGAACAACCCAATTTCAATGCAAGAAGTTTTACATGTAATAAAACAACTGAAACCATATACCACCCCAGGGCCTGATGGATATACCAATCTTTTTTACAAAACGTTTTGTCAAATCCTGAGCCCCCACTTAACAGAAATGTTTAATGAAATTAAGACAACAGGAATTATACCAAAGCAAATGACAAAAGTATCACTTATAATGATCCCTAAGGCCAATCTAGATCCCCAGTCTTGCGCCAATTACAGACCTATTTCATTACTAAACCCTGATACTAAACTGTATGCGAAGATTCTGGCACTAGGAATTCAGACATTTATAGAGAAATTAATAGCAATAGAGCAAATTGGATTTGTGGTAGGTAGACAAGGATCAGAGAACATTAGAAAGCTCATGAATTTAAGCGAAATTGCTAGGATCAAAGGTGCTCCTACCCTATTCTTGTCTTTATACGCCGAGAAAGCTTTTGACAGAGTAGGGTGGGAGTACATGCGTTTGACGTTGTCTAAATTTGGCTTTGGGAAATTTGGGGCCGAAGCAGTGGGAGCCCTGTATAAAGACCCCTCAGCAGAGATAATAGGTCTTGGTTGTAGGGTAAAACCCTTCAGAATATTAAACGGTACTAGACAGGGTTGCCCCCTCCTCCCCACTCTGTTCGCATTGATGATGGAACCTTTGGCGGAAATTATTAGGTCATGCCCTCAAATTTATGGGATCAGGGTGGGAGAGAGGGAGCATAAAATTAGTCTATACACAGATGATGTGGTTTTGTCACTTACCCGTCCTGGACATTCATTGTATCACTTATTAAATCTAATTCAAACTTTTAGTAAAGTCTCTTATTATAAATTGAATTATAAAAAATCGGAAACACTTTTTTTCAATTTTTTCAGCAAGTTTGTTGGCTCAAATGAACGCTACTTATTCCTTTGATTGGAACTCGAAAACATTTAAACACCTTGGAATTACCTTCCTGGGAAATTTACAGGAAATGGTGGATAGGAACTATGAAGATTTATATTTTAAATTCCAAAATATCATAAGAAATTGGAGAAAAGACAGATTTTCCTTTTCTGGCAAAATTGCTGTAGTAAGAATGATGCTTCTCCCAAGAATCAACTACATCCTAAGATGTATCCCTTTTAAGATTCCTAGGCACTGGTTAAAGAAACTGCAACATGCAATTGATTCATTTATACACCATTCTAAAAATATAAGGCAGAAAAATATAACTATGGGTAGGAGTGTCTTAAAGGGTGGAATTTCCTAACCTTTATTGCAACCCTATCAGGAAGCTAATTGTATAGTACATGCATTGAAATGGCTGGAAAGAGCAAATATACTTCCATGGATGCAGATAGAAAAAGCATTAATTCTAAATTGTCAGCTTTCAGCTCTAGTTTTTGGTCAAAAACCCGCTTATAAGGATCTTGCGGTAGGATCATTTGTGGTGAAAGAAATTTTAAAAAAACTGGAGACAGATCAAGAATAAAAACAGGCTGATCCTAGGGGCAGCTTAGTTACCCCAGTGAACTCATTGTTACACCCAAATATGGAAGGTATCATTAAAGAATGGAATAGCAAAGGCCTAGTTTGCATCAGAGACACGGTGATTGAAGGCTCACTAGCATCCTTTGATCAAATTTGGATGGCTAACGTATGAAGCTTACAGAGCCGCCTGCGGTGAATTCAATATATATACACAATATAGTAAGAATTTAAACCCTATGAAAAAATACTATTGAAAATTGGAGAAAAAAACACTTAATATCCAAATGTTTTAATATCACAAGAACCTTTGGCGAGCAGCACTAAAACTAAAGGTATTGGAACAATGGGAGCTGAACTTAAAACTAGAAATAGAGATAAAAGACTGGGATACAGCTTTAAAATTGACAAATAGATTTATTAAACAAATTTCATATAGAGAGATGTTTTTTTAAATATTCTATTATTTTGGAATATTACACCTATCAAAATTGCGCAGATTTCCCACTCATCTTTGGACAGAATGTGTTGGAGGGGAGTGTGGCAATTCGGCCGATTTTATTGCATGTATTATGGGGAATGCCCTAAATTAAAACTATTTGGAAATGTTGCCATGAACTTATATTTAAAATTGTAGAAAACAAATTTCCTTTTACAGGAGAGTGTTAGTTTGTTACACATTTTTCCGAGCGGATGTCACCATTGAGAAAAAGGCTTTTTGCCATCTTAATCTTCTCAATAGCAAAAAATATATTAATCACTTATTGGAAAGAGGAAGACTTGCCCCACTCTTAATGGGACATCGTCTGGAAAATAAACATATTCGGGAACTTGAGAAAAGCTCACGAACAAAGAGGTCTAACTATGTTGACCCACTAAAATGGAAATTATGGGATCAAAAACAGAGCACAATTAATTTGTTAAATGCTGTAATGTTCGAATGATGAATGAATGAGGCAGAATGGTTATTTATTTAATGTAATGTAATGTCAATGTAATGGATTTGTTGGAATTATTTTATGTATACTTTGTATTGATTTATTTGACAAAAAAAAAAAAAGACTGAAGTAAGTGATAATTGTCCATAAGATATTACTCACCCTCACTGATATTTACAGGAAATTTCCTCCTCTTTAATCTCCCGGGGGACTCCTCATATTTGTCTCTTCTTCTTGGTCAGACTCTGAGAGACCTGATGGTGTCACTTTGTCACTGTCTGTACAAGTAAACATGAGACGGTCACACTCTCAGATTTGTTACACGACTTTATGGTCTGTAACAAATAACAAGGACGGGTCACACGCAGGAATTGTTACACGGTCCTTTATGGTCTGTACAATAAACATGAGACGGTCACAACGCTGAGATTTGTTACCGTCTTTTATGGTCATTACAAATAAACATGAGACGTCACACGCCTGGAATTTGTTACACATCTTTATGGTCAGTACAAATAAACATGAGATGGTCATACGCTAAGATTTGTTCACGTCTTTATGCTCTGTACAATTAAACATGAGACGGTCACACGCTAAGATTTGTTACATTTCTTTATGGTCAGCACACATAAACCATTGAGCGTCACACGCTCGGATTTGTTACACGTCTTTATGGTCCTGTACAAATAAACATGAGACGGTCACACGCAGGGAATTGTTACACGTCTTTATGGTCCTGTACAAATAAACATGAGATGTCACATGCTGGATTTGTTACATGTCTTATGGTCAGTACAAATAAACATGAGACGTCACATGCTGAGATTTGTTACACGTCTTTATGGTCAGTACAAATAAACATGAGACGGTGACACTCTGGGATTTGTTATGTCTTTATGGTCAATACAAATAAACATGAGATGGTCATACGCTGGGATCTGATCATCACAAAATAACCAGATAAATATTATACATGTATACCAAACTAGTATAGGTCACCCATATACATTACTTGATAACAATCCAGGCCTGAACATCACCTGGTCTCTGTAACTCAGTATAAAAGTCCATCTCACTGCTCCATGTTTGTTTAGACACCGAGATGATATTATTGTTGTTTCTTCCCCTTTGTGTATAATAATAATTCTGAGCCTGTAATCAGACTGAAGAGACCAGAATCCAACCAAACTCCAGACGTCACACAGACCCCAGGACCATAATGTGTCGGAGACACAAACAACAGACACATAATAAATGGCCAATCTCTGTCTCCAGATACTAAGTGAGAAGATCTCACCTCTAGGCCTCACATAAATGTATCTTAGTGGGGGATCCATGTAATAGGACGTGTTCAGCTTATAGTGTAACATAATGATATATATACATAGGGAGGGCATTACTACCTCGCAGAGATTATTATAGTTTGGGAAGGATATTTAGGAGCCAGCAGGACATGATTCCCACACGTGTTTGTGTTGGGCTCATACAGTACATATGTCGGCTAAATACTACAGTCAGCTTTTCTATAACAACTGTATAAAATGATAGTGTTTGTTTTCTCTTAAGAATCTCACTGGAAAAGTATGGAAAGAAATGTTATATACATATACTATATAAATATCCCTCTCTCTCTCTTTCCATTCCCACTCTCCCTCACTCTTTCTCAGTCTCTCACTCTCCATCCTATCTCTCTCACTCTCCCTATGTCCTGTGTGTGTCTCTCTTGCTGTCCTGTCTCTCTATCCTCTCTCTCCCTTTCCTTCACTGTCTCCCTCTCTCTCCCTCACACTTTCCCTATGTCCCGTTTGCCTCTCTCTCCCTCACACTCTCCCTGTCTTGAGGTACTGTCTGTCTCTCTATCCTCTCTCTCTCTCACTCTCACCCTCCTTCACAGTCTGCTTGTCCCTATGTCCTGTCTGTCTCTCTATCCTCTCTCTCTCTCTTTCCCTTCCTGCCTCCCTCACTCTCTCATACTCTCCCTGTCCCTATGTCCTGCTTGTCTCTCTCTATCCTCTCTCTCCCTTCACTGTCTCCCTCACTCCCCCAATGTCTTGTCTCTCTATCCTCTCTCCCTTCTTCCCTCCCTCCCTCCCACTCTTCCTGTCCGATGTCCTGCCCTTTCTCTCTCTATGCTCTCTTTCACTCTCTCCCTCCCTCGCACTCTCCCTATGTCCTGCCTGTCTCTCTCTATCCTCTCTCTCTCTTTCCCTTCCCTTCCTGCCTCCCTCACTCTCTCATACTCTCCCTGCCCCTATGTCCTGTCTGTTTCTCGCTGTCCTGTCTCCCTCTCCCTCGTTCCCTGCCTCTCTCTCATACTCTCCCTGCCCCTATGTCCTGTCTGTCTCTCTCTATCCTCTCTCTCTCTCTCCTTCACACTCTCCCTGTCCTGTCTGTTTCTCTCTGTCCTATCTCTCGATCCTCTCCTCTCCCTGCCCCTATGCTCTGTCTCTCTCTCATCCCTCTGTATCTCACCTGTATAACACGGCTCCTACTCCTATAATAATATTATTATACTCCTGTATTTATGCCACTCACACCTGATAACTAATCAGAGATCCAGATAACGCCATTAATGATCTCTTGATATAAATAATTGGAACATAAATCACTTTTTTTACCTGCCTACAAATCCCAGCATGCTTTACAGGAAGTACAGCAGTCAATCAACACAACAGAGGGCGAGATCCTGGAGATTATCCGGTCCCATGGTGACGCTCTGTGTATGTAATGTGTCTCTATCTACAGACACAACTCGGACAACAGGGTTAAGCTGCTAATAATGTGCGACTCTGCCTAGTAACAAGGGTGTCATCTGTAATCTGATTACATCATTGGTCATGGCGGCTCTGTAACGTGCATTAGAGACAGAGAGTTTTATATATATATATATATATATTATATATATATATATATATATATATATATATATATATAGAGAGAGAGAGAGAGAGAGAGAGAGAGAGAGAGATAGCATTTGATATGTTTAGACTAACCATAAAGTAAGAAATAAAATGTCAAGTTGTAGAAGCTCTGGTAAAAAAAAAGAGATGGAGAGATAGATCCGTAGGTCTTGTACAATTGTACATATACTCCTTACTCCCCTCTGGATATGGATGTAACATGTAGTGTGTGTGTGTATATCCCTCTAGAATGAGTGTGTATATTAGTATGGCCAGTCTCCTATACATCCCTTAGGCCCTGTATAGTTGTACACACACCCCTTACTCCCCACTCATACTATAGATATTTATAACCCTCCACTCACAGCACACACACACATACTGTATATATCATGAGAATAACACTATATACTGCATGGGAATGGATGTAATTTGTAGTGTGTGTGTGTATATCCCTCTAGAATGACTGTGTATATTAGTATGGTCAGTCTCCTATACATATCCCTTAGATCCTGTATAGTTGTACACACACCCCTTACTCCCCACACATACTATAGATATATATAACCCTCCGCCCACAGTACACACACACATACTATATACACCATGGGAATAACACTATATACTGCATGGGAATGGATGTAATATGTAGTGTGTGTGTGTGTATCCCTCTAGAACGAATGTGTGTATTAGTATAGTCAGTATCCTATACATATCCCTTAGGCCCTGTATAGTTGTACATACACTCCTTACTCCCCACTCATACTATAGATATATATAACCCTCCACTCACAGTACACACACACATATTGTATACATCATGGGAATAACACTATATACTGCATGGGAATGCATGTAATATGTAGTGTGTGTGTGTATATCTCTCTAGAATAAGTGTGTGTATTAGTATGGTCAGTCTCCTATACACATCCCTTAGGCCCTGTATAGTTGTACATACACCTCTTACTCCCCACTCATACTATAGATATATATATATATATATATAACCCTCCACTCTCAGTACACACACACACATATTGTATATATCAACGACATAACACTATATACTGCATGGGAATGGACGTAATATGTAGTGTATGTGTATATCCCTCTGCAATGAGAGTGTGTATTAGTATGATCAGTCTCCTATACATATCCCTTAGGCCCTATATAGTTGTACACACACCCCTAACTCCCCACTCATGCTATAGATATATATAACCCTCCACTCACAGTACACAAATACATATTGTATATATCATGAGAATAACACTATATACTGCATGGGAATGGATGTAATATGTAGTGTGTGTGTGTATATCCCTCTAGAATGAGTGTGTATATTAGTATGGTCAGTCTCCTATACATATCCATTAGGCCCTGTATAGTTGTACATACACTCCTTACTCACCACTCATACTATAGATATATATAACCCTCCACTCACAGTACACACACACATATTGTATATATCATGAGAATAACACTATATACTGCATGGATATGGATGTAATATGCAGTATGTGTGTGTATATCCCTCTAGAATGAGTGTGTGTATTAGTATGGTCAGTCTCCTATATATAGCATGTAGGCCCTGTATAGTTGTACATACACCCCTTACTCCCCACTAATACTATAGATATATATAATCCTCCACTCACAGTACACACACACATATTGTATATATCATGGGAATAACACTATATACTACATGGGTATGGATGTATTATGTAGTGTGTGTGTGTATCCCTCTAGAATGAGTGTGTATATTAGTATGGTCAGTCTCCTATACATATCCCTTAGGCCCTGTATAGTTGTACACACACCCCTTACTCCCCACTCATACTATAAATACATATAACCCTCCACTCACAGTACACACACACACATATTGTATATAGCATGGGAATAACACTATATACTGCATGGAAATGGATGTAATATGTAGTATGTGTGTGTATATCCCTCTAGAATGAGTGTGTGTATTAGTATAAGCAGTCTCCTATACATATCCCTTAGGCCCTGTATAGTTGTACATACACCCCTTACGCTCCACTCATACTATAGATATATATAACCCTCCACTCACAGTACACACACACATATTGTATATATCATGAGAATAACACTATATACTGCATGGGAATGGATGTAATATGTAGTGTGTGTGTGTATCCCTCTGCAATGAGTGTGTATTAGTATATTCAGTCTCCTATAACATATCCCTTAGGCCCTGTATAGTTGTATACACACCCCTAACTCCCCACTCATGCTATAGATATATATAACCCTCCACTCAGAGTACACACATACATATTGTATATATCATGGGAATGACACTATATACTGCATGGATATGGATGTAATATGTAGTGTGTGTATCCCTCTGCAATGAGTGTGTATTAGTATGGTCAGTCTCCTATACATACCCCTTAGGCCATGTATAGTTGTACATACACCCCTTACTCCCCACTCATACTATAGATATATATAACCCTCCACTCACAGCACACACACATATTGTATATATCATGGGAATAACACTATATACTGCATGGGAATGGATGTAATATGTAGTGTGTGTGTGTATATCCCTCTAGAATGAGTGTGTGTATTAGTATGGTCAGTCTCCTATATATAGCATGTAGGCCCTGTAAAGTTGTACATACACCCCTTACTCCCCACTAATACTATAGATGAATATATAATCCTCCACTCACAGTAAACACACACATATTGTATATATCATGGTAATAACACTATATACTGCATGGATATGGATGTAATATGTAGTGTGTGTGTGTGTATCCCTCTAGAATGAGTGTGTGTATTAGTATGGTCAGTCTCCTATACATATTCCTTAGGCCCTGTATAGTTGTACATACACCCCTTAATCCCCACTAATACTATAGATATATATAATCCTCCACTCACAGTACACACACACATATTGTATATATCATGAGAATAACACTATATACTGCACGGACATGGATATAATATGTAGTGTGTGTATATCCCTCTAGAATGAGTGTGTGTATTAGTATGATCAGTCTCCTATACACATCCCTAGGCCCTGTATAGTTGTACATACACCCCTTAGTCCCCACTCATACTATAGATATATTTAACCCTCCACTCACAGTACACACACACATATTGTATATATCATGGGAATAACACTATATACTGCATGGGAATGGATGTAATATGTAGTGTGTGTGTATCCCTCTAGAATGAGAGTGTGTATTACTATGGTCAGTCTCCTATACATATCCCTTAGGGCCCTGTATAGTTTGTACATACACCCCTTACTCCCCACTCTTACTATAGATATATATAACCCTCCACTCACAGTACACACACACATATTGTATATATCATGGGAATAACACTATATACTGCATGGGAATGGATGTAATATGTAGTGTGTGTATATCCCTCTAGGATGAGTGTGTGTATTAGTATGGCCAGTCTAATATACATAACCCTTAGGCACTGTATCGTTGTACATACACTCCTTACTCCCCACTCATACTATAGATATATATAAACCTCCACTATCAGTACACACACACATATTGTATATATCATGAGAATAACACTATATACTGCATGGATATGGATGTAATATGTAGTGTGTGTATCCCTCTACAATGAGTGTGTGTATTAGTATGGTCAGTCTCCTATATATAGCATGTAGGCCCTGTATAGTTGTACATACACCCCCTACTCCCCACTAATGCTATAGATATATATAATCCTACACTCACAGTACACACACACATATTGTATATATCATGGGAATAACACTATATACTGCATGGGAATGTATGTAATATGGAGTATGTGTGTGTATATCCCTCTAGAATAAGTGTGTGTATTAGTATGGTCAGTCTCCTATACATATGCCTTAGGCTCTGTATAGTTGTACATACACCCCTTACGCTCCACTCATACTATAGATATATATATAACCCTCCACTCACAGTACACACACACATTGTATATATCATGGGAATAACACTATATACTGCATGGATATGGATGTAATATGTAGTGTGTGTGTGTGTATATCCCTCTACAATGAGTGTGTATTAGTATAAGCAGTCTCCTATACATATCCCTTAGGCCCTGTATAGTTGTACATACACCTCTTACTCCCCACTCATACTATAGATATATATATAACCCTCCACTCACAGTACACACATACATATTGTATATATCATGGGAATGACACTATATACTGCATGGATATGGATGTAATATGTAGTGTGTGTGTATATCCCTCTAGAATGAGTGTGTGTATTAGTATGGTCAGTCTCCTATACATACCCCTTAGGCCATGTATAGTTGTACATACACCCCTTACTCCCCACACATACTATAGATATATATAACCCTCCACCCACAGTACACACACACATACTATATACACCATGGGAATAACACTATATACTGCATGGGAATGGATGTAACATGTAGTGTGTGTGTGTATCCCTCTAGAATGAATGTGTGTATTAGTATGGTCAGTCTCCTATACATATCCCTTAGGCCCTGTATAGTTGTACATACACTCCTTACTCCCCACTCATACTATAGATATATATAACCCTCCACTCACAGTACACACACACATATTGTATACATCATGGGAATAACACTATATACTGCATGGGAATGCATGTAATATGTAGTGTGTGTGTGTATATCTCTCTAGAATAAGTGTGTGTATTAGTATGGTCAGTCTCCTATACACATCCCTTAGGCCCTGTATAGTTGTACATACACCCCTTACTCCCCACACATACTATAGATATATATAACCCTCCACTCTCAGTACACACACACACATATTGTATATATCAAGGACATAACACTATATACTCCATGCGAATGGATGTAATATGTAGTGTGTGTGTATATCCCTCTACAATGAGAGTGTGTATTAGTATGATCAGTCTCCTATACATATCCCTTAGGCCCTATATAGTTGTACACACACCCCTAACTCCCCACTCATGCTATAGATATATATAACCCTCCACTCACAGTACACAAATACATATTGTATATATCATGGGAATAACACTATATACTGCATGGGAATGGATGTAGTATGTGTGTGTATGTATATCCCTCTAGAATGAGTGTGTGTATTAGTATGGTCAGTCTCCTATACATATCCATTAGGCCCTGTATAGTTGTACATACACTCCTTACTCACCACTCATACTATAGATATATATAACCCTCCACTCACAGTACACACACACATATTGTATATATCATGAGAATAACACTATATACTGCATGGATATGGATGTAATATGTAGTGTGTTTGTATCACTCTAGAATGAGTGTGTATATTAGTATGGTCAGTCTCCTATATATAGCATGTAGGCCCTGTATAGTTGTACATACACCCCTTACTCCCCACTAATACTATAGATATATATAATCCTCCACTCACAGTACACACACACATATTGTATATATCATGGGAATAACACTATATACTACATGGGTATGGATGTATTATGTAGTGTGTGTGTGTATCCCTCTAGAATGAGTGTGTATATTAGTATGGTCAGTCTCCTATACATATCCCTTAGGCCCTGTATAGTTGTACACACACCCCTTACTCCCCCACTCATACTATAAATACATATAACCCTCCACTCACAGTACACACACACACATATTGTATATAGCATGGGAATAACACTATATACTGCATGGAAATGGATGTAATATGTAGTATGTGTGTGTATATCCCTCTAGAATGAGTGTGTGTATTAGTATAAGCAGTCTCCTATACATATCCCTTAGGCCCTGTATAGTTGTACATACACCCCTTACGCTCCACTCATACTATAGATATATATAACCCTCCACTCACAGTACACACAACACATATTGTATATATCATGAGAATAACACTATATACTGCATGGGAATGGATGTAATATGTAGTGTGTGTGTGTATCCTCTGCAATGAGTGTGTATTAGTATATTCAGTCTCCTATACATATCCCTTAGGCCCTGTATAGTTGTATACACACCCCTAACTCCCCACTCATGCTATAGATATATATAACCCTCCACTCAGAGTACACACATACATATTGTATATATCATGGGAATGACACTATATACTGCATGGATATGGATGTAATATGTAGTGTGTGTATCCCTCTGCAATGAGTGTGTATTAGTATGGTCAGTCTCCTATACATACCCCTTAGGCCATGTATAGTTGTACATACACCCCTTACTCCCCACTCATACTATAGATATATATAACCCTCCACTCACAGCACACACACATATTGTATATATCATGGGAATAACACTATATACTGCATGGGAATGGATGTAATATGTAGTGTGTGTGTGTATATCCCTCTAGAATGAGTGTGTGTATTAGTATGGTCAGTCTCCTATATATAGCATGTAGGGCCCTGTAAAGTTGTACATACACCCCTTACTCCCCACTAATACTATAGATGAATATATAATCCTCCACTCACAGTAAACACACACATATTGTATATATCATGGTAATAACACTATATACTGCATGGATATGGGATGTAATATGTAGTGTGTGTGTGTGTATCCCTCTAGAATGAGTGTGTGTATTAGTATGGTCAGTCTCCTATACATATCCCTTAGGCCCTGTATAGTTGTACATACACCCCTTAATCCCCACTAATACTATAGATATATATAATCCTCCACTCACAGTACACACACACATATTGTATATATCATGAGAATAACACTATATACTGCACGGACATGGATATAATATGTAGTGTGTGTATATCCCTCTAGAATGAGTGTGTGTATTAGTATGATCAGTCTCCTATACACATCCCTAGGCCCTGTATAGTTGTACATACACCCCTTAGTCCCCACTCATACTATAGATATATTTAACCCTCCACTCACAGTACACACACACATATTGTATATATCATGGGAATAACACTATATACTGCATGGGAATGGATGTAATATGTAGTGTGTGTGTATCCCTCTAGAATGAGAGTGTGTATTACTATGGTCAGTCTCCTATACATATCCCTTAGGCCCTGTATAGTTGTACATACACCCCTTACTCCCCACTCTTACTATAGATATATATAACCCTCCACTCACAGTACACACACACATATTGTATATATCATGGGAATAACACTATATACTGCATGGGAATGGATGTAATATGTAGTGTGTGTGTATCCCTCTAGAATGAGAGTGTGTATTACTATGGTCAGTCTCCTATACATATCCCTTAGGCCCTGTATAGTTGTACATACACCCCTTACTCCCTACTCATACTATAGATATATATAACCCTCCACTCACAGTACACACACATATTGTATATATCATGAGAATAACACTATATACTGCATGGATATGGATGTAATATGCAGTATGTGTGTGTATATCCCTCTAGAATGAGTGTGTGTATTAGTATGGTCAGTCTCCTATATATAGCATGTAGGCCCTGTATAGTTGTACATACACCCCTTACTCCCCACTAATACTATAGATATATATAATCCTCCACTCACAGTACACACACACATATTGTATATATCATGGGAATAACACTATATACTACATGGGTATGGATGTATTATGTAGTGTGTGTGTGTATCCCTCTAGAATGAGTGTGTATATTAGTATGGTCAGTCTCCTATACATATCCCTTAGGCCCTGTATAGTTGTACACACACCCCTTACTCCCCACTCATACTATAAATACATATAACCCTCCACTCACAGTACACACACACACATATTGTATATAGCATGGGAATAACACTATATACTGCATGGAAATGGATGTAATATGTAGTATGTGTGTGTATATCCCTCTAGAATGAGTGTGTGTATTAGTATAAGCAGTCTCCTATACATATCCCTTAGGCCCTGTATAGTTGTACATACACCCCTTACGCTCCACTCATACTATAGATATATATAACCCTCCACTCACAGTACACACACACATATTGTATATATCATGAGAATAACACTATATACTGCATGGGAATGGATGTAATATGTAGTGTGTGTGTGTATCCCTCTGCAATGAGTGTGTATTAGTATATTCAGTCTCCTATACATATCCCTTAGGCCCTGTATAGTTGTATACACACCCCTAACTCCCCACTCATGCTATAGATATATATAACCCTCCACTCAGAGTACACACATACATATTGTATATATCATGGGAATGACACTATATACTGCATGGATATGGATGTAATATGTAGTGTGTGTATCCCTCTGCAATGAGTGTGTATTAGTATGGTCAGTCTCCTATACATACCCCTTAGGCCATGTATAGTTGTACATACACCCCTTACTCCCCACTCATACTATAGATATATATAACCCTCCACTCACAGCACACACACATATTGTATATATCATGGGAATAACACTATATACTGCATGGGAATGGATGTAATATGTAGTGTGTGTGTGTATATCCCTCTAGAATGAGTGTGTGTATTAGTATGGTCAGTCTCCTATATATAGCATGTAGGCCCTGTAAAGTTGTACATACACCCCTTTACTCCCCACTAATACTATAGATGAATATATAATCCTCCACTCACAGTAAACACACACATATTGTATATATCATGGTAATAACACTATATACTGCATGGATATGGATGTAATATGTAGTGTGTGTGTGTGTATCCCTCTAGAATGAGTGTGTGTATTAGTATGGTCAGTCTCCTATACATATTCCTTAGGCCCTGTATAGTTGTACATACACCCCTTAATCCCCACTAATACTATAGATATATATAATCCTCCACTCACAGTACACACACACATATTGTATATATCATGAGAATAACACTATATACTGCACGGACATGGATATAATATGTAGTGTGTGTATATCCCTCTAGAATGAGTGTGTGTATTAGTATGATCAGTCTCCTATACACATCCCTAGGCCCTGTATAGTTGTACATACACCCCTTAGTCCCCACTCATACTATAGATATATTTAACCCTCCACTCACAGTACACACACACATATTGTATATATCATGGGAATAACACTATATACTGCATGGGAATGGATGTAATATGTAGTGTGTGTGTATCCCTCTAGAATGAGAGTGTGTATTACTATGGTCAGTCTCCTATACATATCCCTTAGGCCCTGTATAGTTGTACATACACCCCTTACTCCCCACTCTTACTATAGATATATATAACCCTCCACTCACAGTACACACACACATATTGTATATATCATGGGAATAACACTATATACTGCATGGGAATGGATGTAATATGTAGTGTGTGTATATCCCTCTAGGATGAGTGTGTGTATTAGTATGGCCAGTCTAATATACATAACCCTTAGGCACTGTATCGTTGTACATACACTCCTTACTCCCCACTCATACTATAGATATATATAAACCTCCACTATCAGTACACACACACATATTGTATATATCATGAGAATAACACTATATACTGCATGGATATGGATGTAATATGTAGTGTGTGTGTATATCCCTCTAGAATGAGTGTGAGTATTAGTATGGTCAGTCTCCTATATATAGCATGTAGGCCCTGTATAGTTGTACATACACCCCCTACTCCCCACTAATACTATAGATATATATAATCCTACACTCACAGTACACACACACATATTGTATATATCATGGGAATAACACTATATACTGCATGGGAATGTATGTAATATGGAGTATGTGTGTGTATATCCCTCTAGAATAAGTGTGTGTATTAGTATGGTCAGTCTCCTATACATATGCCTTAGGCTCTGTATAGTTGTACATACACCCCTTACGCTCCACTCATACTATAGATATATATATAACCCTCCACTCACAGTACACACACACATTGTATATATCATGGGAATAACACTATATACTGCATGGGAATGGATGTAATATGTAGTGTGTGTGTGTGTATATCCCTCTACAATGAGTGTGTATTAGTATAAGCAGTCTCCTATACATATCCCTTAGGCCCTGTATAGTTGTACATACACCTCTTACTCCCCACTCATACTATAGATATATATATAACCCTCCACTCACAGTACACACATACATATTGTATATATCATGGGAATGACACTATATACTGCATGGATATGGATGTAATATGTAGTGTGTGTGTATATCCCTCTAGAATGAGTGTGTGTATTAGTATGGTCAGTCTCCTATACATACCCCTTAGGCCATGTATAGTTGTACATACACCCCTTACTCCCCACACATACTATAGATATATATAACCCTCCACCCACAGTACACACACACATACTATATACACCATGGGAATAACACTATATACTGCATGGGAATGGATGTAACATGTAGTGTGTGTGTGTATCCCTCTAGAATGAATGTGTGTATTAGTATGGTCAGTCTCCTATACATATCCCTTAGGCCCTGTATAGTTGTACATACACTCCTTACTCCCCACTCATACTATAGATATATATATAACCCTCCACTCACAGTACACACACACATATTGTATACATCATGGGAATAACACTATATACTGCATGGGAATGCATGTAATATGTAGTGTGTGTGTGTATATCTCTCTAGAATAAGTGTGTGTATTAGTATGGTCAGTCTCCTATACACATCCCTTAGGCCCTGTATAGTTGTACATACACCTCTTACTCCCCACTCATACTATAGATATATATATATATAACCCTCCACTCTCAGTACACACACACACATATTGTATATATCAAGGACATAACACTATATACTGCATGGGAATGGACGTAATATGTAGTGTGTGTGTATATCCCTCTGCAATGAGAGTGTGTATTAGTATGATCAGTCTCCTATACATATCCCTTAGGCCCTATATAGTTGTACACACACCCCTAACTCCCCACTCATGCTATAGATATATATAACCCTCCACTCACAGTACACAAATACATATTGTATATATCATGAGAATAACACTATATACTGCATGGGAATGGATGTAATATGTAGTGTGTGTGTATATCCCTCTAGAATGAGTGTGTGTATTAGTATGGTCAGTCTCCTATACATATCCATTAGGCCCTGTATAGTTGTACATACACTCCTTACTCACCACTCATACTATAGATATATATAACCCTCCACTCACAGTACACACATACATACTGTATATATCATGGGAATAACACTATATACTACATGGATATGGATGTAATATGTAGTGTGTTTGTATCCCTCTAGAATGAGTGTGTATATTAGTATAGTCAGTCTCCTATACATATCCCTTAGGCCCTGTATAGTTGTACACACACCCCTTACTCCCCACTCATACTATAAATACATATAACCCTCCACTCACAGTACACACACACACATATTGTATATAGCATGGGAATAACACTATATACTGCATGGAAATGGATGTAATATGTAGTATGTGTGTGTATATCCCTCTAGAATGAGTGTGTGTATTAGTATAAGCAGTCTCCTATACATATCCCTTAGGCCCTGTATAGTTGTACATACACCTCTTACTCCCCACTCATAGTATATATATATATAACCCTCCACTCACAGTACACACACATAGTGTATATATCATGGGAATAACACTATATACTGCATGGGAATGGATGTAGTATGTAGTATGTGTGTGTATATCCCTCTAGAATAAGTGTGTGTATTAGTATGGTCAGTCTCCTATACATATGCCTTAGGCTCTGTATAGTTGTACATACACCCCTTGCGCTCCACTCATACTATAGATATATATAACCCTCCACTCACAGTACACACACACATATTGTATATATCATGAGAATAACACTATATACTGCACAGACATGGATGTAATATGTAGTGTGTGTGTGTATATCCCTCTACAATGAGTGTGTGTATTAGTATGGTCAGTCTCCTATACACATCCCTGGGCCCTGCATAGTTGTACATACACTCCTTACTCCCCACTCATACTATAGATATATATAACCCTCCACTCACAGTACACACACATAGTGTATATATCATGGGAATAACACTATATACTGCATGGGAATGGATGTAATATGTAGTGTGTGTGTATATCCCCCTAGAATGAGTGTGTGTATTAGTATGGTCAGTCTCCTATATATATCCCTTAGGCACTGTATAGTTGTACATACACTCCTTACTCCCTACTCATACTATAGATATATAACCATCCACTCACAGTACACACACACATATTGTATATATCATGAGAATAACACTATATACTGCATGGGAATGGATGTAATATGTAGTATGTGTGTGTGTATCCCTCTAGAATGAGTGTGTAAATTAGTATATTCAGTCTCCTATACACATCCCTAGGCCCTGTATAGTTGTACACACACCCCTAACTCCCCACTCACGCTATAGATATATATAACCCTCCACTCTCAGTACACACATACATATTGTATATATCATGGGAATAACACTATATACTGCATGGATATGGATGTAATATGTAGTGTGTGTGTGTATATCCCTCTAGAATGAGTGTGTGTATAACTATGGTCAGTCTCCTATATATATCCCTTAGGCCCTGTATAGTTGTACACACACCCCTTACTCCCCACTCATACTATAGATATATATAATCCTCCACTCACAGTAAACACACACATATTGTATATATCATGGTAATAACACTATATACTGCATGGATATGGATGTAATATGTAGTGTGTGTGTGTGTATCCCTCTAGAATGAGTGTGTGTATTAGTATGGTCAGTCTCCTATATATAGCATGTAGGCCCTGTATAGTTGTACATACACCCCCTACTCCCCACTAATACTATAGATATATATAACCCTCCACTCACAGCACACACACACATATTGTATATATCATGAGAATAACACTATATACTGCATGGGAATGGATGTAATATGTAGTGTGTGTGTGTATATATCCCTCTGCAATGAGTGTGTGTATTAGTTTGGTCAGTCTCCTATACATATCCCTAGGCCCTGTATAGTTGTACATACACCCCTTACTCCCCACTCATACTATAGATATATATAACCCTCCACTCACAGTACACACACACACATATTGTATATATCATGGGAATAACACTATATACTGCATGGGAATTAATGTAATATGTAGTATGTGTGTGTATATATCCCTCTAGAATGAGTGTGTGTATTAGTATGGTCAGTCTCCTATACATATCCCTTAGGCCCTGTATTGTTGTACACACACCCCTTACTCCCCATTCATACTATAGATATATATAACCCTCCACTCACAGCACACACACACATATTGTATATATCATGAGAATAACACTATATACTGTATGGACATGGATGTATTATGTAGTGTGTGTGTGTATATCCCTCTAGAATGAGTGTGTGTATTAGTATGGTCAGTCTCCTATACATATCCCTAGGCCCTGTATAGTTGTACATACACCCCTTACTCCCCACTCATACTATAGATATATATAACCCTCCACTCACAGCACACACACACATATTATATATATCATGGGAATAACACTATATACTGTATGGGAATGGATGTAATATGTAGTATGTGTGTGTATATCCCTTTAGAATGAGTGTGTGTATTAGTATAGTCAGTCACCTATACATATCCCTTAGGCCCTGTATAGTTGTACACACAACCCTTACTCCCCACTCATACTATAGGTATATATAACCCTCCACTCATGCTACACACACACATAGTGTATATATCATGGGAATAACACTATATACTGCATGGATATGGATGTAATATGTAGTGTGTGTGTGTATATCCCTCTACAATGAGTGTGTGTATTAGTATGGTCAGTCTCCTATACATATCCCTTAGGCCCTGTATAGTTGTACATACACCCCTTACTCCCCACTTATACTATAGATATATATAACCCTCCACTCACAGCACACACACACATACTGTATATATCATGAGAATAACACTATATACTGCATGGGAATGGATGTAATATGTAGTGTGTGTGTATATCCCTCTAGAATGAGTGTGTGTATTAGTATGGTCAGTCTCCTATACAAATTCCTTAGGCCCTGTATAGTTGTACATACACCCCTTACTCCCCACTTATACTATAGATATATGTAACCCTCCACTCACAGTACACACATATTGTATATATCATGATAATAACACTATATACTGCACAGACATGGATGTAATATGTAGTGTGTATCCCTCTAGAATGAGTGTGTGTATTAATATAGTCAGTCACCTATACATATCCCTTAGGCCCTGTATAGTTGTACACACAACCCTTACTCCCCACTCATACAATAGGACACACAAACTTACATGTCCACAAGTTCCCTGCAGCTCGTTATCACCAACCTGTAGTTAGGCCGTCATCCTCGCTCACTTGCGTATTGTTTTTTTTTCTCAGGCTACGCCCACTGTGGCTAGGAGAACAAATTCCGGGACGGGACAACATGGATCCGCCATGTTGGTTATGGGCAAAAGCTGAAAAGTGTTAAAATGTACTGGCAATAATGCTCTCCATGTTACAGGATGAGATACAATATAAGGGAATAAGTTAAAACGATCTCACTGATTGCATTTTATATATGACACTGACAGATTACATTACGGAGAAGGGGAGATCCACAGGGGAGGGGAGAGGTGGAAGGGGGAGAAGAAGAGACACAGGGGAGATGGAGAGGTGGGACAAGGAGAGACACATGGGAGATGGGGAGGTGGGACAAGGAGAGACACAGGGGAGATGGGGAGATGGGTCAATGAGAGACACAGGGGAGATGGGACAATGAGAGACACAGGAGAGATGGGGAGGTGGGACAAGGAGAGACACATGGGAGATGGGACAATGAGAGACACAGGAGAGATGGGGAGGTGGGACAAGGAGAGTCACATGGGAGATGGGGAGGTGGGACAAGGAGAGACACATGGGAGATGGGGAGGTGGGACAATGAGAGACACAGGGGAGGGGAGTTCTGGTGTATTTTACCCTCTGTGTGGGACATCTCTCTGAAGTTGATTTAAACAAACATGGGATCCAAGTAACGTAAGAATTTGGGACTGGAGCTGTGAGAGTATACTGGGGGAATCTACATATCTATTTATTTATTCTAGATGGTTTCTTACTTATATATACATATATATCTTTTTCTTCTTTTGTATAACTTTCTTTTTCTTAATGGAATTACAGAAGCATGTAATATGATACAGTGTCCACAAGGTGGTGCTGTAGGATAAGGAATGGAATTTAGAAAGATCTATAATTATAATGAAATTATTTATCACTCGTTGTCTTCATGGAATATGAAATATATGTCATTTATAAGGATTTGCTGATGTCACCAATGTATCAGGCATTTCATAGGACATTTTTTAGGCATTTCAATGTTATTACATTAAATAAATAGTAAATTTGTGTTCACATTTGAACGTCTAAAACACGATAAAGAGAAAAACCCTTTATTATCACATTTACATATATTTTATTTAAACATCCACATTGATTTATCTATTTTTCCCACACTAATACACATATGATGCAATATTAATACAAATATAAAAATATATTTAATTATCTCTTTATCTATTTATATTAAAATGATCATTATTATGGGCTCATCCCTCTGATTGGTCTATCAATGTTGCTATGGTCCTTCATTCTGCACCAATGAGGTAACAGGCGTGACATGGGGGTGGAGCTATAGGCTCTCACTGAGCAGTATCACTTTTACATGCTGCCCATGCTGCCCACCCAATGAGAAAAAGGAAACCCCTTCCCCTCACACTAAGCAAAAAATAAGTGCCTCAAGGGTCCTAATGAACCCCCATAGTCACAATCTCCTAAGTTGACCCCTACAGCCATATCTTTAGCCTCCGTGTTTGTCACTTTTGATCCACATGTCCTCTAAAAAAGAATCTACACCATGATATGTGTCTACATATCTCTGTGGGGGTTTACATGGACCCCCATGGCACCCAAATCGACTACCAAGGGGTTCACAAGTACACCCATAGTCCCTAACACTAGCCTCCAATCTACTTAATATAAAATTACACTAAATCTAATTACAGGAGGCTCTCGGCGCTTCTCTAATAAAAGTGGATATAGAAAGTCAGGGTAAATCTATCTGTGCCATGCTTACAAAGACTTAGCTGACCAGGTCACCAACACAATACTGGCTCTTACATTGAAGTATCTACCTGATTATCTCAGACCACTTATAGCAAAAGTACTAACTGGAGTAGTGACCTCCCATGGTATGATCCAGTAGTACCAATGCTCCTAGATGATAATAATACTATAGTCACAATGTAGTGTCCTCAGTTTGATGAGATAGTTTGTAGTTTCCAATCAATTGGCTTCAGAGATCACAAAGCTTACTATAATGTGTCTAGATACAATGGGGCATTGGGTCATGAATATTGGTAATTGATAAAAAAAAGGATATTTCCCATAATCCATGCTGTTAAATAATGGTGAGAACTGTAGCATGTGGGTGTCATGCTGTACATAAAATAGAGGGTGACATTTGTGTCTCCTGTGAAGGTTTCACCAGTGAGTAAGGTCCAGCGGCTTGGCGAGTCTCTGAATCACAATGGCGTGTACATTCACCTCCATATCTACAAGCAATGGTGTATGGGGGGTTGGTGTGAGCTGTCAGGTAATACTACAGGTGTGTTTGTGTCAAATGTCAAAGGGCTATAAATTATGTACAAATATGTCACAGAGGGCCCAAAGAAACCAAAGGACTGGACAAGAGAGTACCCTAAATTCAGTCCATGTAGGTCACTATTTTGTAGTCAATTATGCAACATAAAGAGGCCAACTGCAACCAATCATCAGAAAATAACTTGTTCCTGAAAGGGCCACAATAATCCCTATGTCTCCCCAATGGAAACCTACTATCTGAGGACTATGGTGCGCCCCACAAACTAGCTGACAAACACCCTATAATGATGTTACTGAGAGGGCCACAATAATCCCTATGTCTCACCAATGGAAACCTACTATCTGAGGACTATGGTGCGCCCCACAAACTAGCTGACAAACGCCCTATAATGATGTTCCTGAGAGGGCCACAATAATCCCTATGTCTCACCAATGGAAACCTCCTATCTGAGGGGCTTTGGTGCGCCCCACAAACTAGCTGACAAACGCCCTATAATGATGTTCCTGAGAGGGCGACAATAATCCCTATGTCTCACCAATGGAAACCTCCTATCTGAGGGGCTATGGTGCGCCCCACAAACTAGCTGACAAACGCCCTATAATGATGTTCCTGAGAGGGCGACAATAATCCCTATGTCTCACCAATGGAAACCTCCTATCTGAGGGGCTATGGTGCGCCCCACAAACTAGCTGACAAACGCCCTATAATGATGTTCCTGAGAGGGCCACAATAATCCCTATGTCTCACCAATGGAAACCTCCTATCTGAGGGGCTATGGTGCGCCCCACAAACTAGCTGACAAACGCCCTATAATGATGTTCCTGAGAGGGCCACAATAATCCCGATGTCTCACCAATGGAAACCTCCTATCTGAGGGGCTATGGTGCGCCGCACAAACTAGCTGACAAACGCCCTATAATGATGTTCCTGAGAGGGCCACAATAATCCCTATGTCTCACCAATGGAAACCTCCTATCTGAGGTCCTATGGTGCGCCCCACAAACTAGCTGACAAACGCCCTATAATGATGTTCCTGAGAGGGCGACAATAATCCCTATGTCTCACCAATGGAAACCTCCTATTTGAGGTCCTATGGTGCGCCCCACAAACTAGCTGACAAACACCCCATAATGATGTTCCTGAGAAGGCCACAATAATCCCTATGTCTCACCAATGGAAACCTCCTATATGAGGGGCTATGGTGCGCCGCACAAACTAGCTGACAAATGCCCTATAATGATGTTCCTGAGAGGGCCACAATAATCCCTATGTCTCACCAATGGAAACCTCCTATATGAGGGGCTATGGTGCGCCCCACAAACTAGCTGACAAACACCCCATAATGATGTTCCTGAGAAGGCCACAATAATCCCTATGTCTCACCAATGGAAACCTCCTATATGAGGGGCTATGGTGCGCCGCACAAACTAGCTGACAAATGCCCTATAATGATGTTCCTGAGAGGGCCACAATAATCCCTATGTCTCACCAATGGAAACCTCCTATATGAGGGGCTATGGTGCGCCCACAAACTAACTGACAAACACCCTATAATGATGTTCCTGAAAGGGCCACAATAATCCCTATGTCTCACCGATGGAAACCTCCTATATGAGGGGCTATGGTGCGCCCCACAAACTAGCTGACAAACGCCCTATAATGATGTTCCTGAGAGGGCCACAATAATCCCTATGTCTCACCAATGGAAACCTCCTATCTGAGGGGCTATGGTGCGCCCCACAAACTAGCTGACAAACGCCCTATAATGATGATCCTGAGAGGGCCACAATAATCCCTATGTCTCACCAATGGAAACCTCCTATATGAGGGGCTATGGTGCGCCCCACAAACTAGCTGAAAAAACGCCATATAATGATGTTCCTGAGAGGGCGACAATAATCCCTATGTCTCACCAATGGAAACCTCCTATATGAGGGGCTATGGTGCGCCG
Organism: Discoglossus pictus; assembly: GCA_027410445.1. Classification (NCBI taxonomy): domain Eukaryota; kingdom Metazoa; phylum Chordata; class Amphibia; order Anura; family Alytidae; genus Discoglossus; species Discoglossus pictus. Next base: position 5,153,293 of record JAPZIH010000711.1, read on the forward strand.
CACAAACTAGCTGACAAACGCCATATAATGATGTTCCTGAGAGGGCCACAATAATCCCTATGTCTCACCAATGGAAACCTCCTAGCTGAGGGGCTATGGGGCGCCCCACAAACTAGCTGACAAATGCCCTATAATGATGTTCCTGAGAGGGCCACAATAATCCCTATGTCTCACCAATGGAAACCTCCTATATGAGGGGCTATGGTGCGCCCACAAACTAGCTGACAAACGCCCTATAATGATGTTCCTGAGAGGGCCACAATAATCCCTATGTCTCACCAATGGAAACCTCCTATATGAGGGGCTATGGTGCACCCCACAAACTAGCTGACAAACGCACTATAATGATGTTCCTGAGAGGGCCACAATAATCCCTATGTCTCACCAATGGAAACCTCCTATATGAGGGGCTATGGTGCGCCCCACAAACTAGCTGACAAACGCCTTATAATGATGTTCCTGAGAGGACCACAATAATCCCTATGTCTCACCAATGGAAACCTCCTATCTGAGGGGCTATGGTGCGCCCACAAACTAGCTGACAAACACCCTATAATGATGTTCCTGAGAGGGCCACAATAATCCCTATGTCTCACCAATGGAAACCTCCTATCTGAGGGGCTATGGTGCGCCCACAAACTAGCTGACAAACGCCCTATAATGATGTTCCTGAGAGGGCCACAATAATCCCTATGTCTCAACAATGGAAACCTCCTATATGAGGGGCTATGGTGCGCCCACAAACTAGCTGACAAACGCCCTATAATGATGTTCCTGAGAGGGCCACAATAATCCCTATGTCTCAACAATGGAAACCTCCTATATGAGGGGCTATGGTGCGCCCCACAAACTAGCTGACAAACGCCATATAATGATGTTCCTGAGAGGGCCACAATAATCCCTATGTCTCACCAATGGAAACCTCCTATCTGAGGGGCTATGGTGCGCCCCACAAACAAGCTGACAAACGTCCCATAATGATGTTCCTGAGAGGGCCACAATAATCCCTATGTCTCACCAATGGAAACCTCCTATATGAGGGGCTATGGTGCGCCCCACAAACTAGCTGACAAACGCCCTATAATGATGTTCCTGAGAGGGCCACAATAATCCCTATATCTCACCAATGGAAACCTTCTATCTGAGGGGCTATGGTGCGCCCCACAAACTAGCTGACAAACGCCCTATAATGATGTTCCTGAGAGGGCCACAATAATCCCTATGTCTCACCAATGGAAACCTCCTATATGAGGGGCTATGGTGCGCCCCACAAACTAGCTGAGAAACGTCCTATAATGATGTTCCTGAGAGGCCACAATAATCCCTATGTCTCACCAATGGAGACCTTCTATATGAGGGGCTATGGTGCGCCCCACAAACTAGCTGACAAACGCCCTATAATGATGTTCCTGAGAGGGCCACAATAATCCCTATGTCTCACCAATGGAAACCTCCTATATGAGGGGCTATGGTGCGCCCCACAAACTAGCTGACAAGCACCCTGTAATGATGTTCCTGAGAGGCCACAATAATCTCTATGTCTCACCCATGGAAACCTCCTATATGAGGGGCTATGGTGCGCCCCACAAACTAGCTGACAAGCACCCTGTAATGATGTTCCTGAGAGGGCCACAATAATCCCTATGTCTCACCAATGGAAACCTCCTATATGAGGGGCTATGGTGCGCCCCACAAACTAGCTGAGAAACGTCCTATAATGATGTTCCTGAGAGGCCACAATAATCCCTATGTCTCACCAATGGAGACCTTCTATATGAGGGGCTATGGTGCGCCCCACAAACTAGCTGACAAACGCCCTATAATGATGTTCCTGAGAGGCCACAATAATCCCTATGTCTCACCAATGGAAACCTCCTATCTGAGGAGCTAAGGTGCGCCCCACAAACTAGCTGACAAACGCCCTATAATGATGTTCCGGAGAGGGCCACAATAATCCCTATGTCTCACCAATGGAAACCTCCTATATGAGGGGCTATGGTGCGCCCCACATACTAGCTGACAAACACCCTATAATGATGTTCCTGAGAGGGCGACAATAATCCCTATGTCTCACCAATGGAAACCTCCTATCTGAGGGGCTATGGTGCGCTCCACAAACTAGCTGACAAACGCCCTATAATGATGTTCCTGAGAGGGCCACAATAATCCCTATGTCTCACCAATGGAAACCTCCTATATGAGGGGCTATGGTGCGCCCCACATACTAGCTGACAAACACCCTATAATGATGTTCCTGAGAGGGCGACAATAATCCCTATGTCTCACCAATGGAAACCTCCTATCTGAGGGGCTATGGTGCGCTCCACAAACTAGCTGACAAACGCCCTATAATGATGTTCCTGAGAGGGCCACAATAATCCCTATGTCTCACCAATGGAAACCTCCTATATGAGGGGCTATGGTGCGCCCCAGAAACTAGCTGACAAACACCCTATAATGATGTTACTGAGAGGGCCACAATAATCCCTATGTCTCACCAATGGAAACCTCCTAGCTGAGGGGCTATGGTGCGCCCCACATACTAGCTGACAAACACCCTATAATGATGTTCCTGAGAGGGCGACAATAATCCCTATGTCTCACCAATGGAAACCTCCTATCTGAGGGGCTATGGTGCGCCCCACAAACTAGCTGACAAACTCCCTATAACGATGTTCCTGAGAGGGCGACAATAATCCCTATGTCTCACCAATGGAAACCTCCTATATGAGGGGCTATGGTGCGCCCCAGAAACTAGCTGACAAACACCCTATAATGATGTTACTGAGAGGGCCACAATAATCCCTATGTCTCACCAATGGAAACATCCTATCTGAGGGGCTATGGTGCGCCCCACAAACTAACACCCTATAATGATGTTCCTGAGAGGGCCACAATAATCCCTATGTCTCACCAATGGAAACCTCCTATATGAGGGGCTATGGTGCGCCCCAGAAACTAGCTGACAAACACCCTATAATGATGTTACTGAGAGGACCACAATAATCCCTATGTCTCACCAATGGAAACCTCCTATCTGAGGGGCTATGGTGCGCCCCACAAACTAGCTGACAAACGTCCTATAATGATGTTCCTGAGAGGGCCACAATAATCCCTATGTCTCACCAATGGAAACCTCCTATATGAGGGGCTATGGTGCGCCCCACAAACTAGCTGACAAATGCCCTATAATGATGGTCCTGAGAGGCTCACAATAATCCCTATGTCTCAACAATGGAAACCTCCTATCTGAGGAGCAATGGTGCGCCCCACAAACTAGCTGACAAACGCCCTATAATGATGGTCCTGAGAGGCTCACAATAATCCCTATGTCTCAACAATGGAAACCTCCTATCTGAGGGACTATGGTGCGCCCCACAAACTAGCTGACAAACGCCCTATAATGATGTTCCCGAGAGGGCCACAATAATCCCTATGTCTCACCAATGGAAACCTCCTATCTGATGGGCTATGGTGCGCCCCACAAACTAGCTGATAAACGCCATATAATGATGTTCCTGAGAGGGCCACAATAATCCCTATGTCTCACCAATGGAAACCTCCTATATGAGGGGCTATGGTGCGCCCCACAAACTAGCTGACAAACACCCTATAATGATGTTCCTGAGAGGGCCACAATAATCCCTATGTCTCACCAATGGAAACCTCCTATACGGGGGGCTATGGTGCGCCCCACAAACTAGCTGACAAACGCCCTATAATGATGTTCCTGAGAGGGCCACAATAATCCCTATGTCTCACCAATGGAAACCTCCTATCTGAGGAGCTATGGTGCGCCCCACAAACTAGCTGACAAACGCCCTATAATGATGTTCCTGAAAGGGCCACAATAATCCCTATGTCTCACCAATGGAAACCTCCTATCTGAGGAGCTATGGTGCGCCCCACAAACTAGCTGACAAACGCCCTATAATGATGTTCCTGAGAGGGCCACAATAATCCCTATGTCTCACCAATGGAAACCTCCTATATGAGGGGCTATGGTGCACCCCACAAACTAGCTGACAAACGCACTATAATGATGTTCCTGAGAGGGCCACAATAATCCCTATGTCTCACCAATGGAAACCTCCTATATGAGGGGCTATGGTGCGCCCCACAAACTAGCTGACAAACGCCTTATAATGATGTTCCTGAGAGGGCCACAATAATCCCTATGTCTCACCAATGGAAACCTCCTATCTGGGAGCTATGGTGCGCCCCACAAACTAGCTGACAAACGCCCTATAATGATGTTCCTGAGAGGGCCACAATAATCCCTATGTCTCACCAATGGAAACCTCCTATCTGAGGGGCTATGGTGCGCCCACAAACTAGCTGACAAACGCCCTATAATGATGTTCCTGAGAGGGCCACAATAATCCCTATGTCTCACCAATGGAAACCTCCTATATGAGGGGCTATGGTGCGCCCCACAAACTAGCTGAGAAACGTCCTATAATGATGTTCCTGAGAGGGCCACAATAATCCCTATGTCTCACCAATGGAGACCTTCTATATGAAGGGCTATGGTGCGCCCCACAAACTAGCTGACAAACGCCCTATAATGATGTTCCTGAGAGGGCGACAATAATCCCTATGTCTCACCAATGGAAACCTCCTATCTGAGGGGCTATGGTGCGCCCCAGAAACTAGCTGACAAACACCCTATAATGATGTTACTGAGAGGGCCACAATAATCCCTATGTCTCACCAATGGAAACATCCTATCTGAGGGGCTATGGTGCGCCCCACAAACTAACACCCTATAATGATGTTCCTGAGAGGGCCATAATAATCCCTATGTCTCACCAATGGAAACCTCCTATATGAGGGGCTATGGTGCGCCCCAGAAACTAGCTGACAAACACCCTATAATGATGTTACTGAGAGGACCACAATAATCCCTATGTCTCACCAATGGAAACCTCCTATCTGAGGGGCTATGGTGCGCCCCACAAACTAGCTGACAAACGTCCTATAATGATGTTCCTGAGAGGGCCACAATAATCCCTATGTCTCACCAATGGAAACCTCCTATATGAGGGGCTATGGTGCGCCCCACAAACTAGCTGACAAACGCCCTATAATGATGGTCCTGAGAGGCTCACAATAATCCCTATGTCTCAACAATGGAAACCTCCTATCTGAGGAGCAATGGTGCGCCCCACAAACTAGCTGACAAACGCCCTATAATGATGGTCCTGAGAGGCTCACAATAATCCCTATGTCTCAACAATGGAAACCTCCTATCTGAGGGACTATGGTGCGCCCCACAAACTAGCTGACAAACGCCGTATAATGATGTTCCCGAGAGGGCCACAATAATCCCTATGTCTCACCAATGGAAACCTCCTATCTGATGGGCTATGGTGCGCCCCACAAACTAGCTGATAAACGCCATATAATGATGTTCCTGAGAGGGCCACAATAATCCCTATGTCTCACCAATGGAAACCTCCTATATGAGGGGCTATGGTGCGCCCCACAAACTAGCTGACAAACACCCTATAATGATGTTCCTGAGAGGGCCACAATAATCCCTATGTCTCACCAATGGAAACCTCCTATACGGGGGGCTATGGTGCGCCCCACAAACTAGCTGACAAACGCCCTATAATGATGTTCCTGAGAGGGCCACAATAATCCCTATGTCTCACCAATGGAAACCTCCTATCTGAGGAGCTATGGTGCGCCCCACAAACTAGCTGACAAACGCCCTATAATGATGTTCCTGAAAGGGCCACAATAATCCCTATGTCTCACCAATGGAAACCTCCTATCTGAGGGACTATGGTGCGCCCCACAAACTAGCTGACAAACGCCCTATAATGATGTTCCTGAGAGGGCCACAATAATCCCTATGTCTCACCAATGGAAACCTCCTATCTGAGGGACTAAGGTGCGCCCCAAAAACTAGCTGACAAACACCCTATAATGAGGTTCCTGAGAGGGCCACAATAATCCCTATGTCTCACCAATGGAAACCTCCTATCTGAGGGGCTATGGTGCGCCGCACAAACTAGCTGACAAAAGCTCTGTAATGATGTTCCTGAGAGGGCCACAATAATCCCTATGTCTCACCAATGGAAACCTCCTATCTGAGGAGCTATGGTGCGCCCCACAAACTAGCTGACAAACGCCCTATAATGATGTTCCTGAGAGGGCCACAATAATCCCTATGTCTCACCAATGGAAACCTCCTATATGAGGGGCTATGGTGCGCCCCACAAACTAGCTGACAAACGCCCTATAATGATGTTCCTGAGAGGGCCACAATAATCCCTATGTCTCACCAATGGAAACCTCCTATATGAGGGGCTATGGTGCGCCCCACAAACTAGCTGACAAACGCCCTATAATGATGTTCCTGAGAGGGCCACAATAATCCCTATGTCTCACCAATGGAAACCTCCTATATGAGGGGGCTATGGTGCGCCCCACAAACTAGCTGACAAACGCCCTATAATGATGTTCCTGAGAGGGCCACAATAATCCCTATGTCTCACCAATGGAAACCTCCTATATGAGGGGCTATGGTGCGCCCCACAAACTAGCTGACAAACGCCCTATAATGATGTTCCTCAGAGGGCCACAATAATCCCTATGTCTCACCAATGATAACCTCCTATACGAGGGGCTATGGTGTGCCCCACAAACTAGCTGACAAACACCCTATAATGATGTTCCTGAGAGGGCCACAATAATCCCTATGTCTCACCAATGGAAACCTCCTATCTGGGGGCTATGGTGCGCCCCACAAACTAGCTGACAAACGCCCTATAATGATGTTCCTGAGAGGGCCACAATAATCCCTATGTCTCACCAATGGAAACCTCCTATCTGGGAGCTATGGTGCGCCCCACAAACTAGCAGACAAACGCCCTATAATGATGTTCCTGAGAGGGCCACAATAGTCCCTATGTCTCACCAATGGAAACCTCCTATATGAGGGGCTATGGTGCGCCCCACAAACTAGCTGACAAACGCCATATAATGATGTTCCTGAGAGGGCCACAATAATCCCTATGTCTCACCAATGGAAACCTCCTATCTGGGAGCTATGGTGCGCCCCACAAACTAGCTGACAAACGCCCTATAATGATGTTCCTGAGAGGGCCACAATAATCCCTATGTCTCACCAATGGAAACCTCCTATCTGGGAGCTATGGTGCGCCCCACAAACTAGCTGACAAACGCCCTATAATGATGTTCCTGAGAGGGCCACAATAGTCCCTATGTCTCACCAATGGAAACCTCCTATCTGAGGGGCTATGGTGCGCCCCACAAACTAGCTGACAAACGCCCTATAATGATGTTCCTGAGAGGGCCACAATAATCCCTATGTCTCACCAATGGAAACCTCCTATCTGAGGGGCTATGGTGCGCCCCACAAACTAGCTGACAAACGCCCTATAATGATGTTCCTGAGAGGGCCACAATAATCCCTATGTCTCACCAATGGAAACCTCCTATCTGAGGGACTATGGTGCGCCCCACAAACTAGCTGACAAACGCCCTATAATGATGTTCCTGAGAGGGCCACAATAATCCCTATGTCTCACCAATGGAAACCTCCTATCTGAGGGGCTATGGTGCGCCCCACAAACTAGCTGACAAACGCCCTATAATGATGTTCCTGAGAGGGCCACAATAATCCCTATGTCTCACCAATGGAAACCTCCTATCTGAGGGGCTATGGTGCGCCCACAAACTAGCTGACAAACGCCCTATAATGATGTTCCTGAGAGGGCGACAATAATCCCTATGTCTCACCAATGGAAACCTCCTATCTGAGGGGCTATGGTGCGCCCCACAAACTAGCTGACAAACGCCCTATAATGATGTTCCTGAGAGGGCCACAATAATCCCTATGTCTCACCAATGGAAACCTCCTATCTGAGGGGCTATGGTGCGCCCCACAAACTAGCTGACAAACGCCCTATAATGATGTTCCCTGAGAGGGCCACAATAATCCCTATGTCTCACCAATGGAAACCTCCTATCTGAGGGGCTATGGTGCGCCCCACAAACTAGCTGACAAACGCCCTATAATGATGTTCCTGAGAGGGCCACAATAATCCCTATGTCTCACCAATGGAAACCTCCTATCTGAGGGGCTATGGTGCGCCCCACAAACTAGCTGACAAACGCCCTATAATGATGTTCCTGAGAGGGCCACAATAATCCCTATGTCTCACCAATGGAAACCTCCTATATGAGGGGCTATGGTGCGCCCCACAAACTAGCTGACAAACGCCCTATAATGATGTTCCTGAGAGGGCCACAATAATCCCTATGTCTCACCAATGGAAACCTCCTATCTGAGGGGCTATGGTGCGCCCCACAAACTAGCTGACAAACGCCCTATAATGATGTTCCTGAGATGGCCACAATAATCCCTATGTCTCACCAATGGAAACCTCCTATCTGAGGGGCTATGGTGCGCCCCACAAACTAGCTGACAAACGCCCTATAATGATGTTCCTGAGAGGGCCACAATAATCCCTATGTCTCACCAATGGAAACCTCCTATATGAGGGGCTATGGTGCGCCCCACAAAACTAGCTGACAAACGCCCTATAATGATGTTCCTGAGAGGGCCACAATAATCCCTATGTCTCACCAATGGAAACCTCCTATATGAGGGGCTATGGTGCGCCCCACAAACTAGCTGACAAACGCCCTATAATGATGTTCCTGAGAGGGCCACAATAATCCCTATGTCTCACCAATGGAAACCTCCTATATGAGGGGCTATGGTGCGCCCCACAAACTAGCTGACAAACGCCCTATAATGATGTTCCTGAGAGGGCCACAATAATCCCTATGTCTCACCAATGGAAACCTCCTATATGAGGGGCTATGGTGCGCCCCACAAACTAGCTGACAAACCCCCTATAATGATGTTCCTGAGAGGGCCACAATAATCCCTATGTCTCACCAATGGAAACCTCCTATCTGAGGGCTATGGTGCGCCCCACAAACTAGCTGACAAACGCCCTATAATGATGTTCCTGAGAGGGCCACAATAATCCCTATGTCTCACCAATGGAAACCTCCTATCTGAGGGGCTATGGTGCGCCCCACAAACTAGCTGACAAACGCCCTATAATGATGTTCCTGAGAGGGCCACAATAATCCCTATGTCTCACCAATGGAAACCTCCTATATGAGGGGCTATGGTGCGCCCCACAAACTAGCTGACAAACGCCCTATAATGATGTTCCTGAGAGGGCCACAATAATCCCTATGTCTCACCAATGGAAACCTCCTATATGAGGGGCTATGATGCGCCCCACAAACTAGCTGACAAACGCCCTATAATGATGTTCCTGAGAGGGCCACAATAATCCCTATGTCTCACCAATGGAAACCTCCTATCTGAGGGGCTATGGTGCGCCCCACAAACTAGCTGACAAACGCCCTATAATGATGTTCCTGAGAGGGCCACAATAATCCCTATGTCTCACCAATGGAAACCTCCTATCTGAGGGGCTATGGTGCGCCCCACAAACTAGCTGACAAACGCCCTATAATGATGTTCCTGAGAGGGCCACAATAATCCCTATGTCTCACCAATGGAAACCTCCTATCTGAGGGGCTATGGTGCGCCCCACAAACTAGCTGACAAACGCCCTATAATGATGTTCCTGAGAGGGCCACAATAATCCCTATGTCTCACCAATGGAAACCTCCTATACTGAGGGGCTATGGTGCGCCCCACAAACTAGCTGACAAACGCCCTATAATGATGTTCCTGAGAGGGCCACAATAATCCCTATGTCTCACCAATGGAAACCTCCTATATGAGGGGCTATGGTGCGCCCCACAAACTAGCTGACAAACGCCCTATAATGATGTTCCTGAGAGGGCCACAATAATCCCTATGTCTCACCAATGGAAACCTCCTATCTGAGGGGCTATGGTGCGCCCCCACAAACTAGCTGACAAACGCCCTATAATGATGTTCCTGAGAGGGCCACAATAATCCCTATGTCTCACCAATGGAAACCTCCTATATGAGGGGCTATGGTGCGCCCCACAAACTAGCTGACAAACGCCCTATAATGATGTTCCTGAGAGGGGCCACAATAATCCCTATGTCTCACCAATGGAAACCTCCTATATGCGGGGCTATGGTGGCCCCACAAACTAGCTGACAAACGCCCTATAATGATGTTCCTGAGAGGGCCACAATAATCCCTATGTCTCACCAATGGAAACCTCCTATCTGAGGGGCTATGGTGCGCCCCACAAACTAGCTGACAAACGCCCTATAATGATGTTCCTGAGAGGGCCACAATAATCCCTATGTCTCACCAATGGAAACCTCCTATCTGAGGGGCTATGGTGCGCCCCACAAACTAGCTGACAAACGCCCTATAATGATGTTCCTGAGAGGGCCACAATAATCCCTATGTCTCACCAATGGAAACCTCCTATATGAGGGGCTATGGTGCGCCCCACAAACTAGCTGACAAACGCCCTATAATGATGTTCCTGAGAGGGCCACAATAATCCCTATGTCTCACCAATGGAAACCTCCTATATGAGGGGCTATGGTGCGCCCCACAAACTAGCTGACAAACGCCCTATAATGATGTTCCTGAGAGGGCCACAATAATCCCTATGTCTCACCAATGGAAACCTCCTATCTGAGGGGCTATGGTGCGCCCCACAAACTAGCTGACAAACGCCCTATAATGATGTTCCTGAGAGGGCCACAATAATCCCTATGTCTCACCAATGGAAACCTCCTATCTGAGGGGCTATGGTGCGCCCCACAAACTAGCCTGACAAACGCCCTATAATGATGTTCCTGAGAGGGCCACAATAATCCCTATGTCTCACCAATGGAAACCTCCTATATGAGGGGCTATGGTGCGCCCCACAAACTAGCTGACAAACGCCCTATAATGATGTTCCTGAGAGGGCCACAATAATCCCTATGTCTCACCAATGGAAACCTCCTATATGAGGGGCTATGGTGCGCCCCACAAACTAGCTGACAAAAGCCCTATAATGATGTTCCTGAGAGGGCCACAATAATCCCTATGTCTCACTCAATGGAAACCTCCTATATGAGGGGCTATGGTGCGCCCCACAAACTAGCTGACAAACGCCATATAATGATGTTCCTGAGAGGGCCACAATAATCCCTATGTCTCACCAATGGAAACCTCCTATATGAGGGGCTATGGTGCGCCCCACAAACTAGCTGACAAACGCCCTATAATGATGTTCCTGAGAGGGCCACAATAATCCCTATGTCTCACCAATGGAAACAAC
>JAPZIH010000711.1:5662309-5704809 GCA_027410445.1 Discoglossus pictus
GTTCGTTCGTTCGTTCGTCGTCATTCTTACTTTCTTTCTTTCTAATCTTCCATTCTACCTATCACCTAATCTATCGTCTGATCATTTTCATTATTTTTCTTTCCATCAGTCTGGCTACTTTTCTTAATCAGTCCTTTGTTTTCCTCTCATTTTTATTCTTGGCATACTTTTTTTAGAACGTTCAGTGTCTATCTATCTATCTATCTATCTATGTATCTATCTATCTACTCTATCTATCTATGTATCTATCTTTCATCCCTCTATCTATTATCTATCTATCTATCTATCTATCTATCTATCTAATCTATCTATCTATCTATCTATCTATTATCTATCTATCTTACTGTCTATATATCCATCTATCTATCTATCATATCTATCTATCTATCTATCTATCTACTCTATCACCCTCTATCTATCTATCTATCTATCTTCTATCTCATCTATCTATCCCTCTATCTATCTATCCTCTATCTATCCTATCTATCTATCTATCTATCTATCTATCTATCTATCTATCTATCTATCTATCTATCTATCTATCTATCTATGTTTCCCTGCATTTCTGTGTATATCTTGTTTAACTCTATCCATTTCTATTCCTTTTCAGGACTCTGATGGCTCATCTGATACCTAGAGAGTGAATCTAAAGAGAGTCTTTCTGAACAACAAAGTCCACGGGGACACGCTGCCGCAGCTCTCTGTCCCAGAGCAGAATCAGAGACAGAGCTGCGATTCCACCACTCTAGAATTTTGCCTCTTCGGCTTTCTGTGACCAAGCCCCCTCTCCACATGACACATGGGTTCCCTGGCCTAGGCCCCCCCTAGTCCAGCGCTCCAAAACTCATACTTACCTGGCAGGGGAGTTTTTAAGCCATGATCATGAAGGTGGCTCTCCCAGGGTGAGGCCGGCTCATTGCACTCCAGAGTCGGCTGACCCCTGCGATTTCCCCACATGCGGGAAACTCGACTGCACAATTTATGGTAGTGGGGGACTGCGTGCGCGCTTTCCCCTGCCCTAATCTTTTGTTAAAAGCAGAAAAGTTATGCAGTTCATTAGGGAGTTGCAGCCCAAACTAAGGCCTGTTGTCATGTTCTTGAACAACAGGTGGTGCTGCTGCCTGTGGAGAAGTCAGGGTGCGAATACTTAATTAGGTTCTCCTACTGGCTTTGTAAATGTTGCCAGCTCGTTGGGCAGTTTGGGAGAGCAGGGTCTGTTGAATTTCCCCTATTTTTAGGCCAATCTGAAGCCTTTTCAATGGTCTTCATTTTAGCGCTGCTCCAAGGCGTCTCCTTCATTTAAGCTAGAGGGTCCTGCGCACTAGGCCGCAAACACCACAGGCCATAGGTTGATTGGAAAACTGCTTGGTAGAGGTTGGCACTTGTGATGTGCTGTACCTTTGCTTTTGTTTTAAGACAGATTCTTTACCCCGTTCGTTCGTTCTTCTTCTTCTTTCTTTCTAATCTTCCATTCTACCTATCAACCTAATCTATATGTTGATCATTTTCATTTATTTTTCTTCCATCAGTCTGGCTACTTTTCTTAATCAGTCTTTTTTTTCTCTCATTTTTATTTGGCATACTTTTTAGAAGTTCAATGTCTATCTATCTATCTATCTATCTATCTATCTATCTATCTATCTATGTTTCCCTGCATTTCTGTGTATATCTTGTTTAACTCTATCCATTTCTATTCCTTTTCAGGACTCTGATGGCTCATCTGATACCTAGAGAGTGAATCTAAAGAGAGTCTTTCTGAACAACAAAGTCCACGGGGACACGCTGCCGCAGCTCTCTGTCCCAGAGCAGAATCAGAGACAGAGCTGCGATTCCACCACTCTAGAATTTTGCCTCTTCGGCTTTCTGTGACCAAGCCCCCTCTCCACATGACACATGGGTTCCCTGGCCTAGGCCCCCCCTAGTCCAGCGCTCCAAAACTCATACTTACCTGGCAGGGGAGTTTTTAAGCCATGATCATGAAGGTGGCTCTCCCAGGGTGAGGCCGGCTCATTGCACTCCAGAGTCGGCTGACCCCTGCGATTTCCCCACATGCGGGAAACTCGACTGCACAATTTATGGTAGTGGGGGACTGCTGTGCGCGCTTTCCCCTGCCCTAATCTTTTGTTAAAAGCAGAAAAGTTATGCAGTTCATTAGGGAGTTGCAGCCCAAACTAAGGCCTGTTGTCATGTTCTTGAACAACAGGTGGTGCTGCTGCCTGTGGAGAAGTCAGGATGCGAATACTTAATTAGGTTCTCCTACTGGCTTTGTAAATGTTGCCAGCTCGTTGGGCAGTTTGGGAGAGCAGGGTCTTTTGAATTTCCCCTATTTTCAGGCCAATCTGAAGCCTTTTCAATGGTCTTCATTTTAGCGCTGCTCCAAGGCGTCTCCTTCATTTAAGTAGAGGGTCCTGCGCACTAGGCCGCAAACACCACAGGACATAGGTTGATTGGAAAACTGCTTGGTAGAGGTTGGCACTTGTGATGTGCTGTACCTTTGCTTTTGTTTTAAGACAGATTCTTTACCCCGTTCGTTCGTTCTTTCTTTCTTATCTTCCATTCTACCTATCAACCTAATCTATATGTTGATCATTTTCATTTATTTTTCTTCCATCAGTCTGGCTACTTTTCTTAATCAGTCTTTTTTTTCTCTCATTTTTATTTGGCATACTTTTTAGAAGTTCAATGTCTATCTATCTATCTATCTATCTATCTATCTATCTATCTATCTATCTATCTATGTTTCCCTGCATTTCTGTGTATATCTTGTTTAACTCTATCCATTTCTATTCCTTTTCAGGACTCTGATGGCTCATCTGATACCTAGAGAGTGAATCTAAAGAGAGTCTTTCTGAACAACAAAGTCCACGGGGACACGCTGCCGCAGCTCTCTGTCCCAGAGCAGAATCAGAGACAGAGCTGCGATTCCACCACTCTAGAATTTTGCCTCTTCGGCTTTCTGTGACCAAGCCCCCTCTCCACATGACACATGGGTTCCCTGGCCTAGGCCCCCCCTAGTCCAGCGCTCCAAAACTCATACTTACCTGGCAGGGGAGTTTTTAAGCCATGATCATGAAGGTGGCTCTCCCAGGGTGAGGCCGGCTCATTGCACTCCAGAGTCGGCTGACCCCTGCGATTTCCCCACATGCGGGAAACTCGACTGCACAATTTATGGTAGTGGGGGACTGCGTGCGCGCTTTCCCCTGCCCTAATCTTTTGTTAAAAGCAGAAAAGTTATGCAGTTCATTAGGGAGTTGCAGCCCAAACTAAGGCCTGTTGTCATGTTCTTGAACAACAGGTGGTGCTGCTGCCTGTGGAGAAGTCAGGATGCGAATACTTAATTAGGTTCTCCTACTGGCTTTGTAAATGTTGCCAGCTCGTTGGGCAGTTTGGGAGAGCAGGGTCTTTTGAATTTCCCCTATTTTCAGGCCAATCTGAAGCCTTTTCAATGGTCTTCATTTTAGCGCTGCTCCAAGGCGTCTCCTTCATTTAAGTAGAGGGTCCTGCGCACTAGGCCGCAAACACCACAGGACATAGGTTGATTGGAAAACTGCTTGGTAGAGGTTGGCACTTGTGATGTGCTGTACCTTTGCTTTTGTTTTAAGACAGATTCTTTACCCCGTTCGTTCGTTCTTTCTTTCTTTCTTTCTTATCTTCCATTCTACCTATCAACCTAATCTATATGTTGATCATTTTCATTTATTTTTCTTCCATCAGTCTGGCTACTTTTCTTAATCAGTCTTTTTTTTCTCTCATTTTTATTTGGCATACTTTTTAGAAGTTCAATGTCTATCTATCTATCTATCTATCTATCTATCTATCTATCTATCTATCTATGTTTCCCTGCCTTTCTGTGTATATCTTGTTTAACTCTATCCATTTCTATTCCTTTTCAGGACTCTGATGGCTCATCTGATACCTAGAGAGTGAATCTAAAGAGAGTCTTTCTGAACAACAAAGTCCACGGGGACACGCTGCCGCAGCTCTCTGTCCCAGAGCAGAATCAGAGACAGAGCTGCGATTCCACCACTCTAGAATTTTGCCTCTTCGGCTTTCTGTGACCAAGCCCCCTCTCCACATGACACATGGGTTCCCTGGCCTAGGCCCCCCCTAGTCCAGCGCTCCAAAACTCATACTTACCTGGCAGGGGAGTCTTTAAGCCATTGGTTAAAAGATGTCTCTGCGCAGTCGGCCTTAGAGCATTCCCATTTTTAGTGGGTAAAGCTCTCAGCTGCTATTGGGGGAGGATCTATTCAGATCCTTCTCAGACTTCTGTTTTTTTGTTTTGTTTTTTTGTTCCTGTTCCTGTTCCTGCATGGCCTGGTGATTTGAAACATCCTTCATCGATTTTGGGGCATCCCTACTCTGGTGGGTTCAGCCCCCCAGGTTTTTTTTTTTTTTTTTTTTTTTTTTTTTCTTTTCTTTTCTCATTGTACTTGGATTCACCATGGATGCAGATAAAGAGAATACGTCTTTTGGAGCTGCAATCTCGGATCGGGCTGACACCATCCGCTTTGAAATACATCAGGATGTAAGGTATGCGAAGGGTTTGAGATTTGTTGTGAAAGAAATCCTGGAAAAGACCTTAAGTGTAAAGCTCCAGGATTTATTGTGTGTACAGGACTTCCCACGGAGAGGTACATACGATGTTACCTTCATTTCGGAAGCTGTTGCGGTCTCAACATTATGAAACCTTTAAAACCAAGAAACATTTGGATGAGTATAAGGGAGTGACGGTAACTCCCTTATTTGAGACACGCAACAGATTGGTAACTGTTCATATGTACAGCCCACATGTACCAATGGATGATATAAAAACATACCTCGGATATTACTGCTCCCATGTCGTTTACCGGGGTAAAGTTACTAATGAATTTAATATATGGAATGGAAAGCAGAAATTTTTTGTTTCATTTCTCCCGGATGAAAACCACTTTGGAGGGATAAAGAGGCCGCCCCCCTATAATTAATATTGGAGGAAAAAAGGGTTTCCTTTTTTATAATGGCATGCCACCCTTCTGCCGGAACTGTAATCGGTATGGTCATGACACCTACCAGTGTGAAGAGGGCCTTTTTTGCCGCTATTGTGGAAAACCCGGTCACCAGGCAAGAGATTGCACAGAAAGGACATGCGATCTGTGCAAGGAGATTGGGCACAATTATAGGCAATGTCCTAAGCGTTACCGATCATATGCCTTTAAAACTCAGAACTCCGGTAATGGAGAAGATGTGCACGACATAATGTTGAAATCAGGATACATACGCCGTAAAAGTGCAACTTCTGAAGTGGGTGCATATGAGCCAATAGAAACATACGAAGTAAGGAAGGCTGCCGAAAAGACCCAAGAAACATTTTCATTCCATGCGGGGCAGAGTGAACATGATCCAACCACTTTTCTACAAAGAAAAATAAAGAGCACTAAGAGACCCCTGAAGAACACTTCACCCAAAGAAAGAGAGGGGAAGAGGATAGCACTGCCGAAGGAGTGGTTCCCGGAACTCCACAATCGATATGAAGCAATATCGATTGTGGAGGGGGAAGCCTCTAATGAGGAGAAAGAAGAAGAAGAAGAAAGTGTGACTACAGAGATCACAGAAAACCCCGGTACGGCTGGGAGAAGTGAATCCACAGCCCGACCCGAGGGACAAGATCTTGGAGAACCTGAGACTCTTGCTATGGAGTCGGAAACCTTGGAAGATCCTGCAAAGCCGGCTCCGGCATCTGAGACTCTAGTTTGTGAGTCGGAGCTGAGCCATCAGGTTGTTGCAGCTCCTGAACACCAAGAAGAGGAACCCATTTCTACTGTTCCTGAGACTCTTTTAGCTGAGTCAGGACCAATTGTAAGAGAAGATGATGAAGAAAGCCAGCTCTCAGATATTGTACCAGATCTGAGTCAACCCTTATCTCCAATGATTGAAGATAGAGAGTACGCAGCATCAGAATCCGACAGTCCTTCCACGCTAATGACTGTGTCGGAAGGGGAGGAGTGTTTCTCCCCTATATTAGAATAAGAATTAACACATCTTTTTTTTCTTAAATGGAGCTCAGATTAGCGTCTATTAACACAAGAAGTATTAGAGA
Organism: Discoglossus pictus; assembly: GCA_027410445.1. Lineage (NCBI taxonomy): Eukaryota > Metazoa > Chordata > Amphibia > Anura > Alytidae > Discoglossus > Discoglossus pictus. The sequence continues at coordinate 5,668,389 of JAPZIH010000711.1, forward strand.
TAAAAACAAAAGATATGCTTTTTTTGATTTTCTAGAAAATACTAACAACGATATTTTTTTTTACAGGAATGCTGGATAAATAGTATGATTTGTTATGATGAATATATGAAAGGTTGGGTGAAAGGCCCCTCAGCTTGGTCTGGGGGAAATGATGGAAAGAGTGTAGGCGTGGGAATTTTATTTAAAGGTAATGATTTTATTATTTTACAACAAGAAGAAATAGTCGCAGGTAGACTTTTGGTTGTTAAAATACGTTTTAATGATACTATTTTTAAATGTATTAATGTATATGCACCCCCAGATATAAAAGAAAGAAAACAGTTTTTTAAAATCTTAAATCTATTTTTAGTAGGTTCAGAAACAATCATTTTAGGAGGAGACTTTAATTGTGTACTTCCGGGAGAAGTGAGAGAAAGTATGAGTAGCACACAGAGAACAGATGGATCTGCAAGTATGTTGAATGGAATGGTGAAAGATTTTAAATTACAAGATGCATGGAGAGTGAACGATGGTAAGAATGGTGGCTACACATGGAAAAATATAAATGTCAAATCTCGTATTGATTTTCTCTTTTTAGATAAAGTTTTCAAAATTAAGCATTTTCTTTTAGAAGATAATGCTTTTACTGATCATAAGTTTTTACAATGTGTGTGTGAATTGAATGGTGCAACCAAAAAACGGAGTAGTTATTGGAAATTAAATAGTACAATGTTAGAAGATGACAATATAAAGAATAAATTTAAAGAGGCTTATAATAGATGGCGGAATAAGAGAGGAAATATGGATATGTGTGAATGGTGGGAGAATGTAAAAATACAGATCCGAAATTTTTTTATAAAAGAAGGGAAAATTAGAGCGGCCTTTCAAAGAAAATTTTATTACGAACTAACCATGAGATTACAATTACTTTTACAATTACAAACAAATGGTATAGAAGTGGAAGAAGATCTAATAGAAGTTAGAAAAGAAATTGCTAAATCATTGCGAGAAAAGGGTAAAACTATTATTTTTAATTCCAAAGTAGAAGTTTTAGAGAATGATGAAAAATGCTCTAGATATTTTTTTAAAAAAATTGTTGGTAAAAAAGAAAATATAGAAAAATTGGAGGGAGTATCAAATATAGGAGAAATCTTAGAAAAAACCCACAAATTTTATTCAGAATTATTTTCTTTTAAAGACACAGATACAATTTTAGAAGAACAATTTTTGAACCTCTTAACGCCTTTTACTAAAAATGACCAGGATCTTTTATCTAAAGACTTAGATATGAATGAGATTTTAGATGTTATTAAAAGTTTTAAAAATGGTAAAACCCCTGGTAAAGATGGGATCCCAATTGAATTTTATACAACTTTTTGGGACATTTTAAAAGAAGATCTCTTTATCTTATTTCAGAAATGTGCTTTGGAATTAAAATTACCATCATCATGGAAAGAAGGCGTAATCGTATTGATACATAAGAAAGGTGACAAAGAAAAGTTAAGAAATTGGCGTCCAATTACCCTTTTAAATACAGATTATAAAATATATGCTAAAATTTTATCAACTAGATTGAAAAATGTAATTGAACATATAATTGGCTCCGAACAGGTATGTGTGGTACCTGGTCGAAGTATAACACAAAATTTATGCTTATTAAGGGACTGCGTTTTTAAAGCTTTTAAAGAAAAAAATGATTTAGCAATTTTATCCGTAGATTTTGAAAAAGCATTTGATCGAGTATCTCATGAATTTTTATTTAAAGTGTTAGTAAAAATAGGAACACCTACACATATAAAGAATCAAATCCAATTATTATATAAAAATAACATAAGTGTTGTCTCTATAAATGGTTTTTTAACAGAAAATGTAAATCTTTTTTCAGGGGTCAAACAAGGATGTCCCATGTCCCCAATTTTATTTATTTTAGCAATAGAACCACTTTTATGCGCTCTCAGGGAGGAAGTAAAGATAAAAGGAATACATGTGCCGGGAGGTGAGGGTATGCAAGTAAAATGCATGGCTTATATGGATGATGTGACTATGGTGTGCGAAGATGCAGTGTCAGTAAAATATGCGGTAAAAGTGATGGAAAATTTTAGTAAAATATCCGGTTTTAAAATAAATGTTGAAAAAACTAAGTGCATGTTGTACGGGAAATGGGAGAGTACAATGGATATCAAAGTGACGATTTTGAGAGATAAAATTAAAATTTTAGGGATTACTTATACAAAAGATTTGAAAAGTGATATAAATTGGGAAGAAGTTTTAAGTAAAATAAAAAAGAAATTCCAATTTTGGACTTTTAGAAAACTATCATTTGAAGGAAAGATTTTAATTATAAAACAGATTATTTTACCTATAATTTTATATGTGTCAATGGTTTTATTCCCCCCAGTTTTATATTTAAAGAAAATTACGAGAGAATGTTTTATGTTTCTATGGAATTCAAAAATGGAACGTACAAAGAGAATAGAACTTTATAAATCACATAAGAATGGAGGTAAAAACTTTCCAGATATTAAACAGTTTTTAAGTTTTAAATATTTAGCTTTTAACCTGAAAATAGCGCTTCAACACAATGATTGCATGTTAAGTAATTTTATCATGTATTCTGCAGGTTTTATGCTTAAGAAATATAAATGGGTAAATGTGGCTTTAACTCGACCATATGCTCTTATTCCCCCGTCCCAATATATCATATTGGAAAAAATTATCAGAGTATACAATTTAAAAGATATTTCCCCAGACATTTTAATTAATCACCGAAAATTATCCAATTATTTTAAAACTAACTGAAAATGTTTCTTTAATTAATAATTTTACAAAAAATGTATCTCAAAAAATATGGGAAAATGTGTCAAATAAAGAGTTAAATAACTATCAGAGAGATCTTGCATGGGGCATAATTAGAGACAATTTATTAACCCTGGAATTTCAGTATCGTAGAGGTCGAGCTAACCGAGCAAACTGTCCAAGACAATACTGCACAACTGATGAAACGCCTCTACATGTATTCTGGAATTGTAACTTTGCTCAAGAGGTGTGGAGGTTGGCAGGACCACTTTTTAAACATTTGGGAGGGATGAGAATATTTAACCATGAAGCAGTTTTATATGGAAAATTTACATGCATAGATGAAACAAGATTTTTATGGGTATGGCTTGTAATTAACTGTTTTAAAGAAGCGATATGGAAAATGAGAAATATTTATGTCTTTAAAAAGGAAGACGTTCCAGCAAAACACTGCGTGTATTTAGCTTTGAATTATATGTATATTTATTATTTAAGAGACGTTAAAAGAAAAGGGAAAGGAAATGCAGAAGCTTTATGGAATTCTAAGCTATGGAATGTCATTTTGAGATTTTAATAGTTATCATGTAAAAGAAGGGATGTGTATATGTATGCATATGTGTGTGTATTTGCATATGGTGGTAACAGATACCTGATCTTTTCAATAAGACATACATCTATTTTGTATATGCTCCATTTTATGATACGACATGCATTATTTCTTTAATTATCTAATTCTTACTTTAGGTTTAGTGTTAATATTTATATACTTTAAAGTCTGAAAAGAGAAATTGTATGTTTGTGAATCATTTAAGGGTTTATGCATACCTGTAGAGAATTGTGATCCACATGGTGCATATATTCTTGTTGGGGAAAAACAATAATATATTGATATAAATATGTCTTTAAGATTTTTGTCCACAATGATGTCTAAAACAAGATAATACGTACAATTGATCAAATATGTACAATTCAAGAAGCAATAAATTATCTTGGAAGTGCTGAGTGGAAAAAAAAAAAAAAAAAAAAAAAAAAAAAAAAAAAAGGTGGCTCTCCCAGGGTGAGGCCGGCTCATTGCACTCCAGAGTCGGCTGATCCCTGCGATTTCCCCACATGCGGGAAACTCGACTGCACAATTTCTGGTAGGGGGGGACTGCGTGCGCGCTTTCCCCTGCCCTAATCTTTTGTTAAAAGCAGAAAAGTTATGCAGTTCATTAGGGAGTTGCAGCCCAAACTAAGGCCTGTTGTCATGTTCTTGAACAACAGGTGGTGCTGCTGCCTGTGGAGAAGTCAGAGTGCGAATACTTAATTAGCTTCTCCTACTGGCTTTGTAAATGTTGCCAGCTCGTTGGGCAGTTTGGGAGAGCAGGGTCTTTTGAGTTTCCCCTATTTTTAGGCCAATCTGAAGCCTTTTCAATGGTCTTCATTTTAGCGCTGCTCCAAGGCGTCTCCTTCATTTAAGCAGAGGGTCCTGCGCACTAGGCCGCAAACACCACAGGCCATAGGTTGATTGGATAACTGCTTGGTAGAGGTTGGCACTTGTGATGTGCTGTACCTTTGCTTTTGTTTTAAGACAGATTCTTTACCCCGTTCGTTCGTTCATTCATTCATTCTTTCTAATCTTCCATTCTACCTATCAACCTAATCTATACGTTGATCATTTTCATTTATTTTTCTTCCATCAGTCTGGCTACTTTTCTTAATCAGTCTTTTTTTTCTCTCATTTTTATTTCGCATACTTTTTAGAAGTTCAATATCTATCTATCTATCTATCTATCTATCTATCTATCTATCCCTGCATTTCTGTGTATATCTTGTTTAACTCTATCCATTTCTATTCCTTTTCAGGACTCTGATGGCTCATCTGATACCTAGAGAGTGAATCTAAAGAGAGTCTTTCTGAACAACAAAGTCCACGGGGACAGGCTGCCGCAGCTCTCTGTCCCGGAGCAGAATCAGAGACAGAGCTGCGATTCCACCACTCTAGAATTTTGCCTCTTCTGCTTTCTGTGACCAAGCCCCCTCTCCACAAGACACATGGGTTCCCTGGCCTAGGCCCCTCTAGTCCAGCGCTCCAAAACTCATACTTACCTGGCAGGGGAGTCTTTAAGCCATGATCACGATGGTGGCTCTCCCAGGGTGAGGCCGGCTCATTGCACTCCAGAGTCGGCTGACCTCTGCGATTTCCCCACATGCGGGAAACTCGACTGCACAATTTCTGGTAGTGGGGGACTGCGTGCGCGCTTTCCCCTGCCCTAATCTTTTGTTAAAAGCAGAAAAGTTATGCAGTTCATTAGGGAGTTGCAGCCCAAACTAAGGCCTGTTGTCATGTTCTTGAACAATAGGTGGTGCTGCTGCCTGTGGAGAAGTCAGGGTGCGAATACTTAATTAGGTTCTCCTACTGGCTTTGTAATTGTTGCCAGCTCGTTGGGCAGTTTGGGAGAGCAGGGTCTGTTGAATTTCCCCTATTTTTAGGCCAATCTGAAGCCTTTTCAATGGTCTTCATTTTAGCGCTGCTCCAAGGCGTCTCCTTCATTTAAGCAGAGGGTCCTGCGCACTAGGCCGCAAACACCACAGGCCATAGGTTGATTGGATAACTGCTTGGTAGAGGTTGGCACTTGTGATGTGCTGTACCTTTGCTTTTGTTTTAAGACAGATTCTTTACCCCGTTCGTTCGTTCGTTCATTCATTCTTTCTTTCTTTCTAATCTTCCATTCTACCTATCAACCTAATCTATACGTTGATCATTTTCATTTATTTTTCTTCCATCAGTCTGGCTACTTTTCTTAATCAGTCTTTTTTTTCTCTCATTTTTATTTCGCATACTTTTTAGAAGTTCAATATCTATCTATCTATCTATCTATCTATGTATCTATGTATCTATCTATCCCTGCATTTCTGTGTATATCTTGTTTAACTCTATCCATTTCTATTCCTTTTCAGGACTCTGATGGCTCATCTGATACCTAGAGAGTGAATCTAAAGAGAGTCTTTCTGAACAACAAAGTCCACGGGGACAGGCTGCCGCAGCTCTCTGTCCCGGAGCAGAATCAGAGACAGAGCTGCGATTCCACCACTCTAGAATTTTGCCTCTTCTGCTTTCTGTGACCAAGCCCCCTCTCCACAAGACACATGGGTTCCCTGGCCTAGGCCCCTCTAGTCCAGCGCTCCAAAACTCATACTTACCTGGCAGGGGAGTCTTTAAGCCATTGGTTAAAATATGTCTCTGCGCAGTCGGCCTTAGAGCATTCCCATTTTTAGTGGGTAAAGCTCTCAGCTGCTATTGGGGGAGGATCTATTCAGATCCTTCTCAGACTTCTGATTTTTTGTTTTGTTTTTTTGTTCCTGTTCCTGTTCCTGCATGGCCTGGTGATTTGAAACATCCTTCATCGATTTTGGGACATCCCTACTCTGGTGGGTTCAGCCCCCCAGGTTTTTTTTTTTTTTTTTTTTTTTTTCATTGTACTTGGATTCACCATGGATGCAGATAAAGAGAATACGTCTTTTGGAGCTGCAATCTCGGATCGGGCTGACACCATCCGCTTTGAAATACATCAGGATGTAAGGTATGCGAAGGGTTTGAGATTTGTTGTGAAAGAAATCCTGGAAAAGACCTTAAGTGTAAAGCTCCAGGATTTATTGTGTGTACAGGACTTCGCACGGAGAGGTACATACGATGTTACCTTCATTTCGGAAGCTGTTGCGGCTCAACATTATGAAACCTTTAAAACCAAGAAACATTTGGATGAGTATAAGGGAGTGACGGTAACTCCCTTATTTGAGACACGCAACAGATTGGTAACTGTTCATATGTACAGCCCACATGTACCAATGGATGATATAAAAACATACCTCGGATATTACTGCTCCCATGTCGTTTACCGGGGTAAAGTTACTAATGAATTTAATATATGGAATGGAAAGCAGAAATTTTTTGTTTCATTTCTCCCGGATGAAAACCACTTTGGAGGGATAAAGAGGCCGCCCCCTATAATTAATATTGGAGGAAAAAAGGGTTTCCTTTTTTATAATGGCATGCCACCCTTCTGCCGGAACTGTAATCGGTATGGTCATGACACCTACCAGTGTGAAGAGGGCCTTTTTTGCCGCTATTGTGGAAAACCCGGTCACCAGGCAAGAGATTGCACAGAAAGGACATGCGATCTGTGCAAGGAGATTGGGCATAATTATAGGCAATGTCCTAAGCGTTACAGATCATATGCCTTTAAAACTCAGAACTCCGGTAATGGAGAAGATGTGCACGACATAATGTTGAAATCAGGATACATACGCCGTAAAAGTGCAACTTCTGAAGTGGGTGCATATGAGCCAATAGAAACATACGAAGTAAGGAAGGCTGCCGAAAAGACCCAAGAAACATTTTCATTCCATGCGGGGCAGAGTGAACATGATCCAACCACTTTTCTACAAAGAAAAATAAAGAGCACTAAGAGACCCCTGAAGAACACTTCACCCAAAGAAAGAGAGGGGAAGAGGATAGCACTGCCGAAGGAGTGGTTCCCGGAACTCCACAATAGATATGAAGCAATATCGATTGTGGAGGGGGAAGCCTCTAATGAGGAGAAAGAAGAAGAAGAAGAAAGTGTGACTACAGAGATCACAGAAAACCCCGGTACGGCTGGGAGAAGTGAATCCACAGCCCGACCCGAGGGACAAGATCTTGGAGAACCTGAGACTCTTGCTATGGAGTCGGAAACCTTGGAAGATCCTGCAAAGCCGGCTCCGGCATCTGAGACTCTAGTTTGTGAGTCGGAGCTGAGCCATCAGGTTGTTGCAGCTCCTGAACACCAAGAAGAGGAACCCATTTCTACTGTTCCTGAGACTCTTTTAGCTGAGTCAGGACCAATTGTAAGAGAAGATGATGAAGAAAGCCAGCTCTCAGATATTGTACCAGATCTGAGTCAACCCTTATCTCCAATGATTGAAGATAGAGAGTACGCAGCATCAGAATCCGACAGTCCTTCCACGCTAATGACTGTGTCGGAAGGGGAGGAGTGTTTCTCCCCTATATTAGAATAAGAATTAACACATCTTTTTTTTCTTAAATGGAGCTCAGATTAGCGTCTATTAACACAAGAAGTATTAGAGATAAAAACAAAAGATATGCTTTTTTTAATTTTCTAGAAAATACTAACAACGATATTTTTTTTTTACAGGAATGCTGGATAAATAGTATGATTTGTTATGATGAATATATGAAAGGTTGGGTGAAAGGCCCCTCAGCTTGGTCTGGGGGAAATGATGGAAAGAGTGTAGGCGTGGGAATTTTATTTAAAGGTAATGATTTTATTATTTTACAACAAGAAGAAATAGTCGCAGGTAGACTTTTGGTTGTTAAAATACGTTTTAATGATACTATTTTTAAATGTATTAATGTATATGCACCCCCAGATATAAAAGAAAGAAAACAGTTTTTTAAAATCTTAAATCTATTTTTAGTAGGTTCAGAAACAATCATTTTAGGAGGAGACTTTAATTGTGTACTTCCGGGAGAAGTGAGAGAAAGTATGAGTAGCACACAGAGAACAGATGGATCTGCAAGTATGTTGAATGGAATGGTGAAAGATTTTAAATTACAAGATGCATGGAGAGTGAACGATGGTAAGAATGGTGGCTACACATGGAAAAATATAAATGTCAAATCTCGTATTGATTTTCTCTTTTTAGATAAAGTTTTCAAAATTAAGCATTTTCTTTTAGAAGATAGTGCTTTTACTGATCATAAGTTTTTACAATGTGTGTGTGAATTGAATGGTGCAAACAAAAAACGGAGTAGTTATTGGAAATTAAATAGTACAATGTTAGAAGATGACAATATAAAGAATAAATTTAAAGAGGCTTATAATAGATGGCGGAATAAGAGAGGAAATATGGATATGTGTGAATGGTGGGAGAATGTAAAAATACAGATCCGAAATCTTTTTATAAAAGAAGGGAAAATTAGAGCGGCCTATCAAAGAAAATTTTATTACGAACTAACCATGAGATTACAATTACTTTTACAATTACAAACAAATGGTATAGAAGTGGAAGAAGATCTAATAGAAGTTAGAAAAGAAATTGCTAAATCATTGCGAGAAAAGGGTAAAACTATTATTTTTAATTCCAAAGTAGAAGTTTTAGAGAATGATGAAAAATGCTCTAGATATTTTTTTAAAAAAATTGTTGGTAAAAAAGAAAATATAGAAAAATTGGAGGGAGTATCAAATATAGGAGAAATCTTAGAAAAAACCCACAAATTTTATTCAGAATTATTTTCTTTTAAACACACAGATACAATTTTAGAAGAACGATTTTTGAACCTCTTAACGCCTTTTACTAAAAATGACCAGGATCTTTTATCTAAAGACTTAGATATGAATGAGATTTTAGATGTTATTAAAAGTTTTAAAAACGGTAAAACCCCTGGTAAAGATGGGATCCCAATTGAATTTTATACAACTTTTTGGGACATTTTAAAAGAAGATCTCTTTATCTTATTTCAGAAATGTGCTTTGGAATTAAAATTACCATCATCATGGAAAGAAGGCGTAATCGTATTGATACATAAGAAAGGTGACAAAGAAAAGTTAAGAAATTGGCGTCCAATTACCCTTTTAAATACAGATTATAAAATATATGCTAAAATTTTATCAACTAGATTGAAAAATGTAATTGAACATATAATTGGCTCCGAACAGGTATGTGTGGTACCTGGTCGAAGTATAACACAAAATTTATGCTTATTAAGGGACTGCGTTTTTAAAGCTTTTAAAGAAAAAAATGATTTAGCAATTTTATCCGTAGATTTTGAAAAAGCATTTGATCGAGTATCTCATGAATTTTTATTTAAAGTGTTAGAAAAAATAGGAACACCTACACATATAAAGAATCAAATCCAATTATTATATAAAAATAACATAAGTGTTGTCTCTATAAATGGTTTTTTAACAGAAAATGTAAATCTTTTTTCAGGGGTCAAACAAGGATGTCCCATGTCCCCAATTTTATTTATTTTAGCAATAGAACCACTTTTATGCGCTCTAAGGGAGGAAGTAAAGATAAAAGGAATACATGTGCCGGGAGGTGAGGGTATGCAAGTAAAATGCATGGCTTATATGGATGATGTGACTATGGTGTGCGAAGATGCAGTGTCAGTAAATTATGTGGTAAAAGTGATGGAAAATTTTAGTAAAATATCCGGTTTTAAAATAAATGTTGAAAAATCTAAGTGCATGTTGTACGGGAAATGGGAGAGTACAATGGATATCAAAGTGACGATTTTGAGAGATAAAATTAAAATTTTAGGGATTACTTATACAAAAGATTTGAAAAGTGATATAAATTGGGAAGAAGTTTTAAGTAAAATAAAAAAGAAATTCCAATTTTGGACTTTTAGAAAACTATCATTTGAAGGAAAGATTTTAATTATAAAACAGATTATTTTACCTATAATTTTATATGTGTCAATGGTTTTATTCCCCCCAGTTTTATATTTAAAGAAAATTACGAGAGAATGTTTTATGTTTCTATGGAATTCAAAAATGGAACGTACAAAGAGAATAGAACTTTATAAATCACATAAGAATGGAGGTAAAAACTTTCCAGATATTAAACAGTTTTTAAGTTTTAAATATTTAGCTTTTAACCTGAAAATAGCGCTTCAACACAATGATTGCATGTTAAGTAATTTTATCATGTATTCTGCAGGTTTTATGCTTAAGAAATATAAATGGGTAAATGTGGCTTTAACTCGACCATATGCTCTTATTCCCCCGTCCCAATATATCATATTGGAAAAAATTATCAGAGTATACAATTTAAAAGATATTTCCCCAGACATTTTAATTAATCACCGAAAATTATCCAATTATTTTAAACTAACTGAAAATGTTTCTTTAATTAATAATTTTACAAAAAATGTATCTCAAAAAATATGGGAAAATGTGTCAAATAAAGAGTTAAATAACTATCAGAGAGATCTTGCATGGGGCATAATTAGAGACAATTTATTAACCCTGGAATTTCAGTATCGTAGAGGTCGAGCTAACCGAGCAAACTGTCCAAGACAATACTGCACAACTGATGAAATGCCTCTACATGTATTCTGGAATTGTAACTTTGCTCAAGAGGTGTGGAGGTTGGCAGGACCACTTTTTAAACATTTGGGAGGGATGAGAATATTTAACCACGAAGCAGTTTTATATGGAAAATTTACATGCATAGATGAAACAAAATTTTTATGGGTATGGCTTGTAATTAACTGTTTTAAAGAAGCGATATGGAAAATGAGAAATATTTATGTCTTTAAAAAAGAAGACGTTCCAGCAAAACACTGCGTGTATTTAGCTTTGAATTATATGTATATTTATTATTTAAGAGACGTTAAAAGAAAAGGGAAAGGAAATGCAGAAGCTTTATGGAATTCTAAGCTATGGAATGTCATTTTGAGATTTTAATAGTTATCATGTAAAAGAAGGGATGTGTATATGTATGCATATGTGTGTGTATTTGAATATGGTGATAACAGATACCTGATTTTTTCAATAAGACATACATCTATTTTGTATATGCTCTATTTTATGATACGACATGCATTATTTCTTTAATTATCTAATTCTTACTTTAGGTTTAGTGTTAATATTTATATACTTTAAAGTTTGAAAAGAGAAATTGTATGTTTGTGAATCATTTAAGGGTTTATGCATACCTGTAGAGAATTATGATCCACATGGTGCATATATTCTTGTTGGGGAAAAACAATAATAATGGATATAAATATGTCTTTAAGATTTTTGTCCACAATGATGTCTAAAACAAGATAATACGTACAATTGATCAAATATGTACAATTCAAGAAGCAATAAATTATCTTGGAAGTGCTGAGTGAAAAAAAAAAAAAAAAAAAAAAAAAAAAAAAATGGTGGCTCTCCCAGGGTGAGGCCGGCTCATTGCACTCCAGAGTCGGCTGACCTCTGCGATTTCCCCACATGCGGGAAACTCGACTGCACAATTTCTGGTAGTGGGGGACTGCGTGCGCGCTTTCCCCTGCCCTAATCTTTTGTTAAAAGCAGAAAAGTTATGCAGTTCATTAGGGAGTTGCAGCCCAAACTAAGGCCTGTTGTCATGTTCTTGAACAACAGGTGGTGCTGCTGCCTGTGGAGAAGTCAGGGTGCGAATACTTAATTAGGTTCTCCTACTGGCTTTGTAAATGTTGCCAGCTCGTTGGGCAGTTTGGGAGAGCAGGGCCTTTTGAGTTTCCCCTATTTTTAGGCCATTCTGAAGCCTTTTCAATGGTCTTCATTTTAGCGCTGCTCCAAGGCGTCTCCTTCATTTAAGCAGAGGGTCCTGCGCACTAGGCCGCAAACACCACAGGCCATAGGTTGATTGGATAACTGCTTGGTAGAGGTTGGCACTTGTGATGTGCTGTACCTTTGCTTTTGTTTTAAGACAGATTCTTTACCTCGTTCGTTCGTTCATTTATTCTTTCTTTCTTTCTAATCTTCCATTTTACCTATCAACCTAATCTATATAAAGATCATTTTCATTTATTTTTCTTCCATCAGTCTGGCTACTTTTCTTAATCAGTCTTCTTTTTTCTCTCATTTTTATTTGGCATACTTTTTAGAAGTTCAATGTCTATCTATCTATCTATCTATCTATCTATCTATCTATCTATCTATCTATCTATCTATCCCTCTATCTATCTATCTATCTATCCCTGCATTTCTGTGTATATCTTGTTTAACTCTATCCATTTCTATTCCTTTTCAGGACTCTGATGGCTCATCCGATACCTAGAGAGTGAATCTAAAGAGAGTCTTTCTGAACAACAAAGTCCACGGGGACAGGCTGCCGCAGCTCTCTGTCCCGGAGCAGAATCAGAGACAGAGCTGCGATTCCACCACTCTAGAATTTTGCCTCTTCTGCTTTCTGTGACCAAGCCCCCTCTCCACAAGACACATGGGTTCCCTGGCCTAGGCCCCTCTAGTCCAGCGCTCCAAAACTCATACTTACCTGGCAGGGGAGTCTTTAAGCCATGATCATGACGGTGGCTCTCCCAGGGTGAGGCCGGCTCATTGCACTCCAGAGTCGGCTGACCTCTGCGATTTCCCCACATGCGGGAAACTCGACTGCACAATTTCTGGTAGTGGGGGACTGCGTGCGCGCTTTCCCCTGCCCTAATCTTTTGTTAAAAGCAGAAAAGTTATGCAGTTCATTAGGGAGTTGCAGCACAAACTAAGGCCTGTTGTCATGTTCTTGAACAACAGGTGGTGCTGCTGCCTGGGAAGAAGTCAGGGTGCGAATACTTAATTAGGTTCTCCTACTGGCTTTGTAAATGTTGCCAGCTCGTTGGGCAGTTTGGGAGAGCAGGGCCTTTTGAGTTTCCCCTATTTTTAGGCCATTCTGAAGCCTTTTCAATGGTCTTCATTTTAGCGCTGCTCCAAGGCGTCTCCTTCATTTAAGCAGAGGGTCCTGCGCACTAGGCCGCAAACACCACGGGCCATAGGTTGATTGGATAACTGCTTGGTAGAGGTTGGCACTTGTGATGTGCTGTACCTTTGCTTTTGTTTCTTTCTTTCTTTCTAATCTTCCATCCTACCTATCAACCTAATCTATATGTTGATCATTTTCATTTATTTTTCTTCCATCAGTCTGGCTACTTTTCTTAATCAGTCTTTTTTTTCTCTCATTTTTATTTGGCATACTTTTTAGTAGTTCAATGTCTGTCTATCTATCTATCTATCTATCTATCTATCTATCTATCTATCTATCTATCTATCCCTGCATTTCTGTGTATATCTTGTTTAACTCTATCCATTTCTATTCCTTTTCAGGACTCTGATGGCTCATCCGATACCTAGAGAGTGAATCTAAAGAGAGTCTTTCTGAACAACAAAGTCCACGGGGACAGGCTGCCGCAGCTCTCTGTCCCGTAGCAGAATCAGAGACAGAGCTGCGATTCCACCACTCTAGAATTTTGCCTCTTGTGCTTTCTGTGACCAAGCCCCCTCTCCACAAGACACATGGGTTCCCTGGCCTAGGCCCCTCTAGTCCAGCGCTCCAAAACTCATACTTACCTGGCAGGGGAGTCTTTAAGCCATTGGTTAAAAGATGTCTCTGCGCAGTCGGCCTTAGAGCAATCCCATTTTTAGTGGGTAAAGCTCTCAGCTGCTATTGGGGGAGGATCTATTCAGATCCTTCTCAGACTTCTGTTTTTTTTTTTTTTTTTTTTTTTTTTTTTTTGTTCCTGTTCCTGCATGGCCTGGTGATTTGAAACATCCTTCATCGATTTTGGGGCATCCCTACTCTGGTGGGTTCATTCCCCCAGGGTTTTTTTTTTTTTTTTTTTTACTTGGATTCACCATGGATGCAGATAAAGAGAATACGTCTTTTGGAGCTGCAATCTCGGATCGGGCTGACACCATCCGCTTTGAAGTACATCAGGATGTAAGGTATGCGAAGGGTTTGAGATTTGTTGTGAAAGAAATCCTGGAGAAGACCTTAAGTGTAAAGCTCCAGGATTTATTGTGTGTACAGGACTTCCCACGGAGAGGTACATACGATGTTACCTTCATTTCGGAAGCTGTTGCGGCTCAACATTATGAAACTTTTAAAACTAAGAAACATTTGGATGAGTATAAGGGAGTGACGGTAACTCCCTTATTTGAGACACGCAACAGATTGGTAACTGTTCATATGTACAGCCCACATGTACCAATGGATGATATAAAAACATACCTCGGATATTACTGCTCCCATGTCGTTTACCGGGGTAAAGTTACTAATGAATTTAATATATGGAATGGAAAGCAGAAATTTTTTGTTTCATTTCTCCCGGATGAAAACCACTTTGGAGGGATAAAGAGGCCGCCCCCTATAATTAATATTGGAGGAAAAAAGGGTTTCCTTTTTTATAATGGCATGCCACCCTTCTGCCGGAACTGTAATCGGTATGGTCATGACACCTACCAGTGTGAAGAGGGCCTTTTTTGCCGCTATTGTGGAAAACCCGGTCACCAGGCAAGAGATTGCACAGAAAGGACATGCGATCTGTGCAAGGAGATTGGGCACAATTATAGGCAATGTCCTAAGCGTTACAGATCATATGCCTTTAAAACTCAGAACTCCGGTAATGGAGAAGATGTGCACGACATAATGTTGAAATCAGGATACATACGCCGTAAAAGTGCAACTTCTGAAGTGGGTGCATATGAGCCAATAGAAACATACGAAGTAAGGAAGGCTGCCGAAAAGACCCAAGAAACATTTTCATTCCATGCGGGGCAGAGTGAACATGATCCAACCACTTTTCTACAAAGAAAAATAAAGAGCACTAAGAGACCCCTGAAGAACACTTCACCCAAAGAAAGAGAGGGGAAGAGGATAGCACTGCCGAAGGAGTGGTTCCCGGAACTCCACAATAGATATGAAGCAATATCGATTGTGGAGGGGGAAGCCTCTAATGAGGAGAAAGAAGAAGAAGAAGAAAGTGTGACTACAGAGATCACAGAAAACCCCGGTACGGCTGGGAGAAGTGAATCCACAGCCCGACCCGAGGGACAAGATCTTGGAGAACCTGAGACTCTTGCTATGGAGTCGGAAACCTTGGAAGATCCTGCAAAGCCGGCTCCGGCATCTGAGACTCTAGTTTGTGAGTCGGAGCTGAGCCATCAGGTTGTTGCAGCTCCTGAACACCAAGAAGAGGAACCCATTTCTACTGTTCCTGAGACTCTTTTAGCTGAGTCAGGACCAATTGAAAGAGAAGATGATGAAGAAAGCCAGCTCTCAGATATTGTACCAGATCTGAGTCAACCCTTATCTCCAATGATTGAAGATAGAGAGTACGCAGCATCAGAATCCGACAGTCCATCCACACTAATGACTGTGTCGGAAGGGGAGGAGTGTTTCTCCCCTATATTAGAATAAGAATTAACACATCTTTTTTTTCTTAAATGGAGCTCAGATTAGCGTCTATTAACACAAGAAGTATTAGAGATAAAAACAAAAGATATGCTTTTTTTAATTTTCTAGAAAATACTAACAACGATATTTTTTTTTTACAGGAATGCTGGATAAATAGTATGATTTGTTATGATGAATATATGAAAGGTTGGGTGAAAGGCCCCTCAGCTTGGTCTTGGGGAAATGATGGAAAGAGTGTAGGCGTGGGAATTTTATTTAAAGGTAATGATTTTATTATTTTACAACAAGAAGAAATAGTCGCAGGTAGACTTTTGGTTGTTAAAATACGTTTTAATGATACTATTTTTAAATGTATTAATGTATATGCACCCCCAGATATAAAAGAAAGAAAACAGTTTTTTAAAATCTTAAATCTATTTTTAGTAGGTTCAGAAACAATCATTTTAGGAGGAGACTTTAATTGTGTACTACCGGGAGAAGTGAGAGAAAGTATGAGTAGCACACAGAGAACAGATGGATCTGCAAGTATGTTGAATGGAATGGTGAAAGATTTTAAATTACAAGATGCATGGAGAGTGAATGATGGTAAGAATGGTGGCTACACATGGAAAAATATAAATGTCAAATCTCGTATTGATTTTCTTTTTTTAGATAAAGTTTTCAAAATTAAGCATTTTCTTTTAGAAGATAGTGCTTTTACTGATCATAAGTTTTTACAATGTGTGTGTGAATTGAATGGTGCAACCAAAAAACGGAGTAGTTATTGGAAATTAAATAGTACAATGTTAGAAGATGACAATATAAAGAATAAATTTAAAGAGGCTTATAATAGATGGCGGAATAAGAGAGGAAATATGGATATGTGTGAATGGTGGGAGAATGTAAAAATACAGATCCGACATTTTTTTATAAAAGAAGGGAAAATTAGAGCAGCCTATCAAAGAAAATTTTATTACGAACTAACCATGAGATTACAATTACTTTTACAATTACAAACAAATGGTATAGAAGTGGAAGAAGATCTAATAGAAATTAGAAAAGAAATTGCTAAATCATTGCGAGAAAAGGGTAAAACTATTATTTTTAATTCCAAAGTAGAAGTTTTAGAGAATGATGAAAAATGCTCTAGATATTTTTTAAAAAAATTGTTGGTAAAAAAGAAAATATAGAAAAATTAGAGGGAGTATCAAATATAGGAGAAATCTTAGAAAAAACCCACCAATTTTATTCAGAATTATTTTCTTCTAAAGACACAGATACAATTTTAGAAGAACGATTTTTGAACCTCTTAACGCCTTTTACTAAAAATGACCAGGATCTTTTATCTAAAGACTTAGATATGAATGAGATTTTAGATGTTATTAAAAGTTTTAAAAACGGTAAAACCCCTGGTAAAGATGGGATCCCAATTGAATTTTATACAACTTTTTGGGACATTTTAAAAGAAGATCTCTTTATCTTATTTCAGAAATGTGCTTTGGAATTAAAATTACCATCATCTTGGAAAGAAGGCGTAATCGTATTGATACATAAGAAAGGTGACAAAGAAAAGTTAAGAAATTGGCGTCCAATTACCCTTTTAAATACAGATTATAAAATATATGCTAAAATTTTATCAACTAGATTAAAAAATGTAATTGAACATATAATTGGCTCTGAACAGGTATGTGTGGTACCTGGTCGAAGTATAACACAAAATTTATGCTTATTAAGGGACTGCATTTTTAAAGCTTTTAAAGAAAAAAATGATTTAGCAATTTTGTCCGTAGATTTTGAAAAAGCATTTGATCGAGTATCTCATGAATTTTTATTTAAAGTGCTAGAAAAAATAGGGACACCTACACATATAAAGAATCAAATCCAATTATTGTACAAAAATAACATAAGTGTTGTCTCTATAAATGGTTTTTTAACAGAAAATGTAAATATTTTTTCGGGGGTCAAACAAGGATGTCCCATGTCCCCAATTTTATTTATTTTAGCAATAGAACCACTTTTATGCGCTCTAAGGGAGGAAGTAAAGATAAAAGGAATACATGTGCCGGGAGGTGAGGGTATGCAAGTAAAATGCATGGCTTATATGGATGATGTGACTATGGTGTGCGAAGATGCAGTGTCAGTAAAATATGCGGTGAAAGTGATGGAAAATTTTAGTAAAATATCTGGTTTTAAAATAAATGTTGAAAAATCTAAGTGCATGTTGTACGGGAAATGGGAGAGTACAATGGATATCAAAGTGACGATTTTGAGAGATAAAATTAAAATTTTAGGGATTACTTATACAAAAGATTTGAAAAGTGATATAAATTGGGAAGAAGTTTTAAGTAAAATAAAAAAGAAATTCCAATTTTGGACTTTTAGAAAACTATCATTTGAAGGAAAGATTTTAATTATAAAACAGATTATTTTACCTATAATTTTATATGTGTCAATGGTTTTATTCCCCCCAGTTTTATATTTAAAGAAAATTACGAGAGAATGCTTTATGTTTCTATGGAATTCAAAAATGGAACGTACAAAGAGAATAGAACTTTATAAATCACATAAGAATGGAGGTAAAAACTTTCCTGATATTAAACAGTTTTTAAGTTTTAAATATTTCGCTTTTAACCTGAAAATAGCGCTTCAACACAATGATTGCATGTTAAGTAATTTTATCATGTATTCTGCAGGTTTTATGCTTAAGAAATATAAATGGGTAAATGTGGCTTTAACTCGACCATATGCTCTTATTCCCCCATCCCAATATATCATATTGGAAAAAATTATCAGAGTATACAATTTAAAAGATATTTCCCCAGACATTTTAATTAATCACCGAAAATTATCCAATTATTTTAAACTAACTGAAAATGTTTCTTTAATTAATAATTTTACAAAAAATGTATCTCGAAAAATATGGGAAAATGTGTCAAATAAAGAGTTAAATAACTATCAGAGAGATCTTGCATGGGGCATAATTAGAGACAATTTATTAACCCTGGAATTTCAGTATCGTAGAGGTCGAGCTAGCCGAGCAAACTGTCCAAGACAATACTGCACAACTGATGAAACGCCTCTACATGTATTCTGGAATTGTAACTTTGCTCAAGAGGTGTGGAGGTTGGCAGGACCACTTTTTAAACATTTGGGAGGGATGAGAATATTTAACCACGAAGCAGTTTTATATGGAAAATTTACATGCATAGATGAAGCAAAATTTTTATGGGTATGGCTTGTAATTAACTGTTTTAAAGAAGCGATATGGAAAATGAGAAATATTTATGTCTTTAAAAAAGAAGACGTTCCAGCAAAACACTGCGTGTATTTAGCGTTGAATTATATGTATATTTATTATTTAAGAGACGTTAAAAGAAAAGGGAAAGGAAATGCAGAAGCTTTATGGAATTCTAAGCTATGGAATGTCATTTTGAGATTTTAATAGTTATCATGTAAAAGAAGGGATGTGTATATGTATGCATATGTGTGTGTATTTGAATATGGTGGTAACAGATACCTGATCTTTTCAGTAAGACATACATCTATTTTGTATATGCTCTATTTTATGATACGACATGCATTATTTCTTTAATTATCTAATTCTTACTTTAGGTTTAGTGTTAATATTTATATACTTTAAAGTTTGAAAAGAGAAATTGTATGTTTGTGAATCATTTAAGGGTTTATGCATACCTGTAGAGAATTGTGATCCACATGGTGCATATATTCTTGTTGGGGAAAAACAATAATATATTGATATAAATATGTCTTTAAGATTTTTGTCCACAATGATGTCTAAAACAAGATAATACGTACAATTGATCAAATATGTACAATTCAAGAAGCAATAAATTATCTTGGAAGTGCTGAGTGGAAAAAAAAAAAAAAAAAAATGGTGGCTCTCCCAGGGTGAGGCCGGCTTATTGCACTCCAGAGTCGGCTGACCTCTGCGATTTCCACACATGCGGGAAACTCGACTGCGCAATTTCTGGTAGTGGGGGACTGCGTGCGCGCTTTCCCCTGCCCTAATCTTTTGTTAAAAGCAGAAAAGTTATGCAGTTCATTAGGGAGTTGCAGCCCAAACTAAGGCCTGTTGTCATGTTCTTGAACAACAGGTGGTGCTGCTGCCTGTGGAGAAGTCAGGGTGCGAATACTTAATTAGGTTCTCCTACTGGCTTTGTAAATGTTGCCAGCTCGTTGGGCAGTTTGGGAGAGCAGGGTCTTTTGAGTTTCCCCTATTTTTAGGCCAATCTGAAGCCTTTTCAATGGTCTTCATTTTAGCGCTGCTCCAAGGCGTCTCCTTCATTTAAGCAGAGGGTCCTGCGCACTAGGCCGCAAACACCACAGGCCATAGGTTGATTGGATAACTGCTTGGTAGAGGTTGGCACTTGTGATGTGCTGTACCTTTGCTTTTGTTTTAAGACAGATTCTTTACCTCGTTCGTTCGTTCGTTCATTCATTCTTTCTTTCTTTCTAATCTTCCATTCTACCTATCAACCTAATCTATATGTTGATCATTTTCATTTATTTTTCTTCCATCAGTCTGGCTACTTTTCTTAATCAGTCTTTGTTTTCTCTCATTTTTATTTGGCATACTTTTTAGAAGTTCAATGTCTATCTATCTATCTATCTATCTATCTATGTATCTATCTATCCCTGCATTTCTGTGTATATCTTGCTTAACTCTATCCATTTCTATTCCTTTTCAGGACTCTGATGGCTCATCTGATACCTAGAGAGTGAATCTAAAGAGAGTCTTTCTGAACAACAAAGTCCACGGGGACAGGCTGCCGCAGCTCTCTGTCCCGGAGCAGAATCAGAGACAGAGCTGCGATTCCACCACTCTAGAATTTTGCCTCTTGTGCTTTCTGTGACCAAGCCCCCTCTCCACAAGACACATGGGTTCCCTGGCCTAGGCCCCTCTAGTCCAGCGCTCCAAAACTCATACTTACCTGGCAGGGGAGTCTTTAAGCCATGATCACGATGGTGGCTCTCCCAGGGTGAGGCCGGCTCATTGCACTCCAGAGTCGGCTGACCTCTGCGATTTCCCCACATGCGGGAAACTCGACTGCACAATTTCTGGTAGTGGGGGACTGCGTGCGCGCTTTCCCCTGCCCTAATCTTTTGTTAAAAGCAGAAAAGTTATGCAGTTCATTAGGGAGTTGCAGCCCAAACTAAGGCCTGTTGTCATGTTCTTGAACAACAGGTGGTGCTGCTGCCTGTGGAGAAGTCAGGGTGTGAATACTTAATTAGGTTCTCCTACTGGCTTTGTAAATGTTGCCAGCTCGTTGGGCAGTTTGGGAGAGCAGGGCCTTTTGAATTTCCCCTATTTTTAGGCCATTCTGAAGCCTTTTCAATGGTCTTCATTTTAGCGCTGCTCCAAGGCGTCTCCTTCATTTAAGCAGAGGGTCCTGCGCACTAGGCCGCAAACACCACAGGCCATAGGTTGATTGGATAACTGCTTGGTAGAGGTTGGCACTTGTGATGTGCTGTACCTTTGCTTTTGTTTTAAGAC
Organism: Discoglossus pictus; assembly: GCA_027410445.1. NCBI lineage: Eukaryota > Metazoa > Chordata > Amphibia > Anura > Alytidae > Discoglossus > Discoglossus pictus. The sequence goes on from JAPZIH010000711.1 coordinate 5,689,582, forward strand.
AGATTCTTTACCTCGTTCGTTCGTTCGTTCATTCATTCATTCTTTCTTTCTAATCTTCCATTCTACCTATCAACCTAATCTATATGTTGATCATTTTCATTTATTTTTCTTCCATCAGTCTGGCTACTTTTCTTAATCAGTCTTTTTTTTCTCTCATTTTTATTTGGCATACTTTTTAGTAGTTCAATGTCTATCTATCTATCTATCTATCTATCTATCTATCTATCTATCTATCTATCTATCTATCTATCTATCTATCTATCTATCAATCTATCTATCTATCTATCTATCTATCTATCTATCTATCTATCCCTCTATCTATCTATCTATCTATCTATCTATCTATCTATCTATCTATCTATCTATCTATCTATGTATCTATGTATCTATCTATCTATCTATCTATCTATCTATCTATCTATCTATCTATCTATCTATCTATCTATCTATCTATCTATCTATCTATCTATCTATCTATCTATCTATCTATCTATCTATCTATCCCTGCATTTCTGTGTATATCTTGTTTAACTCTATCCATTTCTATTCCTTTTCAGGACTCTGATGGCTCATCTGATACCTAGAGAGTGAATCTAAAGAGAGTCTTTCTGAACAACAAAGTCCACGTGGACAGGCTGCCGCAGCTCTCTGTCCCGGAGCAGAATCAGAGACAGAGCTGCGATTCCACCACTCTAGAATTTTGCCTCTTCTGCTTTCTGTGACCAAGCCCCCTCTCCACAAGACACATGGGTTCCCTGGCCTAGGCCCCTCTAGTCCAGCGCTCCAAAACTCATACTTACCTGGCAGGGGAGTCTTTAAGCCATGATCACGACGGTGGCTCTCCCAGGGTGAGGCCGGCTCATTGCACTCCAGAGTCGGCTGACCTCTGCGATTTCCCCACATGCGGGAAACTCGACTGCACAATTTCTGGTAGTGGGGGACTGCGTGCGCGCTTTCCCCTGCCCTAATCTTTTGTTAAAAGCAGAAAAGTTATGCAGTTCATTAGGGAGTTGCAGCCCAAACTAAGGCCTGTTGTCATGTTCTTGAACAACAGGTGGTGCTGCTGCCTGTGGAGAAGTCAGGGTGCGAATACTTAATTAGGTTCTCCTACTGGCTTTGTAATTGTTGCCAGCTCGTTGGGCAGTTTGGGAGAGCAGGGTCTGTTGAATTTCCCCTATTTTTAGGCCAATCTGAAGCCTTTTCAATGGTCTTCATTTTAGCGCTGCTCCAAGGCGTCTCCTTCATTTAAGCAGAGGGTCCTGCGCACTAGGCCGCAAACACCACAGGCCATAGGTTGATTGGATAACTGCTTGGTAGAGGTTGGCACTTGTGATGTGCTGTACCTTTGCTTTTGTTTTAAGACAGATTCTTTACCTCGTTCGTTCGTTCATTCATTCTTTCTTTCTTTCTTTCTAATCTTCCATTCTACCTATCAACCTAATCTATATATAGATCATTTTCATTTATTTTTCTTCCATCAGTCTGGCTACTTTTCTTAATCAGTCTTTGTTTTCTCTCATTTTTATTTGGCATACTTTTTAGAAGTTCAATGTCTATCTATCTATCTATCTATCTATCTATCTATCTATCTATCTATCTATCTATCTATCCCTGCATTTCTGTGTATATCTTGTTTAACTCTATCCATTTCTATTCCTTTTCAGGACTCTGATGGCTCATCTGATACCTAGAGAGTGAATCTAAAGAGAGTCTTTCTGAACAACAAAGTCCACGGGGACAGGCTGCCGCAGCTCTCTGTCCCGGAGCAGAATCAGAGACAGAGCTGCGATTCCACCACTCTAGAATTTTGCCTCTTGTGCTTTCTGTGACCAAGCCCCCTCTCCACAAGACACATGGGTTCCCTGGCCTAGGCCCCTCTAGTCCAGCGCTCCAAAACTCATACTTACCTGGCAGGGGAGTCTTTAAGCCATGATCACGATGGTGGCTCTCCCAGGGTGAGGCCGGCTCATTGCACTCCAGAGTCGGCTGACCTCTGCGATTTCCCCACATGCGGGAAACTCGACTGCACAATTTCTGGTAGTGGGGGACTGCGTGCGCGCTTTCCCCTGCCCTAATCTTTTGTTAAAAGCAGAAAAGTTATGCAGTTCATTAGGGAGTTGCAGCCCAAACTAAGGCCTGTTGTCATGTTCTTGAACAACAGGTGGTGCTGCTGCCTGTGGAGAAGTCAGGGTGCGAATACTTAATTAGGTTCTCCTACTGGCTTTGTAAATGTTGCCAGCTCGTTGGGCAGTTTGGGAGAGCAGGGTCTTTTGAGTTTCCCCTATTTTTAGGCCATTCTGAAGCCTTTTCAATGGTCTTCATTTTAGCGCTGCTCCAAGGCGTCTCCTTCATTTAAGCAGAGGGTCCTGCGCACTAGGCCGCAAACACCACAGGCCATAGGTTGATTGGATAACTGCTTGGTAGAGGTTGGCACTTGTGATGTGCTGTACCTTTGCTTTTGTTTTAAGACAGATTCTTTACCCCGTTCGTTCGTTCGTTCATTCATTCATTCTTTCTTTCTTTCTAATCTTCCATTCTTCCTATCAACCTAATCTATACGTTGATCATTTTCATTTATTTTTCTTCCATCAGTCTGGCTACTTTTCTTAATCAGTCTTTTTTTTCTCTAATTTTTATTTGGCATACTTTTTAGAAGTTCAATGTCTATCTATCTATCTATCTATCTATCTATCTGTCTATCTATCTATCTATCTGTCTATCTATCTATCTATCTATCTATCAATCTATCTATCTATCTATCTATCTATCTATCTATCTATCTATCTATCTATCTATCTATCTATCTATCTATCTATCTATCTATCTATCTATCTATCTATCTATCTATCTATCTATGTATGTATCTATCTATCTATCTATCTATCTATGTATCTATCTATCTATCTATCTATCCCTCTATCTATCCCTCTATCTATCTATCTATCTATCTATCTATCTATCTATCTATCTATCTATCTATCTATCTATCTATCCCTGCATTTCTGTGTATATCTTGTTTAACTCTATCCATTTCTATTCCTTTTCAGGACTCTGATGGCTCATCTGATACCTAGAGAGTGAATCTAAAGAGAGTCTTTCTGAACAACAAAGTCCACGGGGACAGGCTGCCGCAGCTCTCTGTCCCGGAGCAGAATCAGAGACAGAGCTGCGATTCCAGCACTCTAGAATTTTGCCTCTTCTGCTTTCTGTGACCAAGCCCCCTCTCCACAAGACACATGGGTTCCCTGGCCTAGGCCCCTCTAGTCCAGCGCTCCAAAACTCATACTTACCTGGCAGGGGAGTCTTTAAGCCATGATCACGATGGTGGCTCTCCCAGGGTGAGGCCGGCTCATTGCACTCCAGAGTCGGCTGACCTCTGCGATTTCCCCACATGCGGGAAACTCGACTGCACAATTTCTGGTAGTGGGGGACTGCGTGCGCGCTTTCCCCTGCCCTAATCTTTTGTTAAAAGCAGAAAAGTTATGCAGTTCATTAGGGAGTTGCAGCCCAAACTAAGGCCTGTTGTCATGTTCTTGAACAACAGGTGGTGCTGCTGCCTGTGGAGAAGTCAGGGTGCGAATACTTAATTAGGTTCTCCTACTGGCTTTGTAAATGTTGCCAGCTCGTTGGGCAGTTTGGGAGAGCAGGGCCTTTTGAGTTTCCCCTATTTTTAGGCCAATCTGAAGCCTTTTCAATGGTCTTCATTTTAGCGCTGCTCCAAGGCGTCTCCTTCATTTAAGCAGAGGGTCCTGCGCACTAGGCCGCAAACACCACAGGCCATAGGTTGATTGGATAACTGCTTGGTAGAGGTTGGCACTTGTGATGTGCTGTACCTTTGCTTTTGTTTTAAGACAGATTCTTTACCTCGTTCGTTCGTTCGTTCATTCTTTCTTTCTTTCTAATCTTCCATTCTACCTATCAACCTAATCTATATGTTGATCATTTTCATTTATTTTTCTTCCATCAGTCTGGCTACTTTTCTTAATCAGTCTTTTTTTTCTCTCATTTTTATTTGGCATACTTTTTAGTAGTTCAATGTCTATCTATCTATCTATCTATCTATCTATCTATCTATCTATCTATCTATCTATCTATCTATCTATCTATCTATCTATCTATCTATCTATCTATCTATCTATCTATCTATCTATCTATCTATCTATCTATCTATCTATCTATCTATCTATCCCTCTATCTATCTATCTATCTATCTATCTATCTATCTATCTATCTATCTATCTATCTATCCCTGCATTTCTGTGTATATCTTGTTTAACTCTATCCATTTCTATTCCTTTTCAGGACTCTGATGGCTCATCTGATACCTAGAGAGTGAATCTAAAGAGAGTCTTTCTGAACAACAAAGTCCACGGGGACAGGCTGCCGCAGCTCTCTGTCCCGGAGCAGAATCAGAGACAGAGCTGCGATTCCACCACTCTAGAATTTTGCCTCTTCTGCTTTCTGTGACCAAGCCCCCTCTCCACAAGACACATGGGTTCCCTGGCCTAGGCCCCTCTAGTCCAGCGCTCCAAAACTCATACTTACCTGGCAGGGGAGTCTTTAAGCCATGATCACGATGGTGGCTCTCCCAGGGTGAGGCCGGCTCATTGCACTCCAGAGTCGGCTGACCTCTGCGATTTCCCCACATGCGGGAAACTCGACTGCACAATTTCTGGTAGTGGGGGACTGCGTGCGCGCTTTCCCCTGCCCTAATCTTTTGTTAAAAGCAGAAAAGTTATGCAGTTCATTAGGGAGTTGCAGCCCAAACTAAGGCCTGTTGTCATGTTCTTGAACAACAGGTGGTGCTGCTGCCTGTGGAGAAGTCAGGGTGCGAATACTTAATTAGGTTCTCCTACTGGCTTTGTAATTGTTGCCAGCTCGTTGGGCAGTTTGGGAGAGCAGGGCCTTTTGAGTTTCCCCTATTTTTAGGCCAATCTGAAGCCTTTTCAATGGTCTTCATTTTAGCGCTGCTCCAAGGCGTCTCCTTCATTTAAGCAGAGGGTCCTGCGCACTAGGCCGCAAACACCACAGGCCATAGGTTGATTGGATAACTGCTTGGTAGAGGTTGGCACTTGTGATGTGCTGTACCTTTGCTTTTGTTTTAAGACAGATTCTTTACCTCGTTCGTTCGTTCGTTCATTCTTTCTTTCTTTCTTTCTAATCTTCCATTCTACCTATCAACCTAATCTATATGTTGATCATTTTCATTTATTTTTCTTCCATCAGTCTGGCTACTTTTCTTAATCAGTCTTTTTTTTCTCTCATTTTTATTTGGCATACTTTTTAGTAGTTCAATGTCTATCTATCTATCTATCTATCTATCTATCTATCTATCTATCTATCTATATGTCTATCTATCTATCTATCTATCTATCTATCCCTCTATCTATCTATCTATCTATCTATCTATCTATCTATCTATCTATCTATCTATCTATCTATCTATCCCTGCATTTCTGTGTATATCTTGTTTAACTCTATCCATTTCTATTCCTTTTCAGGACTCTGATGGCTCATCTGATACCTAGAGAGTGAATCTAAAGAGAGTCTTTCTGAACAACAAAGTCCACGGGCACAGGCTGCCGCAGCTCTCTGTCCCGGAGCAGAATCAGAGACAGAGCTGCGATTCCACCACTCTAGAATTTTGCCTCTTCTGCTTTCTGTGACCAAGCCCCCTCTCCACAAGACACATGGGTTCCCTGGCCTAGGCCCCTCTAGTCCAGCGCTCCAAAACTCATACTTACCTGGCAGGGGAGTCTTTAAGCCATGATCACGACGGTGGCTCTCCCAGGGTGAGGCCGGCTCATTGCACTCCAGAGTCGGCTGACCTCTGCGATTTCCCCACATGCGGGAAACTCGACTGCACAATTTCTGGTAGTGGGGGACTGCGTGCGCGCTTTCCCCTGCCCTAATCTTTTGTTAAAAGCAGAAAAGTTATGCAGTTCATTAGGGAGTTGCAGCCCAAACTAAGGCCTGTTGTCATGTTCTTGAACAACAGGTGGTGCTGCTGCCTGTGGAGAAGTCAGGGTGCGAATACTTAATTAGGTTCTCCTACTGGCTTTGTAAATGTTGCCAGCTCGTTGGGCAGTTTGGGAGAGCAGGGTCTTTTGAGTTTCCCCTATTTTTAGGCCAATCTGAAGCCTTTTCAATGGTCTTCATTTTAGCGCTGCTCCAAGGCGTCTCCTTCATTTAAGCAGAGGGTCCTGCGCACTAGGCCGCAAACACCACAGGCCATAGGTTGATTGGATAACTGCTTGGTAGAGGTTGGCACTTGTGATGTGCTGTACCTTTGCTTTTGTTTTAAGACAGATTCTTTACCTCGTTCGTTCGTTCGTTCATTCATTCTTTCTTTCTTTCTAATCTTCCATTCTACCTATCAACCTAATCTATATGTTGATCATTTTCATTTATTTTTCTTCCATCAGTCTGGCTACTTTTCTTAATCAGTCTTTTTTTTCTCTCATTTTTATTTGGCATACTTTTTAGTAGTTCAATGTCTATCTATCTATCTATCTATCTATCTATCTATCTATCTATCTATCTATCTATCCCTGCATTTCTGTGTATATCTTGCTTAACTCTATCCATTTCTATTCCTTTTCAGGACTCTGATGGCTCATCTGATACCTAGAGAGTGAATCTAAAGAGAGTCTTTCTGAACAACAAAGTCCACGGGGACAGGCTGCCGCAGCTCTCTGTCCCGGAGCAGAATCAGAGACAGAGCTGCGATTCCACCACTCTAGAATTTTGCCTCTTCTGCTTTCTGTGACCAAGCCCCCTCTCCACAAGACACATGGGTTCCCTGGCCTAGGCCCCTCTAGTCCAGCGCTCCAAAACTCATACTTACCTGGCAGGGGAGTCTTTAAGCCATGATCACGACGGTGGCTCTCCCAGGGTGAGGCCGGCTCATTGCACTCCAGAGTCGGCTGACCTCTGCGATTTCCCCACATGCGGGAAACTCGACTGCACAATTTCTGGTAGTGGGGGACTGCGTGCGCGCTTTCCCCTGCCCTAATCTTTTGTTAAAAGCAGAAAAGTTATGCAGTTCATTAGGGAGTTGCAGCCCAAACTAAGGCCTGTTGTCATGTTCTTGAACAACAGGTGGTGCTGCTGCCTGTGGAGAAGTCAGGGTGCGAATACTTAATTAGGTTCTCCTACTGGCTTTGTAAATGTTGCCAGCTCGTTGGGCAGTTTGGGAGAGCAGGGCCTTTTGAGTTTCCCCTATTTTTAGGCCAATCTGAAGCCTTTTCAATGGTCTTCATTTTAGCGCTGCTCCAAGGCGTCTCCTTCATTTAAGCAGAGGGTCCTGCGCACTAGGCCGCAAACACCACAGGCCATAGGTTGATTGGATAACTGCTTGGTAGAGGTTGGCACTTGTGATGTGCTGTACCTTTGCTTTTGTTTTAAGACAGATTCTTTACCTCGTTCGTTCGTTCATTCATTCTTTCTTTCTTTCTAATCTTCCATTCTACCTATCAACCTAATCTATATGTTGATCATTTTCATTTATTTTTCTTCCATCAGTCTGGCTACTTTTCTTAATCAGTCTTTGTTTTCTCTCATTTTTATTTGGCATACTTTTTAGAAGTTCAATGTCTATCTATCTATCTATCTATCTATCTATCTATCTATCTATCTATCTATCTATCTATCTATCCCTGCATTTCTGTGTATATCTTGTTTAACTCTATCCATTTCTATTCCTTTTCAGGACTCTGATGGCTCATCTGATACCTAGAGAGTGAATCTAAAGAGAGTCTTTCTGAACAACAAAGTCCACGGGGACAGGCTGCCGCAGCTCTCTGTCCCGGAGCAGAATCAGAGACAGAGCTGCGATTCCACCACTCTAGAATTTTGCCTCTTGTGCTTTCTGTGACCAAGCCCCCTCTCCACAAGACACATGGGTTCCCTGGCCTAGGCCCCTCTAGTCCAGCGCTCCAAAACTCATACTTACCTGGCAGGGGAGTCTTTAAGCCATGATCACGATGGTGGCTCTCCCAGGGTGAGGCCGGCTCATTGCACTCCAGAGTCGGCTGACCTCTGCGATTTCCCCACATGCGGGAAACTCGACTGCACAATTTCTGGTAGTGGGGGACTGCGTGCGCGCTTTCCCCTGCCCTAATCTTTTGTTAAAAGCAGAAAAGTTATGCAGTTCATTAGGGAGTTGCAGCCCAAACTAAGGCCTGTTGTCATGTTCTTGAACAACAGGTGGTGCTGCTGCCTGTGGAGAAGTCAGGGTGCGAATACTTAATTAGGTTCTCCTACTGGCTTTGTAAATGTTGCCAGCTCGTTGGGCAGTTTGGGAGAGCAGGGCCTTTTGAATTTCCCCTATTTTTAGGCCAATCTGAAGCCTTTTCAATGGTCTTCATTTTAGCGCTGCTCCAAGGCGTCTCCTTCATTTAAGCAGAGGGTCCTGCGCACTAGGCCGCAAACACCACAGGCCATAGGTTGATTGGATAACTGCTTGGTAGAGGTTGGCACTTGTGATGTGCTGTACCTTTGCTTTTGTTTTAAGACAGATTCTTTACCTCGTTCGTTCGTTCATTCTTTCTTTCTTTCTTTCTAATCTTCCATTCTACCTATCAACCTAATCTATAAGTTGATCATTTTCATTTATTTTTCTTCCATCAGTCTGGCTACTTTTCTTAATCAGTCTTTTTTTTCTCTCATTTTTATTTGGCATACTTTTTAGTAGTTCAATGTCTATCTATCTATCTATCTATCTATCTATCTATCTATCTATCTATCTATCTATCTATCTATCTATCTATCTATCTATCTATCTATCTATCTATCTATCTGTCTATCTGTCTGTCTGTCTGTCTGTCTGTCTATCTATCTATCTATCTATCTATCTATCTATCTTTCTATCTATCTATCTATCTATCTATCTGTCTATCTATCAATCAATCAATCTATCTATCTATCTATCTATCTATCTATCTCTCTATCTATCTATCTATCCCTGCATTTCTGTGTATATCTTGTTTAACTCTATCCATTTCTATTCCTTTTCAGGACTCTGATGGCTCATCTGATACCTAGAGAGTGAATCTAAAGAGAGTCTTTCTGAACAACAAAGTCCACGGGGACAGGCTGCCGCAGCTCTCTGTCCCGGAGCAGAATCAGAGACAGAGCTGCGATTCCACCACTCTAGAATTTTGCCTCTTCTGCTTTCTGTGACCAAGCCCCCTCTCCACAAGACACATGGGTTCCCTGGCCTAGGCCCCTCTAGTCCAGCGCTCCAAAACTCATACTTACCTGGCAGGGGAGTCTTTAAGCCATTGGTTAAAAGATGTCTCTGCGCAGTCGGCCTTAGAGCATTCCCATTTTTAGTGGGTAAAGCTCTCAGCTGTTATTGGGGGAGGATCTATTCAGATCCTTCTCAGACTTCTGTTTTTTTGTTTTTTTTGTTCCTGTTCCTGTTCCTGCATGGCCTGGTGATTTGGAACATCCTTCATCGATTTTGGGGCATCCCTACTCTGGTGGGTTCATTCCCCCAGGGTTTTTTATTTTACTTGGATTCACCATGGATGCAGATAAAGAGAATACGTCTTTTGGAGCTGCAATCTCGGATCGGGCTGACACCATCCGCTTTGAAGTACATCAGGATGTAAGGTATGCGAAGGGTTTGAGATTTGTTGTGAAAGAAATCCTGGAGAAGACCTTAAGTGTAAAGCTCCAGGATTTATTGTGTGTACAGGACTTCCCACGGAGAGGCACATACGATGTTACCTTCATTTCGGAAGCTGTTGCGGCTCAACATTATGAAACTTTTAAAACTAAGAAACATTTGGATGAGTATAAGGGAGTGACGGTAACTCCCTTATTTGAGACACGCAACAGATTGGTAACTGTTCATATGTACAGCCCACATGTACCAATGGATGATATAAAAACATACCTCGGATATTACTGCTCCCATGTCGTTTACCGGGGTAAAGTTACTAATGAATTTAATATATGGAATGGAAAGCAGAAATTTTTTGTTTCATTTCTCCCGGATGAAAACCACTTTGGAGGGATAAAGAGGCCGCCCCCTATAATTAATATTGGAGGAAAAAAGGGTTTCCTTTTTTATAATGGCATGCCACCCTTCTGCCGGAACTGTAATCGGTATGGTCATGACACCTACCAGTGTGAAGAGGGCCTTTTTTGCCGCTATTGTGGAAAACCCGGTCACCAGGCAAGAGATTGCACAGAAAGGACATGCGATCTGTGCAAGGAGATTGGGCACAATTATAGGCAATGTCCTAAGCGTTACAGATCATATGCCTTTAAAACTCAGAACTCCGGTAATGGAGAAGATGTGCACGACATAATGTTGAAATCAGGATACATTCGCCGTAAAAGTGCAACCTCTGAAGTGGGTGCATACGAGCCAATAGAAACATACGAAGTAAGGAAGGCTGCCGAAAAGACCCAAGAAACATTTTCATTCCATGCGGGGCAGAGTGAACATGATCCAACCACTTTTCTACAAAGAAAAATAAAGAGCACTAAGAGACCCCTGAAGAACACTTCACCCAAAGAAAGAGAGGGGAAGAGGATAGCACTGCCGAAGGAGTGGTTCCCGGAACTCCACAATAGATATGAAGCAATATCGATTGTGGAGGGGGAAGCCTCTAATGAGGAGAAAGAAGAAGAAGAAGAAAGTGTGACTACAGAGATCACAGAAAACCCCGGTACGGCTGGGAGAAGTGAATCCACAGCCCGATCCGAGGGACAAGATCTTGGAGAACCTGAGACTCTTGCTATGGAGTCGGAAACCTTGGAAGATCCTGCAAAACCGGCTCCGGCATCTGAGACTCTAGTTTGTGAGTCGGAGCTGAGCCATCAGGTTGTTGCAGCTCCTGAACACCAAGAAGAGAAACCCATTTCTACTGTTCCTGAGACTCTTTTAGCTGAGTCAGGACCAATTGACAGAGAAGATGATGAAGAAAGCCAGCTCTCAGATATTATACCAGATCTGAGTCAACCCTTATCTCCAATGATTGAAGATAGAGAGTACGCAGCATCAGAATCCGACAGTCCTTCTACGCTAATGACTGTGTCGGAAGGGGAGGAGTGTTTCTCCCCTATATTAGAATAAGAATTAACACATCTTTTTTTTCTTAAATGGAGCTCAGATTAGCGTCTATTAACACAAGAAGTATTAGAGATAAAAACAAAAGATATGCTTTTTTTAATTTTCTAGAAAATACTAACAACGATATTTTTTTTTTACAGGAATGCTGGATAAATAGTATGATTTGTTATGATGAATATATGAAAGGTTGGGTGAAAGGCCCCTCAGCTTGGTCTGGGGGAAATGATGGAAAGAGTGTAGGCGTGGGAATTTTATTTAAAGGTAATGATTTTAGTATTTTGCAACAAGAAGAAATAGTCGCAGGTAGACTTTTGGTTGTTAAAATACGTTTTAATGATACTATTTTTAAATGTATTAATGTATATGCACCCCCAGAAATAAAAGAAAGAAAACAGTTTTTTAAAATCTTAAATCTATTTTTAGTAGGTTCAGAAACGATCATTTTAGGAGGAGACTTTAATTGTGTACTACCGGGAGAAGTGAGAGAAAGTATGAGGAGCACACAGAGAACAGATGGATCTGCAAGTATGTTGAATGGAATGGTGAAAGATTTTAAATTACAAGATGCATGGAGAGTGAATGATGGTAAGAATGGTGGCTACACATGGAAAAATATAAATGTCAAATCTCGTATTGATTTTCTTTTTTTAGATAAAGTTTTCAAAATTAAGCATTTTCTTTTAGAAGATAGTGCTTTTACTGATCATAAGTTTTTACAATGTGTGTGTGAATTGAATGGTGCAACCAAAAAACGGAGTAGTTATTGGAAATTAAATAGTACAATGTTAGAAGATGACAATATAAAGAATAAATTTAAAGAGGCTTATAATAGATGGCGGAATAAGAGAGGAAATATGGATATGTGTGAATGGTGGGAGAATGTTAAAATACAGATCCGACATTTTTTTATAAAAGAAGGGAAAATTAGAGCAGCCTATCAAAGAAAATTTTATTACGAACTAACCATGAGATTACAATTACTTTTACAATTACAAACAAATGGTATAGAAGTGGAAGAAGATCTAATAGAAATTAGAAAAGAAATTGCTAAATCATTGCGAGAAAAGGGTAAAACTATTATTTTTAATTCCAAAGTAGAAGTTTTAGAGAATGATGAAAAATGCCCTAGATATTTTTTAAAAAAAATTGTTGGTAAAAAAGAAAATATAGAAAAATTAGAGGGAGTATCAAATATAGGAGAAATCTTAGAAAAAACCCACCAATTTTATTCAGAATTATTTTCTTCTAAAGACACAGATACAATTTTAGAAGAACGATTTTTGAACCTCTTAACGCCTTTTACTAAAAATGACCAGGATCTTTTATCTAAAGACGTAGATATGAATGAGATTTTAGATGTTATTAAAAGTTTTAAAAACGGTAAAACCCCTGGTAAAGATGGGATCCCAATTGAATTTTATACAACTTTTTGGGACATTTTAAAAGAAGATCTCTTTATCTTATTTCAGAAATGTGCTTTGGAATTAAAGTTATCATCATCATGGAAAGAAGGCGTAATCGTATTGATACATAAGAAAGGTGACAAAGAAAAGTTAAGAAATTGGCGTCCAATTACCCTTTTAAATACAGATTATAAAATATATGCTAAAATTTTATCAACTAGATTAAAAAATGTAATTGAACATATAATTGGCTCCGAACAGGTATGTGTGGTACCTGGTCGAAGTATAACACAAAATTTATGCTTATTAAGGGACTGCATTTTTAAAGCTTTTAAAGAAAAAAATGATTTAGCAATTTTATCCGTAGATTTTGAAAAAGCATTTGATCGAGTATCTCATGAATTTTTATTTAAAGTGTTAGAAAAAATAGGAACACCTACACATATAAAGAATCAAATTCAATTATTATATAAAAATAACATAAGTGTTGTCTCTATAAATGGTTTTTTAACAGAAAATGTAAATATTTTTTCAGGGGTCAAACAAGGATGTCCCATGTCCCCAATTTTATTTATTTTAGCAATAGAACCACTTTTATGCGCTCTAAGGGAGGAAGTAAAGATAAAAGGAATACATGTGCCGGGAGGTGAGGGTATGCAAGTAAAATGCATGGCTTATATGGATGATGTGACTATGGTGTGCGAAGATGCAGTGTCAGTAAAATATGCGGTAAAAGTGATGGAAAATGTTAGTAAAATATCCGGTTTTAAAATAAATGTTGAAAAATCTAAGTGCATGTTGTACGGGAAATGGGAGAGTACAATGGATATCAAAGTGACGATTTTGAGAGATAAAATTAAAATTTTAGGGATTACTTATACAAAAGATTTGAAAAGTGATATAAATTGGGAAGAAGTTTTAAGTAAAATAAAAAAGAAATTCCAATTTTGGACTTTTAGAAAACTATCATTTGAAGGAAAGATTTTAATTATAAAACAGATTATTTTACCTATAATTTTATATGTGTCAATGGTTTTATTCCCCCCAGTTTTATATTTAAAGAAAATTACGAGAGAATGCTTTATGTTTCTATGGAATTCAAAAATGGAACGTACAAAGAGAATAGAACTTTATAAATCACATAAGAATGGAGGTAAAAACTTTCCTGATATTAAACAGTTTTTAAGTTTTAAATATTTCGCTTTTAACCTGAAAGTAGCGCTTCAACACAATGATTGCATGTTAAGTAATTTTATCATGTATTCTGCAGGTTTTATGCTTAAGAAATATAAATGGGTAAATGTGGCTTTAACTCGACCATATGCTCTTATTCCCCCATCCCAATATATCATATTGGAAAAAATTATCAGAGTATACAATTTAAAAGGTATTTCCCCAGACATTTTAATTAATCACCGAAAATTATCCAATTATTTTAAACTAACTGAAAATGTTTCTTTAATTAATAATTTTACAAAAAATGTATCTCAAAAAATATGGGAAAATGTGTCAAATAAAGAGTTAAATAACTATCAGAGAGATCTTGCATGGGGCATAATTAGAGACAATTTATTAACCCTGGAATTTCAGTATCGTAGAGGTCGAGCTAACCGAGCAAACTGTCCAAGACAATACTGCACAACTGATGAAACGCCTCTACATGTATTCTGGAATTGTAACTTTGCTCAAGAGGTGTGGAGGTTGGCAGGACCACTTTTTAAACATTTGGGAGGGATGAGAATATTTAACCACGAAGCAGTTTTATATGGAAAATTTACATGCATAGATGAAACAAAATTTTTATGGGTATGGCTTGTGATTAACTGTTTTAAAGAAGCGATTTGGAAAATGAGAAATATTTATGTCTTTAAAAAAGAAGACGTTCCAGCAAAACACTGCGTGTATTTAGCTTTGAATTATATGTATATTTATTATTTAAGAGACGTTAAAAGGAAAGGGAAAGGAAATGCAGAAGCTTTATGGAATTCTAAGCTATGGAATGTCATTTTGAGATTTTAATAGTTATCATGTAAAAGAAGGGATGTGTATATGTATGCATATGTGTGTGTATTTGAATATGGTGGTAACAGATACCTGATCTTTTCAATAAGACATACATCTATTTTGTATATGCTCTATTTTATGATACGACATGCATTATTTCTTTAATTATCTAATTCTTACTTTATGTTTAGTGTTAATATTTATATACTTTAAAGTTTGAAAAGAGAAATTGTATGTTTGTGAATCATTTAAGGGTTTATGCATACCTGTAGAGAATTGTGATCCACATGGTGCATATATTCTTGTTGGGGAAAAACAATAATATATTGATATAAATATGTCTTTAAGATTTTTGTCCACAATGATGTCTAAAACAAGATAATACGTACAATTGATCAAATATGTACAATTCAAGAAGCAATAAATTATCTTGGAAGTGCTGAGTGGAGAAAAAAAAAAAAAAAAAAAGGGTGGCTCTCCCAGGGTGAGGCCGGCTCATTGCACTCCAGAGTCGGCTGACCTCTGCGATTTCCCCACATGCGGGAAACTCGACTGCACAATTTCTGGTAGTGGGGGACTGCGTGCGCGCTTTCCCCTGCCCTAATCTTTTGTTAAAAGCAGAAAAGTTATGCAGTTCATTAGGGAGTTGCAGCCCAAACTAAGGCCTGTTGTCATGTTCTTGAACAACAGGTGGTGCTGCTGCCTGTGGAGAAGTCAGGGTGTGAATACTTA
>JAPZIH010000711.1:5709809-5834582 GCA_027410445.1 Discoglossus pictus
CTTTCCCATAGTCTTTCATTATATGAATGGGCTCCATGGCATAGCTATCTGTGGTATCATGGTTCACACAGGGCAAGTACCGAATGACCCCCCTGTATGTAAAGGGCCAGAATGAGTGACATACACTCTGGTATGGCCGAATACTGTGTTTGAAGGGCAATATGTACCAGGGCCATAGTCGCAGGGCAGGAGGCTGGCAAACAGTCCTCTCCAAGACAAAGTGGCGAAGGGCACTTCGTCACACATCTCCTCTTTGGGGGAAAGTCTAACCAGGCACCTGACCTTCTGCCGGTCAGTGCCTCCGTTAGACGATCCACCAACCCACAATAAACCAGTGCTAGAGCAGCCCCCCCACAACAACAAAGTGCAAGAGCAGCCCACCCACAACAAACAGTTACGGCACCTGGATATTTCGCTGTGTTAATGGGGCAACTCACTGAGGGGACTTGAGGGGCAGAGGCCAGCGGCACTCTGCCCTGATGCCAGCTCTTCTGCTGGTATAACCTGCAGGACATCCTGCTCTGTTCAAGGGACAAAGGGAGGGCAGAGGCCGACTGCACTCTGCCCCGCTGTCAGCTCTTCTGCTGGGGTACTTGGGACATATTCTGGCTCAGTAGCCAGGGAAAGGTGGAGGTCAGTGAGGGTTAACATTTCCTCTGTTAACCCTGGGGCCACATTAGAAGTTAGCTGGGGAGGGGAATTTGTACTTACCCCCTCTTCCGGTTGTCCCAGTGACGGTAGTTGGGGATCTGGACAGGCTGTGGGCGCAGAGACCACGGTCCCATCTGCGCCGTCTGGGAGATTGATGTCTTCCCTGGTTAGGGTAAACTGTCGCTGGGGAGGAAGGACGACACCTTCTGCCCCCTGTGGTTCACACTGCCGCTTGGGGGGAAGGACGACACCTTCTGCCCCCTGGGGTTCACACTGCCGCTGGGGGGGAAGGATGACACCTTCTGCCCCCTGGGGTTCACACTGCTGCTGGGGGGGAAGGACGACACCTTCTGCCCCCTGTGGTTCACACTGCCGCTGGGGGGGAAGGACGACACCTTCTTCCCCCTGGGGTTCACACTGCCGCTGGGGGGGAAGGACGACACCTTCTGCCCCCTGGGGTTCACACTGCCGCTGTGGGGAAAGGACAACACCTTTTGCCCCCTGGGGTTCACACTGCCGCTGGGGGGGAAGGACGACACCTTCTGCCCCCTGTGGTTCACACTGCCGCTGGGGGGGAAGGACAACACCTTCTGCCCCCTGAGGTTCACACTGCCGCTGGGGGGGAAGGACAACACCTTCTGCCCCCTGGGGTTCACACTGCCGCTGGGGGGGAAGGACGACACCTTCTGCCCCCTGGGGTTCACACTGCCGCTGGGGGGCAAGGATGACACCTTCTGCCCCCTGGGGTTCACACTGCAGCTGGGGGGGAAGGACGACACCTTCTGCCCCCTGGGGTTCACACTGCCGCTGGGGGGCAAGGACGACACCTTCTGCCCTCTGGGGTTCACACTGCCGCTGGGGGGGAAGGACGACATCTTCTGCCCCCTGTAGGGCCGGTAGAGAGACCTCGGTCCCATCTCTACCTGCCATCTGGAGGTCATCCCAGGACCAGTCAATGAAGTCTGGTTCCGCTTGTCGAGTAGGTTGGGGCTGCACGAAGCTGAGCAGGTGTTGGTAGTCCAGCTCCCACTCTCTTGTTACCAGGTGGGTCATGTGTTTGCTCACCTCGCCTTCGTCATCCCAGACATACATGCCCATCCGGTAGTCGTAGATGTCCCAACACCTAGACTCCTCCGTGCTGCCAAGATCAATGTCGTCCTCCAAGGCATCCCATAATAAACCCGGGCCATCATAATCATCTCCCTCCGGTAAGTCGTGTTCAGCCGTCCAGGGGGTAAGTCGAACGGTATGCCACCAGAGGTCCTGGTATGCGTTGTCTAGCCAGATCTCTCGCCGTACCAGGGTCTCTAGTCTTGTCACCCACTCATCCAGGGGCTGCTCTCCCAATAGATACATCCGCATCGCCACACGCTTCTGTAGCCGCTGCTCATCACTGGGGAGACTCTCACCTCGCCGCCATTGGGCATCTTCCAGGGCATCATACCAGAGTTCCTTTCTGTCTGCATCCCTGTTGTCCGCGGCCTCCTCCTCATCCTCATCAAGGAACGCTGTCCGAAAACTAGCCGGTTCCATCCTGCTGTAGCCAGGGGCGCTGTACGGATACTAGCGTTGCCCTCAATTTGTAACTCCAAACGTTACCGGTGTCTCCGTGCTGCTTTTCCTCTTACTAGGACGCCATCCCACCACTGCCAGCCAATGTAACGGATCTACTGGCACCCCGACCGGGTACCTCCGTTGATAGACGCGTCCTAGTTTGCGCCGAGGCCTACAAGCACCGCACCAGACACCACACTACCACAGACTCCACAACCACCGTAGCTTAGCTGGAGCCGCGCCGTCTTCCTTCCACCCTGTATGAATCTCCAGCATCCAGGACCGTGTGGGGAAGACCTCTCCTCCAAGGATAGCGCACAAGCGTTCAGTAGTTACAGCTCAAGGGAGTATGCAAAAGCATAGCAATCCCCAGTATGATAGAGCCATCCCCTCCAATAACGAGATGAGACTACGTTTTGAAGGGTCAAGTAGAGCTAGAACTTTAATGACAGGGGATCTCCTTTTATGCAATGGTGCCCTCTGAAGGGCTACACCCACATAATTATCACAGCCAATTATATACATGGTTCAACCCCCACGTCTCCTCCCCTCAGATAACAGGTAACACAATTAAAACAGACACAATTTTAACCACATTCTGGATGTACCCCAAAAACAGGGGGTACACCTTTAAGTCCAGCACCGTTCAATAGCTCTCACCCAGGGGAACAACATATTAAAAAATGGCATGAATCAGACCAGGGGTTCAAAAGTTAGTAAAAGTATCTTACTGGCAGCATGGCAATCCACATCCCCCATAGTTGGCCACACAATACACATAAAGAGAACAATAGTTGTGGTCACCCCTCCCTGAGGCTCCTTGATATAATCAGACAATGATTAAATCAGCCGTCTTTGTTATTATGTTTAAGAATGAATAGACTTGCTTATCTGTAACAGGATTATCTCTCCTGCCAAGGTCTGCACTAGCCTGGGGCCAATATTCTGCAGAGCATAAACCAACATACATACAGTATATTACTAGGATCATATTTTAACCAAGAATTAAATAACCATAAACAGGGTAAAACAGTGATGGGTTCCTTTACAGCTGGGATCTGAGCGCACAAAACTACTGAATAGCGCTCAGATCATCTTCACACAGTTCAATTGCCATGTAGCTAAAGTCTTTCCCATAGTCTTTCATTATATGAATGGGCTCCATGGCATAGCTATCTGTGGTATCATGGTTTACACAGGGCAAGTACCGAATGACCCCCCTGTATGTAAAGGGCCAGAATGAGTGACATATACTCTGGTATGGCCGAATACTGTGTTTGAAGGGCAATATGTACCAGGGCCATAGTCGCAGGGCAGGACTCTGGCAAACAGTCCTCTCCAAGACAAAGTGGCGAAGGGCACTTCGTCACACTATCTATCTATCTGTCTATCTGTCTATGTATTCTTGCATTTCTGTGTATATCTTGTTTAACTCTATCCATTTCTATTCCTTTTCAGGACTCTGATGGCTCATCTGATACCTAGAGAGTGAATCTAAACAGAGACTTTCTGAACAACAAAGTCCACGGGGACAGGCTGCCGCAGCTCTCTGTCCCGGAGCAGAATCAGAGACAGAGCTGCGATTCCACCACTCTAGAATTTTGCCTCTTCTGCTTTCTGTGACCAATATTTTAAACTTGAGGCAATGGTTTTTTAACATGCAATTTCTATCCGAATAATTGTTAACTTCAATATACATTGAATGCAGAGGAAGGAAAACAGTGAAAACTCTCTTTAAAAAGTACCCAATGAAATAAATTCCTTCCTGACCACATGAACTGTCGATAAACATTAATACAGGGAGTAATCTTAACATAACAGACAATATTAACATTGTGTATTAAAACGTGGTTGAGCTGTTAACATGAACTTTGTATTATGTTGAAGTAAAGACCGTTAAAATATTGTTTTCCCAACTTGTAACATTAGAAACAGTAACATAGTTAATTGACATTTTAACATAATTATCACATATGTAGTTGCAAGGCAAGTGTTTTGTGAGGTGAATCATCCATAAAGAGTCTTTCCATAAATTATGACTGAAATTGTTTCTTGTTTATTATTTTTGAATGTTTTGTAATTTTTTTTCCTTGTTTTTTCTTTCTTTACTGAAAAGTTATAGTACTTCATAGTAGACAATGTTTTTAGTAAAAATACGTCCATCTTCTAATAAATCACCTTGACTTTCATTCTTTTCAATGTAAACTATAATAGCCTGTGGATTTTTGCACCGTGACAACGCAACGTACAATTGACCATGTGCAAATACTGTTTCTTCCAAGAAAATACCCACAGATTTGAAAGTTTGACCTTGTGATTTATTGATGGTCATGGCAAATGCCATAATAATGGGAAATTGTCTTCTTTGAAGTATAAAAGGGAGACTACTTTCACTTGGTGCTAAATCTATTCTTGGTATGAAAACTCTCTCTCCTTTATGGGTCCCAGTTAAAATTTCAGCATCTATAAAATGGTCCTTTAATTGTTGAACAATTAGTCTTGTCCCATTGCATAGGCCTTTTTTGGGGTTCATATTTCGCAGTAACATAATAATTGCACCTTTCTTTAGCTGCAAAATATGTGGTGGCATTCCAGAAGGAGTTAGTGAGTTTATGAATTCAGTCGAAAAGTTGGCCTGACTTTCATTGTCATCAGCAAGTACAGAATCAGCACTGTGATAATTTATTTGTGGTGCATTAATTTTTTTAAAGATTTCATTATTGAGGATTAATGCATCCTTATTTTTACACGTTAGTATGACTTGGTTGGCAAGCTCGGAATATTCCTGGTTATTTATGCTCCCTTCAAATATAGCGGATATAATATCTTGTTGACAAATCATATGAGGTGGGATCTCTACAGTGTCGTCAGGTAAATGTGGTATTTTTTCTGTTCTGCCTTCTCCAATTTTAATAAGCCAATCATTGAAATCAGTTTGGCCTTCTGATCTCATATTTTGTTTCAGTTGGAGATGGGTAAGATGTTTCCATAGTGTACTTGACTTTATACATGTTTCAATAATGTCAGTTCGATTTCCATGTACAACGACAGGTAATGTTTGTCTAAAATCGCCACCGAACAACATTACCTTTCCACCAAATGGAAAAGTATTATCCATGACTTCACGAAGCAAATGGTCAATACATTGGAGGGCATGACATCATTGTGGCCTCATCTATTATAATTAATTTACATTTCTTCAATTTCTTTGCTTGTAATGATGTCATGCGAATATCTGACACAGAAGTTTCTAAAATAGGCACTGGCAGTTTAAATCCACTATGAACAGTTCTTCCACCTTCTAACAAAAGTGCAGCAATTCCAGTAGTGGCAAACGCCATTGCTATTTGACCTTGTGCTCGTACTGAACTCATTAATAAATTATACAGATAGGTTTTTCCTGATCCGCCAGGTCCATCAAGATAGAAATAATGCTCTGTCACCATGTCATCATCTATTGCATTTTGAATGGCATAAATGCTTGCAATTGTAATGTATTCAAAGTTGCAAGTCTTTCTTTTGTTCTTTCTGCTTGTAGTTGAATGTCATAGTTTTCAAAGTTTATGTCATCTATAAGACCTGGATCAGGCAAATTAAAACTTGCACAACTTAATCCATGAGTTAAAAATACTTCTTGGATTTCCATTAACGCTTTTAAGTGTGCAATGGGTTCATTGTATCGTCGCATAAAGTCTTCAGCCATATTACTTTTAAAAGTCTCCCACAAAGCTAATGCATTTGGAGCATTTGAGAAGATACAAATAAAAGCAAATTGTTCTCTCATCTGTCGTGGCATTTGACATTGTGCTGCTTCTTTTAAACATCTTTCCCATTCTGTATCATCCGCTAGTAAGTTTCTATGTCTTGCAGCTAAATGGAAGGATTCATATACAATAACATTAACAGTTCTTAAGTGTTCAAAACTTTGTGCTCCAGGAACATTTAAAAGTAATATCCGTAAGCAAAAACGTTCAACATCTCTTGGACTGACTGTGTAAATTCTTCTTATTATTTTATTGCCTCTGCTTTTTCTTGTTCTCCATAATCCATTCACAAAAACATAGTGATATGGAATTTCAATATATAAGTATTGTGTTGCTTCAGAATCAGTGGAATTTAATTCAAACCATGCAGTTAGTGTAGTGTGACGATCTTCACTTTGGGCCAATGCATTAATTTAATTTCCAGCATGGAAATAGACTAAATGTCGTTGTGGCAAATGTACTGCTAACCTATATACTGCATGTGATCTATCATGCATTTCAAATTTTAAAAGCCGCCACATAGCTTCTGGCGCACTAACATAGCGAGCATCTACATGAGATGCAAGTTCATCATGTACTAACTAACTACATTCAGGGTTGTCTGCACTTTTGACGACTACAGTAGCTGCATCGTAGCCTTTGTAAATATATTTGTAGACATATTTAATGGATTTGATGGAAGTGCAGGCTTCTACGTTGATGTGGGCATTGTACTTCATGAATAAATGTGGATTGTAGGGTACTACATATCTATTGTCCACTTTTTTCCACAAATAATGGCACTATCTCCTTCTCTTCTTTTATAAAGTGGATATCCATCACAATTGGCATAGGTTTTGTCTCTATAATCTTTTGGAAATTCTTTGGAACATTTATTATTTTCCATACATGGTGATTGTGGATTAAGGTCACCATAGGGTCCATGAATCATGCGATGAGTAACAATCTCATATAGTCTACCATATAGTTCTGGATCTGGTAGTTCAGCAACAATGACTGCATCCACTTTGTCCGAAGTATCTAATTTATCTTTTTCTTGAAGTATTATTAGAAGATGTGCATGTGGAAGGCCTCTTTTTTGAAATTCAATGGTATATACATAAGCAAGACATTTGCCAAATAACTGATTTATAGTGAAGTCACGTATTAATTCATTTAATTTAATCTTAAAAACTCTGGCTACTAAATCTGGTCGATCTGAAGCACTTTGTCCAAGAAGTAGATGTTGTGTAATTTCTGGCCATTGTGGATTACATGTAAATGTCAGAAATAAATCGGGTTTGCCAAATTTGGTGACAATAGCCATAGCATCATTGTATCTTTCTCTTATATTTCGAGGAGTTCCTTGAAAGGAAGATGGTAAAATGATGGCTTTGCCAGCTGTCATGACTCTGCTTGTAGCCACGTCAGCAACATAGTCCATGAGTCCAGAATATTGTTCTACACGTAGTTTATCTTGTTGATATTTGATAAAGTTTAAATTATTTGCCTCAACTTGCAAATAAGAATCAATAATCCATTGTTGGGTTAGTTTTCCACCACAAAATATTGGATTAAATACATTGTGAATGGCAATTTGAGCAACTTTAAATTCAAGCATAGAAACATTATTTCGGATTCTGGCTTTAGCATTTGGGTAACTGGGAAGTGTTAATTTTGGTTGCCAACCTGCTTCTCCGTGTGGGAAAAAGATGGGATATGTCATTGGATCTAAATTTGGACTTAAGATACTCATATTAATGAACGGTTGCTCCTCCTTTCTGGGATATATTCTAATGTCTCTTTTAAATGGTGGTTCTCCTTCATCATTCTGAAAGACCATTGCAACCTCATTTGATGTTGGCAAGTTATAACGACGTTTATCAGTATGTCTGTCTCTTTTAAGCACCATATTAACCTTGGGCATTGGTAATTGATGTCTTTGTGCATGAAGTAGTTGTTCATTTTCTACTTCTGCCAATTTTTTATAAGCTTTACTGTAGGGATTGTTGTCCATAATGTTATCTAGCTCTATAAAAACACTGTGTAAGCATTTTTTATTTTCTTCCATCTGCATACGTTGGTCAACAGCTTTCATTGTATCTAGGACATATAGTTGAGCGAATTTTCTTTGATCTCCTTCCTCTGGATGTAAATGGGAAGTGCAATGATAAATTTGTCCTTGGACTTTAAAACAGTAAGGACCATGTCCTGGTACATTAGCAGCTAATGTTGCCCCCATAGATGCAAAGGATATGGCACTATTGTAGGATCTTATGTTTGTTTTAAAAATTTTGTAGTTTGGAATAGTAGGTTTAGTCATAATGTTTTGTAAATAGATAGGAAATTCTTTCCTTTCTGGAAGTTTGAACTTGCCTTTTTTGACAGCAACTAATAAATTGGCCATCTCTGGGTCTCTCCTGTTTAAAATAATAAGCCTCACAAAACTGACATTGAGTACTCATGTCCCCACAACTATGAACCTCTACTGCTAAAGACTTGAGTAAAGGACAATTTGCAAAGCATATAGGAGTTTGACTTTCATATTCATCAGTTGAAATGTCATATAATGTTTCAACAGGTTCTAAATGTTTAGTTTTTTTGTGGCTTTTCTTGGTATATGTTGTATTGTTTGAGGTAAAATGTCATGTAATGTTTCATGAACAGGTTGTAAATGCTTAGTTTTTTTTGTTGGTTTTTTTTGTATCCCTTGTATTTTTTCAGCTAAAATGTCATCTGATGTTTCAGCAACAGGTTGTAAATGCTTTATTTGCTTGTTGTTTTTTTTTGTCATATCTTTAATTTCTGCAGGTGACAGTCTTTTGCTTGCAATTCTTTTACGTTCTTTTTCTCGTTGAATTTCCTTTTTCTCCGGTGTCTGCGTTATCAGCCATGTTAATCTGTAAAAATAAAATAATGTATCTTTGGTTTATTTTGAGATGTTAAGTTTGTTTTAATCAAATTTTTTTATCAACAGTGTGTTTACATTTTATACCTAATCAATTTCAATTTGGTCAATTGAATAGAGGTCTAAATAAGGTCATGATATAATTTTTTAAAGATTTTTTTATTTAGTAAACATGTATCCAAAAGCAAGTTTTTCACTAACAAAAAAGTTTTTTGAAAAAAAATGTTATGGTTTTATTTACAGCACTATTCAATTTGTCAAATGGCAATTCAATGAGGGTCTAGGACTGGAAATGTCCAATGCGAAATTGTATAGAGAATGGCCCTCATTCAATTGCATTTTTGCCAATTGAATAGGGCTCTAAATAAGCACATAACATATATTTTTTAAATAAGTTTTTAGTTAGTAAGCATCTATCCAAAAGCAAGGTTCTCAATAACTAAAAACCTCTTTAAAAAATATAAGTTATGTGCTTATTTAGAGCCCTATTCAATTGGCCAAATCGAAATTGAATGAGGGCCTCTGTGTTTAGAGCCTTTTTTGGAGTATGCATTATTTTTTTCTGGCTACATTGAAGTTTGTATTTACTATTAAAGATTATTGGCCCTAAAAGACAAAAAAGAGATAGCTGAAAAATGTGTTAGTTATATTTTTTTCAAAGTTATAGTTACTGGTGGTTTTTTTGAAATTTTATTTTCTGTTGACATCGATACAAAGCTAAGATATTTATTTATTTTTCTCTTTTTTTACTTGTTATACTGTACCTTGGTTGAAGTTTGATTTCAAGCAGAATTCTTTGTTGGTCCTGTGTTGAAAGCCTTCGTCCGATGGTCTGGTCCTGTGTTGAAAGTCCTCGTCCAATCGTCTGGTCCTCTGTTGAAAGTCCTCGTCCGATGGTGTAGTCCTCTGTTGAAAGTCCTCGTCCGATGGTCTGGTCCTGTGTTGAAAGTCCTCGTCCAATCGTCTGGTCCTTTGTTGAAAGTCCTCGTCCGATGGTGTAGTCCTCTGTTGAAAGTCCTCGTCCGATGGTGTAGTCCTGTGTTGAAAGTCCTCGTCCGATGGTGTAGTCCTGTGTTGAAAGTCCTGGTCCGATGGTGTAGTCCTCTGTTGAAAGTCCTCGCCCGCTGGTCTGGTCCTCAGTTGAAACTCCTGGTCCGATGGTCTTCACGCATTATCTGTTGTAAAATAAAAATGAAAATGTTATTTGATTTGAATGTATTTGTATTAACTAAAAAATGACATTATTTATGTGTATAGTATCTGTTATGGTGAATTTTTGTACTATTTATTTGTTTGTGCAACCTTTTCAAAATACTTTAAATGTATTTTTATATTGCATAGATAATTTATTTCTACTGTAATTATTTTTTTGTGAATTATTTTGTATATGATTGCACTGGTTTTAGCATTATCCTATTTTCTGTTCAGCACTTCTGGTATACTTATTTAGGCTTCTTTGTAAGGCTTATAGGTTGTTAAAGATTCTTAAATATTAAAGAAGAATATTAATTTAGTTTGCTATGTGTTTGTGTGAGTTTTTTTTAAATCCTGTTTGGTGCGCACCAAAAGTGGTATGTTTATTCAGGCTATTTTCTAAGGCTTATAGGTTATTAAACATTAAATAAGAATATTAATTTACTTTGCTATGTGTTTGTGTGAGTTTTTGTACAATCCTGTTTGGTGCGCACCACTTGTGGTATGCTTATTTAGGCTTTTTTCTAATGCTTATAGGTTGTTAAACATTGAATAAGAAAGTTAATTTAGTTTGCTATGTGTTTGTCTGAGTTTGTTACAATCCTGTTTTGTGTGTACCACTTTGTGTGTACCATATGTTGCATACTTTGGGCCTCATTCAATTGCAGTTTGGCCAATTCAATAGGGTCCTCATTCAATTAGAAGTTTGTCAATTGAATAGGTCTCTATATAAGCACATAACATTTTTTTTTGACAGAAGTTTTTAGTTAGTGAAAAGCTTGGTTTTGGATAGAGGTTCAGTAACTAAAAAGTTTCTTTACATTTTTTGTATGTGCTTATATAGAGCCCTATTCAATTGGGCAACTCGGAATTGAATGAGGCTTTAGGGGTCTAAATAAGCACATAACATATTTTTTTTAAAGAAGTTTTTATGTTCGTCAACATCTATCCAAAATCAAGGTTTTCACTAACTAAAAACTTCTTTAAAAAAATATGCTATGTGCTTATTTAGAGCCCTATTCAATTGGTCAAATAGCAATTGAATGAGGGCCTTTGGTTGCTGCATTTGTTATATTGTGAGGGCCTCATTCAATTTCGTTTTAGGCAATGGAATAGGGCTCAATATGAGCACAGAGCATATTTTTTTACAAACGTTTTTAGTTAGTGAACTTGTATCCAAAAGCAAGGTCTTCACTAACTAAAATGTGCAGTAAAAAAATATGCTCTGTGCTTATATAGAGGCCTATTCAAATGGGCAAATCACATTTGAATGAGGCCCTCGGCCATTAAACATATATAGGTCCTGATTCAATTGCAATTTTGCCAATTGAAGAGGGCTCTACATAAGCACATAACATATTTTTTGACAGAAGTTTTTAGTTAGTGAAGACCTTGATTTTGGATAGAGGTTCAGTAACTAAAAAGTTCTGTATAAAAAATATGTTATGTGCTTATATAGAGCCCTATTCAATTGGCCAACTCGCAATTGAATGAGGCTCATAGTTTTTTTCTTTTTTTATACTTAATACTTTACCTTGATTGAAGTGTCGAATAACAGAGGGTCCCCTCCTGACAATCTTAATCCGCCGGTCTTCTTGTAGTGTCTGTTTGAAAAAGAAAGTGAAATGGTTAATTGTATATTTCTTTTTTATTTAGCAAAGCATGGCCTTTTCAGCATGTAATGTCTTGTTCTATCTTACCTGTTCTTCTTTGTTGGTGTTCTTTAAAAGGGATTGTGCTTCACAGTGCACGGTGCAAATTGTTGAGTGACGCTGTTGATGCTGAGTCTGTTTGAATATTAAAAGAAGTAGAAAGATTGAGTTTTAGGTAATATATTGAATTGCACTAAATTAATGTCATGTAAATATACTTCTGTAATTATTTTCAATTAACATTATTTTTTTGGGGGGTCTACACACATATGTCACATACATGAAGCACATTTTCAGAGTTCAATGTAATTTTTTTGTGTGCGTGTGACATATCACTATACATGAATCATATTTTAATTGTTAAATGAACCTTATTTTTTGTTTTTGCCAACACACATAAATGTGTGTGTGTGACATGTGACTATAGATGATACACATATATGTGCGTGTCACATATCAGTATACATGACTCATATTTTTTTTTGTAATGTCATTTAAATGTAGTTGTTTAATTAGTTTGTTTTAAGATCATTTTGTTGCAGGGGCAATACACATAAATGTGCGTGTCACATGTCACTATACATGATACACATATATGTGCGTGTCACATGTCACTACATAAATCACATTTTTTTTTTGTTAAATGAACCTTATTTTTTTTGTGGGCCTACACACATAAATGTGTGTGTGACATGTGACTATACATGATAGACATAAATGTGCGTGTGACATGTGACTATACATGATAGACATAAATGTGCGTGTGACATATCACTACATAAATCACATTTTCATAGTTCTTTTTTTTTTTTGTGGTGTCTTTATAATAAAATGTAATATATTATAACTTACCTCTCAGTTGTAATTTCCACAATGTAAAGTAGTAAATTAGGAAAGAATTCTCTTCTGAAGTAAGTGCAGCAGTTATGTCTGAAGTCACTCTGTTCATCACCTGAGGAGAAATGTAGAAGTTTCTGGAAAGTAGGCAGTATGTTTTTAAACTTTCAAGTACCTCAGAACGTTATAACGCAATACGCATGCGCTATTTGCGTTCCAGCTTACAATTTGCGTTCCATCCGCCATTTTGTGCGTAGTAGTGTTCAAAATGGTGTTTAACTGTGACTGTTCCGCATAGTATGTGTTTCATTATTGCGAGTTACTGCAGTGTAGTTACGTCTCAAGCCTCGTTTTCGTTTTGTTTGTCGGACATTTATTCTCTCGCTTAGCCGATTTTCGGCCGTTTAAACTCATATTTTTAACTTAAATGGACGTGTAAATGAACTTTTGGAGGTGCCGGATGCCCCCCCGTGCTGTAAGTAAGCTTTTTATGTGTTCGTTGTGTTTATTTCTTGTGTTTGTGATGTTTTGATGCGCGGCGTTTGTAATAGGTCTTTCGCGGCCGTATTTTTTTCCGATGCGGCCGTCATTTGTTGCGATGTTGCCGTATTTTTTTTGCGATATACGCAGTTAGCTTTTACGTGTACGACGCAGTGTATTTGTTTCTAAGTCGTGCGTATGTGTGTTAAGAGCGTGTGAAGGGCTTTTTTGCTGTTTTTCTGTTTAGTCTTACTTGTGTGTGTCTGGGTGTAAGCGGGTATGAGGCGACTTTGAGTTTTTTTTGGTTATAAAGTCGTGTATGTGTATAAGTGTGAACAACACAGCCGGCGTTAGGATGCTCCCACCACCGCAAATGCGGACCCTCGCTTCGCGAGGATCCGCATTTGCGGGGACGTTGTTGGGTTTTTGTTGGCTGGGAGGTTGGGTTTATTTTGTTAAAAAGTCGTGTGTGTATGTGTGTGTTAACACAGCCGACGTTGAGCCTCCAACGGCCCGTACGCTCACAACTATATATGTGATGGAGCAAATCTAGATGTATCAGATATTGAAAGGGATTTGGGAGTGCTTGTGGACAACCATCTAGGTAACAGCATGCATTAAGAAGGGTATAGAAGCAAGGGAAGGAAATATAATTCTACCACTATACAAATCTCTAATACGCCCTCATTTGGAATATGGAGTACAATTTTGGGCACCACTTCATAAAAAGGACATTTTAGAGGTGGAAAAGGTACAGAGGAGAGCAACAAAACTAATAAGGGGAATGGAGGGGCTAAGTTATGAAGAAAGACTTCTTAATTGTATGTACATAATATTGGGTGAACTCTTTTCACAATGCTGCAGAGCTATTGAATTTACAATAGATCTTAATCTCCAGTTAACCGGCACCCATGGAGATTGGTAGATGCTTGATAAATGTAGTTTCTGGTTGCTTGAGAGTTGCCTAATAAAGAGGCCTAGATTAGCTGCACATAGGATGCTCTGCTAAGTATATGTGTCAGTGAGTGCTGTTCTAGCAGCAGCAGCTTTCACTCCTCACTTACACACAGGTACATTCGGCTGGAGGGTGCATTGCTGAACCAGGGGAATGTAACGCCAACACTGCCCTGGCTCAGTCACCCATGCCCGGGGAGTGTAACCCTAACATTGCTCTGGCTCAGTCACTCATGCCCAGGGGAATGTGACCCTAACACTGCACTGGCTCAGTCACCCATGCCAGGGGAATGTAACGCCAACACTGCACTGGCTCAGTCACTCATGCCTGGGGAATGTAACCCTAACACTGCCCTGGCTCAGTCACTCATGCCCGGGGGAATGTAACCCTAACACTGCACTGGCTCAGTCACACATGCCCAGGGAATGTAACCCTAACACTGCCCTGACTCAGTCACTCATGCCCAGAGAATGTAACGCCAACACTGCCCTGGCTCAGTCACTCATGCCCAGAGAATGTAACGCCAACACTACACTGGCTCAGTCACTCATGCCCGGGGAATGTAGTCCTAACACTGCACTGGCTCAGTCACTCATGCCCGGGGAATGTAACCCTAACACTACACTGACTCAGTCACTTGTGCCCGGGGAATGTAACCCTAACACTACCCTGGCTCAGTCAATCATGCCGGGGAATGTAACCCCAACACTGACCTGGCTCAGTCACTCATGCCCGGGGTATGTAACCCTAACATTGCCCTTGCTCTGTCACTCATGTCCAGGGTATGTAACGTCAACACTGCACTGGCTCAGTCACTCATACCTGGGGAATGAAACCCTAACACTGCACTGGCTCAGTCATTCATGCCAAGGGTATGTAACGTCAACACTGCACTGGCTCAGTCACTCATGCCCGGGGAATGTAACGCCAACACTGCACTGGCTCAGTCACTCATGCCCGGGTATGTAATGCCAACACTGCCCTGACTCAGTCACTCATGCCCAGGGAATGTAACGCCAACACTGCCCTGACTCAGTCACTCATGCCCGGGGAATGTAACGCCAACACTGCCCTGGCTCAGTCACTCATGCCCGGGGTATGTAATGCCAACACTGCCCTGACTCAGTCACTCATGCCCAGGGAATGTAACGCCAACACTGCCCTGACTCAGTCACCCATGCCCGGGGTATGTAACGCTAACACTGTCCTGGCTCAGTCACTCATGTCTACTTCCAGATAAAATCAAACTGCAGAGACGTACAGGGGATGAAATCTAGGTGCCTGTAAGCATTTTGTGGCATCATAACCTGGCTCCTGGCATTTGTTGAGCCCTGTAAATCTTAATTTGTATTTAAAGTACATGATTACATTTTTTTCTGGTTGCTTGAGGGTTCGGATTGCTGTAATCATGTCAATAAGAGTGATCTTTTACTTTACTATCACTCTGTTCCTTTTGATAGGATTGAGTTGTGAATTAGGGTGGGAGTAATTATACAGTAATGGCTTTTATTAAAAAATGATGGCAATAAAAAGTGAAGCCTGGCAATGCTGGTTGCCACACAATGGGAGCCTCCCCCTCTACTTTACTGGCCTTGCGATGAGCGTCTTTTTGGTGCTCATCATGGGCCTCGCAATGAGAGCCTTTGGTGCTCATCACAGGCATTGCAATGAGGGCCTTTGGCGCTCATTGTGAGCTTCTCCCCTTTACCTCTCCCACCCTCGACTTTATTGGCTTAGCGATGAGCGCCTTTGGCTGCGCTCATCAAGGGCCTCACAATGGGCGCCTTTGGCGCTTTTTGCGAGTCTCTCCCCCTGTCTACATCCTCCCTTGTGTCTCATCCCCCCCTTGTGTCTCCTTTCCCCCCTGTGTTTTTAACCCCCTCCCTCCTCTGGGTCTCTTGTCCCATTCTCCCTCACCTGTGACTCTTACCCCCTCCC
Organism: Discoglossus pictus; assembly: GCA_027410445.1. Lineage (NCBI taxonomy): Eukaryota > Metazoa > Chordata > Amphibia > Anura > Alytidae > Discoglossus > Discoglossus pictus. The sequence continues at coordinate 5,725,722 of JAPZIH010000711.1, forward strand.
CTGTGTATCTTTCCCCGTCCCCCCCATCTGTCTTTTTCCCCCATTCCCCTCCCCTGTGAATCTTTCCCCCTCCTCTTCCTCCCGTCTCTTCCCCCCTTCTCTCCCTCCCCTGTGTCTCTTTCCCCCTCCCCTGTGTCTCCTTCTACATTTGACATTTACGGGTGTGAAAATATTTGCGTGCTTGAGGAACTGTAGCAATTCAATAGCGATTTTGCGATTGTAACTGTTGTGAGCTTAAAAGATCAAACGCTTAGATGGGTTGTAAGTAACTATTTTTACAACAGCAGAGATTTTAAGCCTGTAACCCGTAGATTGTTTGCAATTCGCAAAAAAAAGACGCCAATTGAACAGCAAATTAGTTTACAGGCTCCTGTAAACAACGATAGCTCAATTGAATCAAGGCCATAGTATATCATAAAAGTGCACTATTTTTACTAAATAGTAACTCCTTCAGATATTCTAAATATCTTCAGTCATTTAACCACAGATTCTGTTCTTTGTTCCCAACAAGTACTCAGTCTCTATCTCCACCAGCCTGGTGGCATCACGTACTAATTCCATATGAAAGAACATTCATTTCTAATTCCCTACAGGTGGATATTTATTTTTAGTTTTCCCATGAAACTTTTTCCATCCATTAAGAAATAGATCTCCATTGACCCTATATACATTTCATTTTTCAATGAATGATTCCTTTCTTTGTTATGTGCTTATAACGTTTTCCCAATTAATTGTTTTCACCCAGGGAGAAATAGATCTCCATTGACACTTTTCCTTTTGTCCTGTGTGATTCTTTGATTTGTTATGTGCACACATTGAAATGTTGTTTACACAGCATGGAAGGGTGAATGACTCTGATGCTTTGAGAGAGCAAGCTAATGTCGGACGTCGACATCTGACATCAGCACCAGATTTGCCCTATCGAGTTTCTCCGCCCACCAGCGCTATCTCAAAGGGAGCACCGGCAAAAGGAAAAGGGTCAATGGAGATCTATTTCTTAATGGGTGGAAAAAGTTAATGGGGAAAACTAAGATTACATACCCCCCTAGGGATCTGGGTGCACTCCATGTTTAGTTGTGTGCGCTCATCTCAGGGTATGTGTGGGCGAGCACAGCTTAGAGGGAACAGTAAATGAGGGGGATGTATGATTAAATCAAGAAATATCCCAGTCAATTCTTAATCAATTAAAAAATATCTTTATTGACATTTATTAGTCTTTACGTACCTAAAAGCATAGTTTTTTTTATTTTCAAGCCCTTTAAACTCATTGCTTTGTTTGATGAAACAACTGTACATAGAAAATAGGAAAATTAATGGAAGGGGATATTAAGGTTAAAAAAAAACATAAAGATTATATAAAAAATATATATAGCTTAGTTTACAGGTCCACAAATGTATTATGAGTGCTCAGCATGATGGAGTAGAGCAAAGTCTATACGTTCTGGATCCCTTAAATCGAAAGGTTATTGGTAACCAAGCAAAAATCAGCAATGCACAGCCCAGCATCATATCATGTATTGTAATAATACAAGCTGATACATTAGTATAACTTACTGCTCTATTAACGTGATTTACAACTCAGATATCCATAGATCTTTATGAGCTTGCTAACTTTTTTAATTACTTACATTTATATGATTTAAGTAGAATTGTATGATGTGTCATGTTGATGTGTAATGGCGGACTCATATTAAACCTTTACCCACATTCCATACATAAAACTGGTCTTTATCTTGTGTGAGTTTCTTGTGTCGTTTCAAATCTTACTGAAACATTTTCCCGTGTGAGTTTCAGATCATGGAAATGGTGTTTATCCTGTGTGAGTTCTCATGTGTCGCTTGAGATGTGAGACCTGAATGAAACATTTCCCACATTCAGAACATGGAAAAGGCTTTTCTCCTGTATGAGTCATCTTATGGATATTAAGAGCTGAGATATGACTGAAATATTTTCCACATTCAGAACATGGAAAAGGCTTTTCTCCTTTATGAGTCATCTTATGTCTATTAAGATCTGAGAGCTGACTGAAACATTTCCCACATTCAGAACATGAAAAAGGTTTTTCTCCTGTATGAGTCATCTTATGTCTATTAAGAGCTGAGAGATGACGGAAACATTTCCCACATTCAAAACATTGAAAAGGCTTTTCTCCTGTATGAGTCATCTTATGTTTATTAAGGTGTGAGACCTGACTGAAACATTTCCCACATTGAGAACATGAAAAAGGGTTTTCTCCAGTATGAGTCATCTTATGTCGATTAAGATCTGAGAGCTGGCTGAAACATTTCCCACATTCAGAACATGGAAAAGGCTTTTCTCCTGTATGAGTCATCTTATGGATATTAAGAGCTGAGAGATGACTGAAACATTTCTCACATTCAGAACATGGAAAAGGCTTTTCTCCAGTATGAGTCATATTATGTTTATTAAGGTGTGAGACCCGACTGAAACATTTCCCACATTCAGAACATGAAAAAGGTTTTTCTCCTGTATGAGTCCTCTTATGTATATTACGGTGTGAGAGGTGACTGAAACATTTCCCACATTCAGGACATGAAAAGGGCTTTTCTCCTGTATGAGTCATCTTATGTTTATTAAGGTGTGAGACCCGACTGAAACATTTCCTACATTGAAAACATGAAAAAGGCTTTTCTCCTGTATGAATCCTCTTATGTACCTTAAGATCTGAGAGCTGGCTGAAACATTTGCCACATTCGGAACATGGAAAAGGCTTTTCTCCTGTATGAGTCAACTTATGGATATTAAGAGCTGAGAGCTGACTGAAACATTTCACACATTCAGAACATGGGAAAGGTTTTTCTCCTGTATGAGTCCTCTTATGTGTATTAAGGTGTGAGACCTGACTGAAATATTTCCCACATTCAGAACATGGAAAAGGCTTTTCTCCTGTATGAGTCCTCTTATGTCTATTAAGAGCTGAGAGTAGACTGAAATATTTCCCACATTCAGAACATGTAAAAGGTTTTTCTCCTGTATGAGTCATTTTATGTTTTTTAAGATTTGAGGACCAACTGAAACATTTCCCGCATTCTGAACATGGAAATCGTTTTTCTACTGTGTTACAAATGTGGTCTTCTCCAATGTTATTCCAAATCTTTGATCCATCTGTTGGGGAAAAAAAAGCACCAGGAGTAAATTCTGACAGCTTTAACATTCTTCTATATGGAATAAATTATTTAGTATATATCTGTTATAGTAATTATAATCAATTAAAGAGACCAATTTGCAGTTAATAAAAAGTCAAATCATACAAAAACAAAGCAAAATATGTCTGAATGTGCAGTATATAGAGTGCAGTGTAATCCGGTGCATACCAATTATCATCAATTATGGTCTTTTGTTTAACTAAATCTGATAGTCTGCAAAGTGTTATTAAAAAGAAAAAACAAATACTGTATAAACTCAAACTTTACATATTGCAACTTCTACATGCAATTATTGCTTGCTGCAGGCTGTCATTTTTTATGCCTGTTACTGGGTGGGTGTTTCTGTAAACTAACAATCTGCCCATTAGCTCTGCGGAGAGTACCGACTGTAGTTATTCCCACTGTGCAGATACAAACTTCCTGTGTGTGCAAAGTCTTCTATCAGGAATTGTGCTAATGAAAATAAAATGGCAGATTGGGGTCATTACACCAGCAAATAAGAAATGTTCCCTAGTGCTTATGATTTATGAGGATTATATGAAAGAGATTTTGAATCAATTAAGTGATAACGATATCTACATAAAGTTCAATATTGACATCACAGTGGAGTATTGTCATGCCGATACAAATACTCTTTTATATGCTTAATCTTTTCATCCATTATCATTGAAAAAGGATGACCTTACCCAGATGCTGAGAGTGTGGAGATTAAATAGTAATAGGAATAAAATAGTAGATGCTGTTAATAAAATGGGCACTACGTTTTCTGAGGTTATATTAGTAAAGAAATTGTACTAAGTGTTCAGAGGGCACTTGGAATGCTCCACCGACCATCCCCAATAGGGGTCCCTATGGACTTCCATAGTACCCTAATCCTCTACCATGGGGGTACCTGTAAAAATCCGTAATATCTTAACACCTAACTAAAAATGTATGTAAATAATAAAAATTTAATTTAATTAAAAAAAATAATTTCAATAAAAAAAAAAATAATTACAATTTAAAATAAAAACATTACATTGAATAATAACATTTAGGTCCGTAGGGAGCGAGGTAAGTGGGTGAATGTACGTGTAGGGTCCATGGGAGTGAGGTAAGTGGGTGAATGTACATTTAGAGTCCATGGGGATTGAAGTAAGTGGGTGAATGTATGTGTAGAGACCACAGGGATTGAGGTGAGTGGTTGAATATACGTGTAGAGACCATGGAGATTGAGGTGAGTAGGTGAGTGTACAGTACGTGTGGGGTCCATGGAGATTGAGGTGAGTAGGTGAGTGTACAGTACGTGTAGGGTCCATGGGGATTGAGGTGAGTGGGTAAGTACGTGTAGAGACCATAGAGTGCATCTGTGCACAATCTGTGCTGAGCTCACAGTTTACTGGCAAATAATCACATAAAATAAATGTCAAACTGCGAGTCATCGTCATACTTTGCGAGCTAGCAAAGCGAGGGCCGCAGTTCTGGCAGCAAATGCGGACCTCCCAAAGTCTCCCACAGGCCACAAATGCGGACTCCGGGACATAGAAAAAAACAATAACGCGGAATGAGGAAATAGGGACTTAGAAAAATAAAAAATATGAAGTTAACTGCCGAAACGCGTACATCAAAAAATACCAAAAACACAGAAAAATTAAAACTAAATATAAAAAACAAGCATCACACAAAGCACGTGGGAGACAGCCAGGACGTTTGGGAGTGAGGTTGCACGCAAATTTAGTTGGCATTTAAGAAGTTTCGGCTCTTGAAAATCGACCAAGAGAGAAAAAAATGACAGATGAAAAAAATAAAAACGAGGCTTAAAGACACAGAGCTGCAAAAATCACCGCCAGGAACGTTACGAGTTAGCCAGGAACGTAGCAGATACAAAATATACCATTACAAGGGACAGACGGAAAATGCTCGCGAGCCAAGTAACACATTTTACAACACTTACTTACAACTCATAACATTAGGATTCTAAAATGCCGCCTTACCCGCCTAAACAAAATGGTTTGGCCTTGCGCACGCAGCCTATTTACACTGCACACTTGCCACATTGCTGACACTTTCTCCTCAGATGATCAACACTCCAACTGTACATTTTCAGATGCAGGAAAATCCAAATAGATTGTTAGCTCTTAAGGATATTGATTGCTGCATATTAGATATCAATAGGTATTGTAACGGAACCCATCACTGTTTTACCCTGTTTTTATGGTTATTTAATTTTTATGGTTAAAATTTGATCACATTGCTATACTGTAGATATGTTGTTCTATGTTCTACAGAATATATTGGCTCAGACTATTACAGCTGCTAGCCTAATAGATAATCCTATTACAGAGGCTCCTCAAAAGATAGGGAAGTCTATTGTATCAAAGTAGCCAGGTAACCTCCGGGGGGTGTGACCACACCTATTGTCTCTCTATGTGTATTGTGTGGCCAAATATGGGGGATGTGTATTGCCTGTGGGAAGAGCTGTATATATATTTCTGCATAACAAAATAAACACAGTATTCTTTGACTCCCAATTGAGTGTTGTCCAATATGGGTGGATGGGGCTTGTCAGACGGCGCAGTGCTTCTTGGATATTTTACTGTATACCAGCGGAGATATTGGACTTCGTGTTCCAACTCCATTACATTTGGTGACAGTGACGGGATAGAAGCCAAGCCTCGGAATGGAACAAGCAGTGTTATACGAGCATGAGGACCTGGATTACAGGGATGCATTAAGGAAAGGCATCTGGTACCAGGCCCTGGATAATGTACAATACCAGCGGGGTGAGAGTCTCCCCAGTGAAGAGCAGCGGTGGCAGAAACAAGTGGCCCTGACGATGCCCTTCCTGGGGGAGCAGCCCCTGGAGGAATGGGTGAAGGAACTAGAGCACTGGGTATGGCAGGAGCAATGGCTGGAGGATGCCTACCAGGCGCTCTGGTGGTATATGGCACAGTTTAGACCCTGGACAGCCGAGCATGACAAGCCAGAGGGAGAGGAGTTTGATGGTCCAGGCTTGTTATGGGAGTCCTTTGCAGAGCCTGACTTCAGGAGCCCTGCGCAGACCAGACTTCAGGACATTTTCTACGAGAGGGAGGCTAGGCATGACTGGGATGACCCCCAGGAGGTAGAGCAAGACCTGGCTCACCTAGCAACCCGGGAGTGGGAACTGGAGCGGGACTACCGAGATCTTTTCCACTCCATTGGGAAGGCTCAACAGGGCAGCAAGGTGACAGACCCAGATCCAGACCCCTTCAGCTGGGAAGATATTGTAGAGGTTTATGGGGATGGGACCGAAGTCTCTCCACCGGTCCTACATGGATGCGGGGCAGCAAGCCCAGATCCCCAGCGGCAGAGTGATTTTCAGGGAATAGAGAGCAGTGTCTGCTTTTCCCAGCGCCAGTGTGGAGTACAGGGAGTGGAGAGCATCGTCTCCCATCCCCAGTGGCAGTGTACTTTTCAGGGAATAGAGAGCAGACTCTCCTTTTTCCAGCAGCAGAGCCGTGTATCTAAAGGGGAGACAGTCGGTCCCCCCCTCCAGCAGCAGAGCTATGTATCTTAAGGGGATACAGTCGGTCTCCCCCTCCAGCAGCAGAGCTATGTATCTTAAGGGGAGACAGTCGGTCTCCCCCTCTAGCAGCAGAGCCCATGTATCTAAAGGGGAGACAGTCGGACTCCCCCTCCAGCAGCAGAGCCGAGTATCTAAAGGGGAGACCATCGGTCTCCCCCTCCAACAACCAGGCTCTGACCAGGCTACTTCCGTGGTAGCGCTGGCACCAGGACAGAGTACCGCTAGTCTCTGCCCACTCAGCAACCCACCAAGGCAGCTTACCAGTGCCCAGCACAGCCATGGTGAGGCACCTGGACCTGGACAAGTTTCTCCTCTACCCAGGTGTAGTAACCAGTTATTGTGGGTGGCCTGTACTGCTGCTTGTGTTTTGTGGGTGGGCTGCTGGACTAACCAGGGCACTGACCGGCAGGAGGTCAGATACCTTGTTAGTCTGTTTGAGACAGGAGAGGGATCAGACACAGGAGAAGGGACAGAGACTGTGTTAGAAATCCCAGCCCAGCTGTGTTGGGACTGGCTGGGTGGAAAGAGGTTTCTAAGGGACAGATATTGTGGTCCACCTTTTGGACCCTGGGATCATGGACTGTTGGGGTGGGATCCTGGACTTTTTGGGTGAAATTGTCTGGGAAGAACAGTGGGCCCTGTACAGTATGAGCCCGTCCACGAGCTGGGGGAGGTATGTACTCTGCAACTTGGGACGGTTTTGCTAAAGGACTTCAGTTCATTTGGAAGGCTGAGGCTTTTCTGCCTCATTATGTAATTGTCTGAAACCAGTTTGTAAAATGTATTTTCCCTCTCCTTGAAATGTTTATTGCTGTGAATGCTGTATGAAGTGTGCGTTTGTTTTATTCTTGAAATGTGAGTAAAGGTGAATTATGGTTATTTAATTCTTATGGTTAAAATTTGATCACATTGCTATACTGTAGATATGTTGTTCTATGTTCTACAGAATATATTGGCTCAGACTATTACAGCTGCTAGCCTAATAGATAATCCTATTACAGAGGCTCCTCATAAAATAGGGAAGTCTATTGTATCAAAGTAGCCAGGTAACCTCCGGGGGGTGTGACCACACCTATTGTCTCTCTATGTGTATTGTGTGGCCAAATATGGGGGATGTGTATTGCCTGTGGAAAGAGATATATATATATTTCTGCATAACAAAATAAACACAGTATTCTTTGACTTCCAATTGAGTGTTGTACAATATGGGTGGATGGGGCTTGTGAGACGGCGCAGTGCTTCTTGGATATTTTACCGTATACCAGCGGATATATTGGACTTCGTGTTCCAACTCCGTTACAAGTATATTCATTTATTAATTCATATTACTTTATTAATTCACTGTACACTGTGCTTATATATCTGTCTTCGCTATAAGCGCCAAAAGCTGATCGTTGCAAAGCCGGACAATTGAAGTACACAAGGAGATAGGCTCACAATGAGCGCTGAAGGCGCTCAGCGTGTGGCTCCCAATGAGTGCCGAAGGTCCGCAGAGGAGCAAAAGCCTTATATTGTGTGGCAAACAGCATTGCCATGGCTTAAAATGTTATTGCCCCGTCATTTTTGATGAGCAAGTCGCTAGTAATAAATAATTCCTTACACTTGGGGCTTATTGTGATATTTATACAGATTTGTATTACATATTACTTATAGGATATTACTATAATATTCCTGTATCACTAATTAAGAGCATGGGCACACATATATTATTATTATTATTATTATTATAAATGCTTGAATCTTTATGATTCCTTAACTATATATAGAACTATGAACTTGCCCTTTGGGATGTGGTTATTTATAAAGGGATGTGATTATGTATAAATGCCGATTGATATATGTCCTATGTGTGTTATACTGAATATACCAAAAAAAAAAAAAAAAAAACCAAGTCAGAGGTGCTCATCAGAGAACGAATTAACCTTAATAGGTTAGTTCTATGGCCATGATAAGCCACTCTGAAAGCACCTCTTTTAGCTCACTTGTGCCCTTCCCAGGGAGAAATATCCTGAAGTATATCAGTCTGGTCTCACTCAAAAGAGTGACCCAGCCCCGAAATACCAGGCAATTCTATCCTGAACAGGAGAAACCGCAAACCCCAGACGCGTTTCGGCCTTTATGGGCCTGGTCAGTGAGGTGCAGCTGAACTCCCTAAGGCACAGTGAGCAAGGGGTCCATGTCTGGAGTCCCCTATTACCCTTAGGGAGACTGAACCCTAAGGGTAATTTGCATAAACAAAAAAAAAAACAAAGTCAGAGGTGCTCATCAGAGAACGAACTAACCTTAATAGGTTAGTTCTATGGCCATGATAAGCCACTCTGAGAGCACCTCTTTTAGCTCACTTGAATATATCCAACTTTACATTTTTTTTTTACCTGACAGATGTATTACTTTTATAATGTATTATGAGGACACTAATTGCCCATTGATTTATACCTTGATTAGATACTATAGTATACGTAAGCATATTTGTAATATAGACGCTGCCCTGATGACGTCAGCGGTCGACTGACGAAACGTACGTCGGGGCTGTGTCTGAGGATGCGTTTGCTTCACCCCTTTGACCCAGAGTGTGATCCTCTTGATTTACTATATTTTACTTTGTCTTTACTCCATAAGGTAAGTGGTATTGTGAAGTGCTGTGGCTGGGATGCACTACCATGCCTGGTATTACATGTATATGGGGATAATGCAGATGATATCACACACACGACTGATCCTTTACCTATGAGTGGTGTCATAGTGCCCTCTGCTGTCTCTAATGTATATATATATATTTAGAGCTTTTCTACTCACACTGTAGGCAATATCTTTCCCTGTAGTGAGAGACAGGGATCTTGCTTTTTACAGGGTATATACATGCTTTAGCTTTTTGATATATAGAGTGTGGACTTTTGTATGCCTCTGTTGAGTCATATATCTTTTTCTGTGTCTCTTCTTTTCTGTATTTAGCTAAGTATAATTAACCTATTTTGGTGGGTCTTTTTTTTGGCTTGCATTTAATTAGTATAGACATTCCAGAATTTGTTTCTGGACATTTGGTGCCTACTGTCACTGTAAGTGGCAGACAGTCCATATTGTCCCTTTAGGGTATCTTTTGGCACTGCATATGTGGGCATTTTGTAGCCCCTAATAGGCCATTGGATTAACCATTGTAGTTTTGAAATCTGCAATTGTTGGTGTTAGGCACCAATCCCATTTTTTGATTTGTAATATAATTGCTGCTAGTATCAAGCACTACATTACTTATTATTGTTTTCACAGCACTGGACACTTTATATGAGATCAGAGTAGTTAGTAGCTGATTATTAGTTTAGGGGGGTAATCAGTGGATCCCCAGTTCTGCGACTAGACACAGGAAAAGGATTACTACAGACTAGCTAGTATAAAGGAGTAAGTGGCCAGCTCCGCTACACTGAAATACTCAGGGATTATATTTTTGCACATTACACGAATGCACTTTGTATAAATTATCTCTCATCTCTAAGGAGTTATTATTATCACTCACAGGGATCTGAATGGGTTTCCATCTGGTGAATAGACTTCTCACCTCTCTCATATGCTCCGTCCTCACTATATAAGTCAGGATATAGATCTCCATCTTGGGGTCCTGTTAGTCACAAGAGAGAGAAGCCCCTCTGGATTTGTACAGATTTACACAACTATCTGACATAAATATCTACAGAAACAGATCCCGGGCGTAAATATACAGACTGAGGTCCTAAGTCGTACGGGTCGTAAGTCCAGCGTACGCCGCTGGCATGCAGCGCTTATCGCAAGCCCTAACCCTAAGTGCGGCGCCGCTTGTGATGAGCGCCTCTGAAGCTCATGGCGAGGCCTGCAATGAGTGCCTTCCGCGATTAATGCTGAGCGAGGGCCGCAAAGCGTGACCAACATCGTAAGCATTCTGGACACTGACAACTATATATGTGAATGTGAATTATCCCGTACATTTGCTGCGTGCATGTGTTAGACATTAAGTTATAGACTGATATTAGTAATGATTGGCCAGTACTAAATTAGTGACCCTCCCCCCACCCTTATCACGCTCTCTGGGCTATGCATTACAATACTGAGCTGCACAAACAATGCTGCATATCTAGAGAATTATGTACTATAGAGATAAATAGCTATTACAATGTATAGACCGTTTTTAATTCTCTTTAAGAAAAAATAAACATATAGTTATGGTGACAGTGTGACGTTACAGAATTTATGATCAATTTTCTCATTTTGTACTAATTCCTCACCTTCCCTGATATTCCCAGGACTCTCCTCCTCCTTCACCTGCTGCTGATCTCTTATATTCAGATATTCTTGTTCAACCTTGGAGACAACTGGAGGCTTCACATCTAAAGGTCCTACAGATAGAGATAAACAGATTATAGACCTTCACATTGTAATTATTTACCATCAATCTAGTGTTTGTGTCTTAAAATCAATTTAATTCACCTTTATCATGAGCTGCGATGTTTGTAAAACTTTTTGGGTGAGAGATGAAGGAGAAATCCACCTCAATAAGGACTGAAGTAAGTGATAATTGTCCATAAGATATTACTCACCTTCACTGATATTTACAGGAATTTCCTCCTCTTCAATCTCCCGGGGACTCCTCATATTTGTCTCTTTTTCTTAGTCAGACTCTGAGAGAACTGATGGTGTCACTTTGTCACTGTCTGTACAAATAAACATGAGACGGTCACTCGTTGGGATTTGTTATATGTCTTTATGGTCTGTACAAATAAACATGAGACGGTCACACACTGGGATTTGTTACATGTCTTTATGGTCTGTACAAATAATCATGAGACGGTCACATGCTGGGATTTGTAACACGTCTTTATGGTCTGTACAAATAAACATGAGACAGTCACACGCTGGGATTTGTTACATGTCTTTATGGTCTGTACAAATAATCATGAGACGGTTACATGCTGGGATTTGTTACATGTCTTTATGGTCTGTACAAATAAACATGAGATTTTTACATGCTGGGATTTCTTACACGTCTTTATGGTCTGTACAAATAAACAAGAGATGGCACACACTTGGATTTCTTACACGTCTTTATGGTCTGTACAAATAAACATGAGACGGTCACACGCTGGGATTTGTTACATGTCCAGAATCCAATCAGACCCCAGGACTATAATGTGTCAGAGATACATATAACAGACACGTAATAAATGGATGATCTCTGTCTCCAGACACTAACTGAGAAGATCTCACCTCTAGGTCTCACATACATGTATCTTAGTGGAGGATCCATGTAATAGGACATGTTTAGCTTATAGTGTAATGTAATGACTTGATATATATACATAGGGAGGACATTAATACCTTGCAGAGTCCTTGCATCAGTATAATTTGGGGATGATATTTAGGAGCCAGCTGTATAACATTCCCACTCCTGTTTGTGTTGGGCTCAGACATTTGTATGACTGGCTCCTACATTTTACTTATAGTTTTTCTGTAACAAAAGGTCACAATAAATGTATGCAGTGATTTTTTTCTTAAGAATCTGACTGGAAAAAAGGAGTCTGTAATATGTCTTATTTCCTGTATGTTCTGACTAAGGGCTCAGGAAAGTGTGGATAAAGTTTTTGAGTGGAAACAATGGTCATTAAAATATATATATGTCAGTTTCTGCACTTTTATCACTACATTATATACTGACTGATGTATGCCAATTAATATTTATAGAGAGAAAGATCCTGATCAATTACACAAGGTGAGAGCTGGTGTGATAATATAGATAATAAAACACACCCACATCACTGGGGAGATGCTATGTTAGGACTAAATAATACTTGGTTTGTATGATCTGTTTTCATGTGTTGGGGTTTACACACAGAGAGCTCTACTGGTGTACATCTTGATTTTATATATATATATGTAGATATGGGACTTTAGTGACAGATAGATAGACAGAGGGATAGACAGCCACACTCCCATCACTCTGTATTATATATATAGTATAATATCATTATATCCGGTATCACTTCCGGTCTTTATCCCACTCGCACCTGATAACCAGTCAAAGACACAAATAACTTCCTGTATTATCTCCTGATCAGTAATTGGAACATTAATAACTTTATTTACCTGCTCAGAGCTCGGACACACACCCAGTCCCGCACTAGGCCGTAAGCGCTTATAAAACCGGAAGTGGATGTACCGGAAGTCTCAGCAATAGCTGTCATTAATGGACTACAAAATACTTAACCTTATTTTTCTAAAGAATGTCATCACAAAATCATATACCTGTGAAGTTGATGTTATATCAGCTGAAATCGTGCAGAGGTCACTGTCTGTCTTCAAGCAGGTGCAGAAATGAAGAATCTGTGAAATATGTAAAAAGCATTTGTAATTTTTGTTTGAATAAATATATGAATAATTTAAAGTATCGTTTTTAATTTGCAAACATGCAAGACATAAACAGGTAATCATCAATATATTCCTAAGTGAATGCATTTTAAAATGTAAAATAGGGTCATAATGTAATAAAGGGAATTTATATATTGAAGTGTTTATATGTTGCTATCCCTGTTAGACAATGAGCATGAAAAGAATTATGAAGTAATTATAAAATCAATATAGATTAATGAAATAATTTAAAACTATCATAAATGCAAAACATAAACAGGTAATCATGTTTTCCTGAAGAAGGGAAAAGCAAAAAAGCTCTAACCAAACAATAGATTGGCGTGAAAGTATTTTATAATTTTTTTTTTAAATGAAATAATGAATAAATTAAGTTATGATGTGTAATTGTCATTCATTATTAAAACGTAAATGGCTAAGCATATATGTATTGCAATTTTTTTGTTTGTTTTGATTATTGATTAATTAGTAAATATGTTAAATAATTAATCAATACGTGTGTTGTATGTTAAAAAAAAGACTTAATCCTATTTTTTTATAGAATATTATCATTAAATCACATAACTGTAAAGTTGATGTTCTATGATGTGAAATCCTGCAGAGGTGACTCTGTGTGTTCAGGCATGTTTAGATATGATAAATCTGTAAAATTATGTAAAAATCATATTTAATATTTTGTTTGAATGAATTTATGAATCAATGAAAGTATTCTTTTTACTTGTCATACATGCAAAAGGTAAAAAGCTAATTATCAATATATTCATAAGTAAATGCATTTCAAAGTATTATATATAGAGATGTCGCGAATAGTTCGCCGGCGGACTGTTCCCGGCGAACATAGCATGTTCGCGTTCGCGGCGAACTGCGAACATATGCAAGATTTGACCCGCCCCCAATACTTTATCATTGAGCAAACTTTGACCCTGCATGTCACAGTCAGCAGACACATTCCAGCCAATCAGCAGCATACACTCCCTTCCACACCCTTCTACCTCATGGACAGCAGCCATTTTGGAATCAGAACTAACTTGCAGTCTTACTGAGAGGAGGTAGAGTGTAGGTGATACTGCATCAATAGGGAAAACCATAGCTAGGCAAGTTTATTCAGTGTCCAGTGCAGTGCTGAAGGACTCTTGTGCATTATTATTATTATTATTATTACTACTATATAATGTGTAGATGTACCAGCTGGGCATGCATTATTATTATTATTATTATTATTATTATTATTATTATTATTATTATATAATGTGTAGATGTACCAGCTGGGCATGTATTATTATTATTATTATTATTATTATTATTATTATTATTATATTATGTGTAGATGTACCAGCTGGGCATGCTCTTGTGCATTATTATTATTATTATTATTAGTAAAATACTACTACTACTAATAATAATAATAATGCACAAGAGCATGCCCAGCCGGTACATCTACACATTATATACTAATAATAATAATAATAATAATAACAATAATAATAATAATGCTCAAGAGCATGCCCAGCCGGTACATCTACACATTATATAGTAATAATAATAATAATAATAATAATAATAATAATATAGAATAGCATGCCCAGCCGGTACATCTACACATTATATAGTAATAATAATAATAATAATAATAATAATAATAGTAATAATATAGAAGAGCATGCCCAGCCGGTACATCTACACATTATATAGTAATAATAATAATAATAATAATAATAAAGCACAAGAGCATGCCAAGCCGGTACATCTACACATTATATAGTAATAATAATAATAATAATAATATAGAATAGCATGCCCAGCCGGTACATCTACACATTATATAGTAATAATAATAATAATAATAATAATAATAGTAATAATATAGAAGAGCATGCCCAGCCGGTACATCTACACATTTTATAGTAATAATAATAATAATAATAATAATAATAAAGCACAAGAGCATGCCAAGCCGGTACATCTACGCATTATATAGTAATAATAATAATAATAAAGCACAAGAGCATGCCCAGCCGGTACATCTACACATTATATAGTAATAATAATAAGAATAATAATAAAGCAGAAGACCTCCCCTGTGTCTCCCCCCCCACTCCCTCCCATGTGTCTCTCCCCCCCTCTCCCCTGTGTCTCCCCCCCCACTCCCTCCCATGTGTCTCTCTCCCCCCCTCTCCCCTGTGTCTCTCCCACCCTTGCCTGTGTCTCTACCCCCTCTCCCTTCCCCAGTGTTTCTTTCCCCCCTCTCCTGTGTCTTTTCCCCCTTCCCTCTTCCCTGTGTCACTCCCCCCCCCCCTGTGTCTCTACCCCCCTCTCCCTTCCCGTGTTTCTTTCCCCCCTCCCCTGTGTCTTTCCCCCCTTCCCTCTCCCCTGTGTCTCTCCCCCCTCATCTGTGTCTCTTCCCCCTTCTCCCCTGTGTCTCTACCCCCTCTCCCCTGTGTCTCTACCCCCTCTCCCTTCCCCTGTGTTTCTTACCCCCCTCCTCTGTGTCTTTACCCCCTTTCCTCTCCCCGGTGTCTCCTCACCACTCCCTCCCATTAGACTCTTCCCCCCTCTCCCCTGTGTCTCTACCCCCCACTCTCTCCTGTGTCTCTCCCCACTCCCATGTGTCTCTTCCCCTTACCTCTCCCTTATCCTGTTTCTCTTCCCCCCTCTGCCCTGTGTCTTCCTCCCCCTCTCCACTGTGTCTTCCTCCCCTTCTCCCCTCTCCTGTGTCTTTTCCCCCTTCCCTCTTCCCTGTGTCACTCCCCCCTCCCCTGTGTCTCTACCCCATCTCCCTTCCCGTGTTTCTTTCCCCCCTCCCCTGTGTCTTCCCCCCTTCCCGATCCCCTGTGTCTCTCTCCCCTCATCTGTGTCTCTTCCCCCTTCTCCCCTGTGTCTCTACCCCCCTCTCCCCTGTGTCTCTACCCCCTCTCCCTTCCCCTGTGTTTCTTCCCCCCTCCTCTGTGTCTTGACCCCCTTTCCTCTCCCCGGTGTCTCCTCACCACTCCCTCCCATTAGTCTCTTCCCCCCTCTCCCCTGTGTCTCTACCCCCCACTCTCTCCTGTGTCTCTCCCCCCTCCCATGTGTCTCTTCCCCTCACCTCTCCCTTACCCTGTTTCTCTTCCCCCTCTGCCCTGTGTCTTCCTCCCCCTCTCCACTGTGTCTTCCTCCCCCTCTCCCCTCTCCTGTGTCTTCCTCTCCCTCTCCCCTGTGTTTCCTCCTCCTCTCCCCTCCCCTGTTAGCTTCTATACACATACATACATACGATAAGAAATCTGGGGGGGGGGGGTTACCCCTTATCCCCCTCCCCCCCCCCAGTTCCAACACCCATGTGTACTGTATAATATTGTATTGCATTATGTTATATTATATCACTAGCGACTTGCCTGGCACAAATGACGGGGCAATAATAATAAATAATAAAGTTTGAAGCCATGGCAATGCTGTTTGCCACACAATGTGATGCTTTTTGTACTCTTAGGACCTTCGGCGCTCATTGTGAGCCTCTTCCCTCGTGTCCTTCATGTTTCGTGCTTTGCAACAATCAATCTTCGGCGCTCATCCCAAAGACAGATATATAAGTACAGTGTTAAATATATAATTTTTTTGTGCAGTGTAAATTAAAAAATGTATTCAGGTCTCAGAGCATAATAAAGTGACTTAGATTTGTAACTGCTTTGAGAGTGCTATCGCTGGCAGCCAATGAGCAGTAATCCAGATATATAACTGCAGAGTAAAAAGTAAAACATTTTAGTGTAGTGTAAAGTCTACATTTTTATTTTCCATTACTAATTAATACTTATTAAATGAATGCACGATAATAACTATTGTGAATGAACAAATGTATTAGGAAGTGCGAAGCGTTAATGTATGTAAAGAAACCGCAGTGTAAAATATGCTATTAAGCGTATTTTTTTTATATATATTTTTTTTAATAATAATGAATTAATTAATTACTAAAATACTTTACCTATTTGTAATTAATATATCCAGTGATCAATATACTGAAGAGCTAACTAAAAAAGATTTTCCTAAAAAGCCGTACGAGGTAAAGATACACTATTAACAAGGACGCTAAATCATCCACACCCGCTTACCACATACACATTCCCCGCCATTTCACAACACTAACTTACACAATGCGGAAGTACCCAGCTACCCTAACGGCTTCCCCTCGCGCACGCAGCCTATTTACACTACACACTGCACACATTGCTGACACTTACACAGCAGCTCCACAGCACTGAAAACCTACATTGTATGCTGCTGGAACATGAAAACAGATTGTCAGCTCTTCAGCACAATGCTTCCTGCATATATTACTTACAAATAGGTAAAGTATATTCATTTAGTAATTATTTCATTAGCATACAAAAATACATATACACAAAAAAAACATTATCACATTAAACATAAAAGCCATTCACTGCGCGCCTCACAACGAGCGCCAACGCTGCTCATAGCACACAAAGCCTTGCAATAAGCTCAAAAAACACATAGCCACCGACCAAAGAATAACAGCAAAAGCGCCTATCAGAAAAAAAATACAACCAACAGCCTCGCAATGAGCGCCGAAGGATATCCGACCGCCAACAAAATGAATGTCTCGTCCAAACCATTACCTGCCTTACAATCTTATTGCCGCCATTTTTTGACGGGCAAGTCGCTAGTAAATATATAAAGATCAAGATAATAAAAGTATCAGGAAATGTAACACAAAGATGCACGCGCGTCTGAATAATACGACAAATACTGATTTTTGTCATAAATGATATGATCGCAGTATTGGGTCATAAACCCTAAACACTGGAATCTGTTACATACAATTTACTGATGATGTCATTAATGGGCTTCAAGGGGGGGGGATCTCTTTTCATACTTTTTGAACGGTGCAAATCCAAAATACGCAGAGCGGAAACGCCACATCTGTGGGACACACACAAAGGGGTTCACTTTGGGAGAAAAAAACAAACAAATATAAAATATTTAATAATCATATTTTGATGTTACCAACAGATAAGGAAACGAAACTGAGGTTATTATATCTAATAGTAGCAAGCCTGGGAGTACTGGGAGTAATAATACTGCAGCAGGAGGTCAGGACTAATGTCACCTATAGACCCCCAGACAGATAAAGGTCAGTACTAATGTCCCTCTATAGACCCCCAGTCAGATAAAGGTCATTACTAATGTCCCTCTATAGACCACCAGTCAGATAAAGGTCATTACTAATGTCCCTCTATAGACACCCAGTCAGATAAAGGTCAGTACTAATGTCCCTCTATAGACACCCAGTCAGATAAAGGTCATTACTAATGTCACCTATAGACCACCAGTCATATAAAGGTCAGTACTAATGTCACCTATAGACCACCAGTCATATAAAGGTCAGTACTAATGTCACTCTATAGACACCCAGTCAGATAAAGGTCAGTACTAATGTCCCTCTATAGACACCCAGTCAGATAAAGGTCATTACTAATGTCCCTCTATAGACCCCCAGACAGATAAAGGTCAGTACTAATGTTCCTCTATAGACGCCCAGTCATATAAACGTCAGTACTAATGTCACTCTATAGACCCCCAGTCAGATAAAGGTCATTACTAATGTCACCTATAGACCACCAGTCATATAAAGGTCGGTACTAATGTCACCTATAGACCACCAGTCATATAAAGGTCAGTACTAATGTCCCTCTATAGACACCCAGTCAGATAAAGGTCAGTACTAATGTCCCTCTATAGACCCCCAGTCAGATAAAGGTCAGTACTAATGTCACTCTATAGACCCCCAGTCAGATAAAGTTTTGAAATATTTCTTGGATAGCATTGGGGCTAAAGGAGGTTTGGCCATTAGGTAGTCTAAAGATACCGTATATTATGTCCTCTCTTGGGGGGTAAAGACACTAATAATTCCTCCAATAAAATTCTGTTTTTTTATGTGGGCAAGGTCCCTGGTTAGCCCATTGGGTTATCTGTTAAAAAGAGTGGTGCAGAGACTGTGGGGGCTGTTAGCCTCCTTGTCCCCGTGTGGCCGTTTAGAATCCCTGCTGCTGCGTGTTTCAGCTTTATTAAGGTGTAATTGTACAGCGTTTGACTCAAGTAGCTGCTTGTGCTGGGTCAGTTTGGCTTAATTGCTGGGCCCTTTTCCTGCCAAGATGGCGACCGTCAGTCCATGGGCCTCTATGTCCCCTTCACTACCTTTGTCCCCGCTTGTGTGCTTATTTGGGATGGCCCCCCTTTATATCTCCGGCCCGTGGCCTTCTCAGGTCCCCCCCTCAATCTCTGAGTGTGGGTATGCGGGCTGGGGCGTTGAATCAGGCCTACCTTCTTCTCTGCTCGCTGCAAGATCAACAATACCTAATTTTTCAGGCATGTGTACATGCCTAATTTTTCTGGCCTCTGGTGCTGCACTGTGCCTTCAACAATCAAACCCCAAAAAAAGGCACATAACAGGGATTAAACTGATAGGAGTAGTACTACTTAACACACCACTCATATCTGGTGTAACAGTAGTGTACATTTAAAACAAAAAACATTTTTTCTACTGTAATAGATTGCATAGCAGTTAGTTGTCTGCAAGCGTGTGTGTCAGACCTACAGCGTCTACTCTGCCAACTTCTGCAAGTGCACAGTGCCACTCATATCTGTTGTCACAGTAGCTTGGACGCATAGTACCAATCTGTCAAAACCGGTAATGATGAATGAGGTCTAGCCTGGTTCCCTTATCCTCTACAGGTTGAGACCTAATGTTTGGGTGACTCCAGACCAACACATGAGTACAAGCAGCACACAAACTCAAAGCCGCCATCCTCCTCCTGGTCCAGCATCATCAGTTCCTGCTCATTTGCCCATAGTCAGGTGCCTGTAAAGGACATGTTTGAGCGTAAGAAGCTAATGTCTCAAAGTGCCCCAAAATTGAAGTGATACGACCAACAAAGCATCTTTTTCCATCTCCCGGTTCTAAAAATCCAGGCCTTATAGGTGCTGTAACAGGTTTTAAACTGATAAAAAATAGTACTACTTAACAAACCTTATAATAATGCAGAGAGAGGCAATGCAGTGAGAGGAGTCTGAAGAAGAGGAGTCAGAGGAGGAAGGTGGCTTTGAGGAGGTCGAAGACCAAACACAGCAGGCGTCCCAGGGGGCTTGTTGTCACCTTTCGGGGACCCTTGGTGTTGTACGTGGCTGGGTGGAGGAAGAGACCTTCAATGACATCACTGAGGACAAGGAACGGGACATGGCTTGCTTGGTATCCAACCTTGTGCAAATGGGGAGTTTGCGGTTGTGCAAATGGACTGTTTGCGGTTGTTTGCGGTGCGTTAAACGGGGAGTTTGGTCTGTCACTGTGAAGC
Source organism: Discoglossus pictus (assembly GCA_027410445.1). Classification (NCBI taxonomy): domain Eukaryota; kingdom Metazoa; phylum Chordata; class Amphibia; order Anura; family Alytidae; genus Discoglossus; species Discoglossus pictus. The sequence goes on from JAPZIH010000711.1 coordinate 5,746,157, forward strand.
GGGTCTAACCCTTACACTACCGGATCGATACAACATCATACCTGATGTTTAAAAGCACGTTATTCCAAACAATTTAGGAATGTTAGGTTATTTAAGCCCTTTATGGTTTAAAACCAGCCTCTGTATCAACTATGTAATTTTCCGTGGGAGTTTTGCCATGGATCCCCCTCCGGCATGCCACAGTCCAGTTGTTAGACCCCCTGAAAAAACTTTCCCATCACTATTGTGGCCAGAAAGAGTCCCTGTGGGTTTTAAAAATCGCCTGCCCATTGAAGTCTATGGCAGTTCGCCGATGTTCGCCGGTTCGCGAACATTTGCAGCGGTTTGCGTTCGCGGTTCGCGAACCGAAAATTTTATGTTCTCGACATCACTAATTATAGGGCGTTTGTCAGCTAGTTTGTGCGGCGCACCATAGCCCCTCAGATAGGAGGTTTCCATTGGTGAGACATAGGGATTATTGTGGCCCTCTCAGGAACATCATTATTGGGCGTTTGTCAGCTAGTTTGTGGGGCGCACCATAGCCCCTCAGATAGGAGGTTTCCATTGGTGAGACATAGGTATTATTGTGGCCCTTTCAGGAACATTATTATAGGGCGTTTGTCAACTAGTTTGTGGGGCGCACCATAGCCCCTCAGATTGGAGGTTTCCATTGGTGAGACATAGGGATTATTGTGGCCCTCTCAGGAACATCATTATAGGGCGTTTGTCAGCTAGTTTGTGCGGCACACCATAGCCCCTCATATAGGAGGTTTCCATTGGTGAGACATAGGGATTATTGTGGCCCTCTCAGGAACATCATTATTGGGCGTTTGTCAGCTAGTTTGTGCAGCGCACCATAGCCCCTCAGATAGGAGGTTTCCATTGGTGAGACATAGGGATTATTGTGGCCCTCTCAGGAACATCATTATTGAGCGTTTGTCAGCTAGTTTGTGCGGCGCACCATAGCCCTTCATATAGGAGGTTTCCATTGGTGAGAGATAGGGATTATTGTGGCCCTTTCAGGAACATCATTATAGGGCGTTTTTCAGCTAGTTTATGGGGCGCACCGTAGCCCCTCAGATAGGATGTTTCCATTGGTGAGACATGGGGATTATTGTGGCCCTCTCAGGAACATCGTTATAGGGAGTTTGTCAGCTAGTTTGTGGGACGCACCATAGCCCCTCGTATAGGAGGTTTCCATTGGTGATACATAGGGATTATTGTGGCCCTCTCAGGAACATCATTATAGGGCGTTTGTCAGCTAGTTTGTGGGGCGCTCCATAGCCCCTCAGATCGGAGGTTTCCATTGGTGAGACATAGGGATTATTGTCGCCCTCTCAGGAACATCATTATAGGGCGTTTGTCAGCTAGTTTGTGGGGCGCACCATAGCCCCTCAGATAGGAGGTTTCCATTGGGGAGACATAGAGATTATTGTGGCCCTCTCAGGAACATCATTATAGGGCGTTTGTCAGCTAGTTTGTGGGGAGCTCCATAGCCCCTCAGATCGGAGGTTTCCATTGGTGAGACATAGGGATTATTGTGGCCCTTTCCGGAACAAGTTATTTTCTGATGATTGGTTCCAGTTGGCCTCTTTAAGTTGCATATTTGACTACAAAATAGTGACCTACATGGACTGAATTTAGGTTACTCTCTTGTCCAGTCCTTTGGTTTCTTTGGGCTCTCTGTGACATATTTATACATAATTTATAGCCCTATCACACTGAAGGGTGTTTAGGGATTATATGATGGACAGGGTTTGTCTCTCTTGGTCATAGGACGTCCCAAGACTGAATTACATGACATTTATAGTCTCTTATACATTTAGATGAATTGAAACATTACCTTATCATTATTTGCATTATATCAGAATTAGACTGATTCTGATACTGTCAACTGGGGTGACACTCCTTAAAGGGCCAGTGAAGCATGTTATTTTTATAGTGGTCCTATAATCCTGAGTCACAGAAGAACCAAGTCTCAGGAGTAGTATAAAGATAAGAGATGAAATGTAATTTCTTCTGGTTGGCGGGTAGTTTCTAACGCTACTTCCATAAACACACCTGCAGTATTACCTGGCAGCTCACACCAACCCCCCATACACCATTGCTTGTAGATATGGAGGTGAATATACACGCCATTGTGATTCAGAGACTCGCCAAGCCGCTGGACCTTACTCACTGGTGAAACCTTAACAAGAGACACAAATGTCACCCTCTATTTCATGTACAGCATGACACCCACATGCTACAGTTCTCACCATTATTTAACAGCATGGATTATGGGAAATATCCTTTTTTGTATCAATTACCAATATTCATGACCCAATGCCCCATTGTATCTAGACACATTATAGTAACCTTTGTTATCTCTGAAGCCAATTGATTGGAAACTACAAACTATCTCATCCAATTGAGGACACTACATTGTGACTATAGTATTATTATCATCTAGGAGCATTGGTACTACTGGATCATACCATGGGAGGTCACTACTCCAGGTAGATACTTCAATGTAAGAGCCAGTATCGTGTGGGTGACCTGGTCAGCTAAGTCTTTGTAATCATGGCACAGATATATTTACCCTGACTTTCTATATCCACTTTTCTTAGAGAAACGCCCCGAGAGCCTCCTGCAATTAGACTTAGTATAATTGTATATTAAGTAGATTGGAGGCTTGGTAGTAGATGTGGGTGCCATGGGGGTCCATGTAAACCCCCACAGAGATATGTAGACACATATCATGGTGTATATTCTTTTTTAGAGGACATGTGGATCAAAAGTGACAACCATGGAGGAAGAGATAGGGCTGTAGGGGTCAACTTAGGAGATTGTGACTATGGGGGTTCATTAGGACCCTTGAGGCACTTATTATTTGCTTAGTGTGAGGGTAAGGGGTTTCTTTTTTCTCATTGGGTGGGCTGCATGGGCAGCATGTAAAAGTGATCCTGCTCAGTGAGAGCCTACAGCTCTGCCCCCATGCCACGCCTGTTACCTCATTGGTGCAGAATGAAGGACCATAGCAACATTGATAGACCAATCAGAGAGATGAGCCCATAATAATAAGCATTTTAATATAAATAAAGAGATAATTAAATATATTTTTATATTTGTATTAATAATGCATCACATGTGTATTAATGTGGGAAAAATAGATAAATCAATGTGGACATTTAAATAAAATATTTGTAAATGTGATAATAAAGGTTTTTTCTCTTTATCGTGTTTTAGACGCTCAAATGTGAACACAAATTTACTATTTATTTAATGTAATAACATTGAAATGCTAAAAAAATGTCCTATGAAATGCCTGATACATTTGTGACATCAGCTAATCCTTATAAATGACATATATTTCTAATTACATGAAGACAATGAGTGATAAATAATTTCACCTATTCTATCAGCACGACTAATAGTCTGTAATGGAAGTCCATGCTGCTTGGGAGGAGGACCAATCGGAGCTGTGAGGAACACATAAGGACCTGACGCAATTCTTGGGTCAGCTGGTGGGATTAGGTCATTCTCTGATTCTCTAATATATATAAAGATGGATCTATGATCCTGAGGGATACCTCCTAGCTGGAAGGCTCAGTATAATACTGAAGCCCCAAAGCTGGCTGAAATCCTACATGATAACACAATAAGAGGATATACCCAAATAAAGAATAATCACTGATACTCTAAAAAGTAACAATAATAAAAAGGTGATAACGGTCTGCATAGAAGTATAAGCAAGCAGTGATAAAATAATATGCCAGTAAATAGATGAAAATACTATGATCCATGGAAGGGTACCTCCTGTCTGGAAGGCCTAGCATACCATCAGGGCCCCAAAAGTGTATAACAAGCCCTTGTGCTCAAAGCTAATACAGCAGTATAGTAAACTCCAAAGTATTTTGAACATATATATCACATATAATAGTTGTCGTAATTACGAATGTTGGTCACACTATGCTAAAAGTTACGGGCTTGAGGTCAGCGTGAGGCATGAAAGTGGCGGGTTGGACGACGTCTGCAATGAGTGATCATTGCAGGGCTCATGATGATCGCCAAAGGCTCTAATCACAAGGCCTGTATTGCAGAGGGGGGAGGCTCGCAATGAGCGCTGAAGGTGCTCATTGTGATGCCCGCGATGAGCGCCGAAGGTTAGAGGGGTGAGAGCCTCGCATTGTGTGGCAAACAGCATTGCCAGCCATCAAAGTGCAATAAATAATGACTATGACTCCCCGGTGGCCGGACATCTCGCGTTGTTTAACAATAAAATACCAACTGGAAAACAAATTGTACGACACGTTAACTCTGAAATATATATATATTTAGTTCCTAATTAGTTATAACAAATACAATGTGATGACTCTGCAGGACCATGATACAAAGATGGAAGTTGTGTGCGTGAGGGGATTTTACATTTCTGTAGAGATGATGTTGCAGTGAATGATGCAAGGGGCCTGCCGCTGGGCCAATGAGAGGGAATGAGCTGTGTTGGTTTCAGTATTATACAATTATCCTTACAATGGCTCTCTCTTCACTCATTCCCCACACTTCCCTTCACCAAAAACACAGGCCCTCATGATCCAGCTCTGAGGAAATTATGTAACAAACACAAAATGGATTCCTGATAAACAGATTCTTCGAAAAAACAGATTTTCCTAAATAATGCTTTCTGTCCATGACTTACACAGCTGCTAATGTTGTTAGTTTGGTACATACCTGACAAACAACTGTATTTTTCTGTTGTACTACAGTGGTGCTTTAAGAGCTGCACTTTATTTAAAGAGAATGTGCGGCTTATATATCTTTATCAGCACACACATATATATATATTATTATTAGAATGTAATGTAAAATCATCTTTTCTCTTATACTCAGAGCGATCTCATTTACAGAGCCTCTCAGGGTGACACTGAAAGTGATTTATAATCCTGCAACGCCATCTAGTGGAAATTTACAAAACCAGTCTAAAATGCAATTATAGATATTTCTAAATTCCATTCCTTATCGTACAGCACCACCTTGTGGACACTGTATCATATTACATGCTTCTGTAATTCCATTAAGAAAAGGAAAGTTATACAAAAGAAGAAAAAGATATATATGTATATAAAAGTAAGAAACCATCTAGAATAAAGAAATAGATATGTAGATTCCCACAGTATACTCTCACAGCTCCAGTCCCAAATTCTTACGTTACTTGGATCCCATGTTTGTTTAAATCAACTTCAGAGAGATGTCCCACACAGAGGGTAAAATACAACAGAACTCCCCTCCCCTGTGTCTCTCCTTGTCCCACCTCCCCTGTGTCTCTCATTGTCCCACCTCCCCATCTCCCCCCTGTGTCTCTCCTTGACCTGCCCCCACCTCCACATCTCCCCTGTGTCTCTCCTTGTCCCACCTCCCCTGTGTCTCTCCTTCTCCCACCTCCCCATCTCCCCCCTGTGTCTCTCCTTGACCTGCCCCCACCTCTCCACCTCCCCTGTGTCTCTCCTTCTCCCACCTCCACATCTCCCCTGTGTCTCTCCTTGTCCCACCTCCCCTGTGTCTCTCCTTCTCCCACCTCTCCATCTCCCCTGTGTCTCTCATTGTCCCACCTCCCTCCTCTCCTCTCCCCTTCTCCATAATGTAACTTGTCAGTGTCATATATAAAATGCAATCAGTGAGATCGTTTTAACTTATTCCCTAATAATGTATCTCATCCTGTAACATGGAGAGCATTATTGCCAGTACATCTTAACACTTTTCAGCTCTTGCCCATAACCAACATGGCGGATCCGTAGTCCCGTCCCGGAATTTGTCTTCCTAGTCACAGAAAGGCGTAGCCTAAGAAAAAAAAATACGGAAGTGAACGAGGAAGACGGCCTAACTACAGGTTGGTGATAAGGAGCTGCGGGGAACTTGTGGACATGTAAGTTTGTGTGTCCTATTGTATGAGTGGGGAGTAAGGGGTGTATGTACAACTATACAGGGCCTTAGGGATATGTATAGGAGACTGACCATACTAATACACACACTCATTCTAGAGGGATATACACACACACACTACATATTACATCCATTCCCATGCAGTATATAGTGTTATTCCCATGATATATACAATATGTGTGTGTGTACTGTGAGGGGAGGGTTATATATATCTATTGTATGAGTGGGGAGTAAGGGGTGTGTGTACAACTATACAGGGCCTAAGGGATATGTATAGGAGACTGACCATACTAATACACACACTCATTCTAGAGGGTTATACACACACACTACATATTACATCCATTCCCATGCAGTATATAGTGTTATTCCCATGATATATACACTATGTGTGTGTGTACTGTGAGTGGAGGGTTATATATATCTATTGTATGAGTGGGGAGTAAGGGGTGTGTGTACAACTATACAGGGCCTAAGGGATATGTATAGGAGACTGACCATACTAATACACACACTCATTCTAGAGGGTTATACACACACACTACATATTACATCCATTCCCATGTAGTATATAGTGTTATTTCCATGATATATACAGTATGTGTGTGTGTACTGTGAGTGGAGGGTTATATATATCTATAGTATGAGTGGGGAGTAAGGGGTGTATGTACAACTATACAGGGCCTAAGGGATATGTATAGGAGACTGACCATACTAATACACATACTCATTCTAGAGGGATATACACACACATACTACATATTACACCCATTCCCATGCAGTATATAGTGTTATTCCCATGATATATACAATATGTGTGTGTGTACTGTGAGGGGAGGGTTATATATATCTATTGTATGAGTGGGGAGTAAGGGGTGTGTCTACAACTATACAGGGCATAAGGAATATGTATAGGAGACTGACCATACTAATACACACACTCATTCTAGAGGGATATACACACACACACACTACATATTACATACATTCCCATACAGTATATAGTGTTATTCCCATGATGTATACAATATGTGTGTGTGTACTGTGAGTGGAGGGTTATATATATCTATTGTATGAGTGGGGAGTAAGGGGTGTGTCTACAACTATACAGGGCATAAGGAATATGTATAGGAGACTGACCATACTAATACACACACTCATTCTAGAGGGATATACACACATACTACATATTACATCCATTCCATGTAGTATATAGTGTTATTTCCATGATATATACAATATGTGTGTGTGTACTGTGAGTGGAGGGTTATATATATCTATTGTATGAGTGGGGAGTAAGGGGTGTGTCTACAACTATACAGGGCATAAGGAATATGTATAGGAGACTGACCATACTAATACACACACTCATTCTAGAGGGATATACACACACACACTACATATTACATACATTCCCATACAGTATATAGTGTTATTCCCATGATGTATACAATATGTGTGTGTGTACTGTGAGTGGAGGGTTATATATATCTATTGTATGAGTGGGGAGTAAGGGGTGTGTCTACAACTATACAGGGCCTAAGGGATGTGTATAGGAGACTGACCATACTAATACACACACTCATTCTAGAGGGATATACACACACACACTACATATTACATCCATTCCCATGCTGTATATAGTGTTATTCCCATGATATATACAATATGTGTGTGTGTACTTTGAGTGGAGGGTTATATATATCTATAGTATTAGTGGGGAGTAAGGGAAGTATGTACAACTATACAGGGCCTAAGGGATATATATAGGAGACTGACCGTACTAATACACACTCATTCTAGAGGGATATACACACTACATATTACATACATTCTGTAGCGGAACCCATCACTGTTTTAAACTGTTTTATGATTATTATGGTTAAAATATGATCCTACTATATATATGTTGGTTGATGTTCTACAGAATATATTGGCTCAGAATATTAGCCAGACTTTTGCAGACCTAGGCTAATAGATAATCCTGTTACAGAGATTCAAGAGATAAGAAAGTTGTAAAGGATCCTTGCAAGTGTTTTCATTCTTTGATAAGAACAAAGAAGAATGATCTAATTAATGTCTGATTGTATCCAAGTTGCCAGGGAGGTGTGACTCACCTATTGTCCTATATGTGTATTGTATGGGGGATATGTGAAATGTTTGTGTGTTATGTGTAAAACATACTTTTACTAACTTTTGAACCCCTGGTCTGATTCATGCCATTTTTGTATATGTTGTTCCCCTGGGTGAGAGATATTGAATGGTGCGAGACTTAAAGGTGTACCCCCTGTATTTGGGGTACATCCAGAATGTGGTTAAAATTGTGTCTGTTTTAATTGTGTTACCTGTTATCTGAGGGGAGGAGACGTGGGGGTTGAACCATGCAGATAATTGGCTGTTGTGATAATTATGTGGGTGTAGCCCTTCAGAGGGCAACATTGCATAAAAGGAGATTCCCTGTCATTAAAATATAGTTCCTCTTGACCCTTCAAAACGTAGCCTCGTCTCGTTATTTGAGGGGATCGCTATCATACTGGGGATTGCTATGCTTCTGCATACTCCCTTGAGCTGTAACTACTAAACGCTTGTTCCTGATGTACTATCCTTGGAGTCTGTGGTGGTTTTGGTGTCCGGTGCGGTGCTTGTAGGCCTCGACGCAAGCTAGGACGCATCCATCAACGGAGGTACCCGGTCGGGGTGCCAGTAGATCCGTTACACATTCCCATGCAGTATATAGTGTTATTCTCATGATATATACACTATGTGTGTGTGTACTGTGAGTGGAGGGTTATATATATCTATAGTATGAGTGGGGAGTAAGGGAAGTATGTACAACTATACAGGGCCTAAGGGATATATATAGGAGACTGACCATACTAATACACACTCTCATTCTAGAGGGATATACACACACACACTACATATTACATCCATTCCCATGCAGTATATAGTGTTATTCTCATGATATATACAATATGTGTGTGTACTGTGAGTGGAGGGTTATATATATCTAAAGTATGAGTGGGGAGTAAAGGGTCTATATACAACTATACAGGGCCTAAGGGATATGTATAGGAGACTGACCATACTAATACACACACTCATTCTAGAAGGATACACACACACACTACATATTACATCCATGTCTGTGCAGTATATAGTGTTATTCTCATGATATATACAATGTGTGTGTGTACTGTGACTGGAGGGTTATATATATCTATAGTATGAGTGGGGAGTAAGGGGTGTATGTACAACTATACAGGGCCTAAGGGATATGTATAGGAGACTGACCATACTAATACACACACATTCTAGAGGGATATACACATACACACTACATATTACATCCATGTCCATGCAGTATATAGTGTTATTCTCATGAAATATACAGTATGTGTGTGTGTGTACTGTGAGTGGAGGGTTATATATATCTATAGTAAGAGTGGGGAGTAAGGGGTGTATGTACAACTATACAGGGCCTAAGGGATATGTATAGGAGACTGACCATACTAATACACACACTCATTGTAGAGGGATATACACACACACACTACATATTACATCCATTCCCATGCAGTATATAGTGTTATTTCCATGATATATACATTATGTGTGTGTGTACTGTGAGTAGAGGGTTATATATATCTATAGTATGAGTGGCGAGTAAGGGGTGTATATACAACTATACAGGGCCTAAGGGATATGTATAGGAGACTGACCATACTAATACACACACTCATTCTAGAGGGATATACACACATACTACATATTACATCCATTCCCATGCAGTATATAGTGTTATTTCCCTGATATATACAATATGTGTGTGTGTACTGTGCGTGGAGGGTTATATATATCTATAGTATGAGTGGCGAGTAAGGGGTGTCTATACAACTATACAGGGCCTAAGGGATATGTATAGGAGACTGACCATACTAATACACACACTCATTCTAGAGGGATACACACACTACATATTACATCCATTCCCATGCAGTATATAGTGTTATTCCCATGATATATACAATGTGTGTGTGTGTACTGTGCGTGGAGGGTTATATATATCTATAGTATGAGTGGCGAGTAAGGGGTGTATGTACAACTATACAGGGCCTAAGGGATATATATAGGAGACTGACGATACTAATACACATACTCATTCTAGAGGGATATACACACACACTACATATTACATAAATTCCGTGCAGTATATAGTGTTATTCTCATGATATAAACAATATGTATGTGTGTACTGTGAGTGGAGGGTTATATATACCTATAGTATGAGTGGGGAGTAAGGGTTGTATGTACAACTATACAGGGCCTAAGGGATATGTATAGGAGACTGACCATACTAATACAAACACTCATTCTAGAGGGATATACACACACACTACATATTACATCCATATCCATGCAGTATATAGTGTTATTCCCATGATATATACAATATGTGTGTGTGCTGTGAGTGGAGGGTTATATATATATATATATAAAAAAAAAAAAAATATATATATATATATATATATTATGAGTGGGGAGTAAGGGGTGTATGTACAACTATACAGGGCCTAAGGGATATGTATAGGAGACTGACCGTACTAATATTCAACCTCATTCTAGAGGGATATACATACACATACTACATATTACATCCACTCTCATGCAGTATATAGTGTTATTCCCATGATATATAAAATATGTGTATTTGTACTGTGAGTGGAGGGTTATATATATCTATAGTATGAGTGGGGAGTATGGGGTGTATGTACAACTATACAGGCCTAAGGGATATATATAGGAGACTGACCATACTAATACACACACTCATTCTAGAGGGATATACACACACACTACATATTACATAAATTCCGTGCAGTATATAGTGTTATTCTCAAGATATAAACAATATGTATGTGTGTACTGTGAGTGGAGGGTTATATATACCTATAGTATGAGTGGGGAGTAAGGGTTGTATGTACAACTATACAGGGCCTAAGGGATATGTATAGGAGACTGACCATACTAATACACACACTCATTCTAGAGGGATACACACACACATACTACATATTACATCCATTCCCATGCAGTATATACGGTATATATATATATATATATATATATATCAAGTCATTAAATTACACGTTAAGCAGAACATGTCCTATTACATGGATCCTCCACTAAAATACATTTATGTGAGACCTAGAGGTGAGATCTTTTCACTTCATGTCTGGTGACAGAGATCAACCATTTAATACATGTCTTTTATATGTATGTATGACTCATTAGAGTCCTGCGGTCTGAGTAACGTCTTGAGTCTAGTGGTTCTGACCAAAAAGACGTGTAACAAATCCCAGCGTGTGCCCGTCTCATGTTTATTTGCACTGACCATAAAGACGTTTAACAAATCCCAATGTGTGACAGTCTCATGTTTATTTGTACAGACCATAAAGACGTGTAACAAATCCCAGCGTGTGACCGTCTCGTGTTTATTTGTACAGACCATAAAGACATGTAACAAATCCCAGTGTGTGACTATATCATGTTTATTTGTACTGATCTTAAAGATGTTTAACAAATCCCAGCGTGTGACCGTCTCATGTTTATTTGTACTGATCATAAATCCCAGCGTGTGACTGTCTCATGTTTATTTGTACAGGCCATAAAGACATGTAACAAATCCCAGCATGTGACCATCTCATGTTTATTTGTACAGACTGTAAAGCCATGTAACAAATCCCAGCGTGTGACTGTCTCATGTTTATTTGTACAGACCATAAAGACGTGTAACAAATCCCAGTGTGTGACTGTCTCATGTTATTTGTAAAGACCATAAAGACATGTAACAAATCCCAACGCGTGACCGTCTCATGTTTATTTGTACTGACCATAAAGACGTGTAACAAATCCCAGCGTGTGATCTTCTCATGTTTATTTGTACAGACAGTGACAAAGTGACACCATCAGTTCTCTCGGAGTCTGATCAAGAAGAAGAGACAAATATGAGGAGTCCCCGGGAGATTAAAGAGGAGGAAATTCCTGTAAATATCAGTGAAGGTGAGTAATATCTTATGGACAATTATTACTTACTTCAGTCCTTACTGAGGTGTATTTATCCTTCATCTCTGACACAGGAAGTTTTACACACATCGCAGCTCATGATAAAGGTGATTTTCTCCCCAATGACACAATATCTGGTCTTCTCTCCATACAAAGTAATAACATTTGGTTGTTTCCGTGTTTGTGGATCTTTCTACTGAAGGATTTAGATATCAATAAGACACAAACACTAGATTGATAGTAAATAATAAAGTGGGAAAGTCTATAATCTGTTTATATTTATCTGTAGGACCTTTAGATGTGAGGCCTCTAGTTGTCTCCAAGGTGGAACTAGAAGATCTGAATATAAGAGATCAGCAGCAGGTGAAGGAGGATGAGAGTCCTGGGAGTATCAGGGAAGGTGAGGAAGTAATACACAATAAGAACATTAATAATACATCCTGTAACGGCACACTTTAACCATAAGGATTTTATCTTAAAGAGGATTAAAAACTTTCTATATATTGCAATAACTGTTTATCTCTATAGTACATCATTCAGGAGATATACATCTATTGTTTGTGCAGCTCAGTATAGTAATGTATGACTCAAAAGAACTTGATAAGGATGGGGGGGGGGTCTATAACTTTTGCCAATCATTACTAATATCAGTCAATAGCAGGCTCCTAATCTCTAACACATACACACAGCAAATGCACAGTGCGGCAAAAAACAGCCGCCTAGTTTTATTACAAAGACAATATGATGTTATGTGTTTAAACTCTATATTACATTTTAGTTGTAGCCAGTTCATTAGGCGTTAACTGCATGTGGAATGTTGTGATGTCGTCTGTAACTGTCATGCTGTGAGTCAGTTAGTAAAGTTTGCTCTAATAGTTGACAGACAAAAAAAAGGTATATCTGTCATTTTAGAGAAAGATAGAGATAAATGCATTTATTATTTTGCCAAGCCTGTGTTCCTGAGGTCCTCTCCTGAACAAGTCATAAATGCTGAGACCGTAAGAACCCAGACCATCCGGGTGCCCATATTGTAGTAAGCAGAAGGGTTAAGGGGTGAACCTGTCCCCCTCACTCCTGGGGTTGTAACACACAGGAAGAATACAAACTTAACTTAGTTATATTTTTTATGTTATTTTTTGTGTTTATTGGGTTCTATTTTTTTTTATTCCCGCGTTGGTCAACTGCTTACAGCCTAAGGCAATCTAGCGTTTACTAAGTGTTGGGTGGCTAAGTCCCGCTCATCGCCTTTGGCGCTCGTCGCCTTGGAGCTTCGCGTAGCTAGGCGAGCCGTCAAGGCAGTAAAACAAAGGCGATGATCGTGACTTAGCCACCCAACACTTAGTAAACGCTAGATCGCCTTAGGCTGCAAGCAGTTGACCAACGCGGGACTTAGAAAAAAAAAATTACAAGACGCGGGACTTAGAAAAAAAAAACAGGAGTTAAGTTTGTATTTTTCGTAAACGTCCGAACCGCGCAAACCAAATAACACAAAAAATAACATAAAAAATACAACTAAAACATCACACACAGCACGGGGGAACAGCCAGGACGTCAGGGAGTGAGTTGGAACGTGAATTTAAGTCAAAAATCGCCTAAGCTAGAAAAAAAATGGCCGCCCCAAAAAATGAAAACGAGGTTACACGACCAAAACACCACCAACAACGTACCACTTTCACACATGAACGTACGAGGTACAAAATATACTATTACAAAGGACAGAAAATGCTTGCGAACCGTAACTAATAACATTACGATTCTAAAATGGCGCTTTACACAACTAATCAAACAGCTTGCCATCGCGCACGCAGCCTATTTCTAATGCACAGCTGGGACATCGATAACACTTTCTCCTCAAGGCAGCAACAGTCCAACTCTACATTGCATGCTGCAGAAAAATAAAAACAGATTGTTACCTCTTCAGGCTAATGATTGCTGATATATTAATTAGAAATAGGTAAATTATATTAATTTATTAAGTAAATCATTAATTATTAGTTAACAAAATACAATAGATATATATATGTCTTTGTGATGAGCGCCGATGGTGCTCAGAGGAGTAAAAGTACACGCAATGAGCACCAAAGGCGCTCCGCGCAAGGCTTGCAATGTGCGCCGAAGGTCCTTAGAGTAGAAAAAGCTTTACATGTGTGGCAAACAGCATTGCCATGGCTTCAGATTTTATTGCCCCGTCATTTTTGACGGGCAAGTCGCTAGTAATAATAATAATGTATTTGTGTTCATGCTCTCAATTAGTGATACATAAATATATTGGTAATATAGTATAAGTAATATGTAATACAAATCTCCCCTTCTGGATAGCTACCTTGTCGTGGTGAAGGGGCTTGTGTACCTCAAAGAAGCTGGGGGCTATACCATGAAACGTCACCACAGATTTTCAGGTCATAGCAGAGAGGTCAGACAAATTGAGGTCCACTGGAGAAGGATTTGGCAACCCACTCCAGTAACTTTGCTAAGAGAGCTCTATGGACAAGCACAATCGGAGACATAACAATATGGCACTGGAAGATAAGCCCCTAAGGTCCGATGGTTCCTAACACATTACTGAGGAAGAGCAGAGGGCAAGTACAAGTAACACCTGATCTAATTAAGTGATTGGGCCAAAGCCGAGAGGACACCCAGCTGCGGATGTGTCTGAAGGGGAAAGGAAAGTCCGCTGCTGCAAAGAACAATTTAGCATAGGAACCTGGAATGTTAGAGCTATGAACCAAGGTTAACTAGATGTGGTCAAAAATGAGATGACAAGGCTAAACATCGATATTCTGGAAGACAACCACCAAATCTTCTACCGTGGTCAAGAATCCAATGTCCAATGAGCTGGAGCAGACATCTTGGAGAGTGAAGTGAGATGTCTTGCTAATAACAAGGCTGCAGGAGTTGATGCAATCACAATTGAACTATTCAAAATTTTACAAGAAGATGTGGTGAAAGCGCTGCCTGCCTTATGCCAACACATTTGGAAAACTCAACAGTGGCCAATAGACTGGAAAAGGTCAGTCTACATAACAATCCCAAAAAGAGCAGTGCTAAAGAGTGCGCCAATTATTGAACAATTGCACTCATTTCACATGCCAGCAAGGTAATGCTTAAGATCCTACAAGCTCAGCTCAAACAATATATGGACCAGGAACTACCAGATGTGCAAGCCGGGTTCTGCAGAGGAAGAGGCACAAGAGATCAAATTGCAAGTGTCCAATGGATAATAGAGAAAACAAGAGAATTCCATTAAAACATTTACTTCTGCTTCATAGACTATTCTAAAGCTTTTGACTGTGTGGATCACAACAAAATGTGGCAAGTTCTTAAGGAGATGGGAGTACCAGATCATCTCATCCACCTCCTAAGGAATTCTGTATCTGGACCAAGAAGAAACGGTAAGAACAGAACATGGGACAACGGAATGGGTCATGATAGGAAAAGCTGTGCAGCAAGGTTGTATATTGTCACCTTATTTATTCAACTACATCATGCGTAAGGCCGGGCTGGATGAATCCAAAGCCGGAATCAATAGTGCTGGAAGGAAAATCAACAACATCAGATATGCCGATGATACTACTCAGATGGCTGAAAGTGAGGAGGAACTAAAGGAAAAGAAGAAAGTGCAAAAGCTGGCATGCTGCTCAATGTTAAAAAGACAAAGATCATCATTCATAAACACTAGGAAACCTTTCTTATTCTCAATCTGGCATTTTATTTTTAATAGCACAACTTCCTGATAGAAGACTTTGCACACACAGGAAGTTTGTATCTGCACAGTGGGAAAGTGTCAGTAACTACAGTCGGTGCTCTCCGCAGAGCTAATGGACAGATTGTTAGTTTACAGAAACACCCACCCAGTAACAGGCATAAAAAATGACAGCCTGCAGCAGGCAATAATTGCATGTAGAAGTTGCAATATGTAAAGTTTCTGTTTTTACAGTATTTTTTTTTTCTTTTAAATAACATTTTTCAGACCGTTATATTTAGCTAGACAAAAAAACATAATTGACAATAATTGGTTGTCACTGGATCACACTGCACTCTACAGACATTTAAACTTTTGCTTCATTTTCGTGTGATTACAAAATATGTTGTGTTTTCATAAGGAGTTAACTTCCACTAAATTAATAGACTTCATATTAACTGCAAATTGGTTAGGTATATACCAACTAATCATTTCCATTTAGAAGTATGTTAAAGCTGTTAGAATTTACTCCTGGTGCTTTTGTTTTCAACAGATGGATCCGAAATTTGGAATAACCTTGGAGAAGACCTCATTTCTCAGACAATAGAAAAACCATTTGCATGTACTGAATGTGAGAAATGTTTCAGTCTTCCCTCACATCTTAATAGACATAAGATTACACATACAGGAGAAAAACTTTTTCTGTGTTCTCAATGTGGGAAATGTTTTAGTCAGCGCTCAGCTCTTAATAACCATAAGAGGACTCATACAGGAGAAAAAACTTTTCCATGTTCTGAATGTGGGAAATGTTTCCGTCATCGCTCAGCTCTTAATGGCCACAAAATGACTCATACAGGAGAAAAACCTTTTACATGTTCTGAATGCGGGAAATGTTTCAGTCTTCCCTCACATCTTAATAGACATAAGATTACACATACAGGAGAAAAACCTTTTCCATGTTCTGAATGCGGGAAATGTTTCAGTCAGGCCTCACATCTTAATAGCCATAAGATGACTCATACAGGAGAAAAACCTTTTCTGTGTTCTGAATGTGGGAAATGTTTCAGTCAGCAATCAGCTCTTAATATCCATAGGTTGACTCATACAGGAGAAAAACCATTTACTTGTTCTGAATGCGGGAAATGTTTTAGTCTTCCCTCACATCTTAATAGACATAAGATTACACATACAGGAGAAAAACCTTTTCCATGTTCTGAATGTAGGAAATGTTTCAGTCAGGCCTCACATCTTAATAGCCATAAGATGACTCATACAGGAGAAAAACCTTTTCTATGTTCTGAATGTGGGAAATGTTTCAGTCAGCTCTCAGCTCTTAATATCCATAAGTTGACTCATACAGGAGAAAAACCTTTTCCATGTTCTGAATGTGAGAAATGTTTTACTCAGCTCTCAGCTCTTAATATCCATAAGATGACTCATACAGGAGAAAAACCTTTTCCATGTTCTGAATGTGAGAAATGTTTTACTCAGCTCTCAGCTCTTAATATCCATAAGATGACTCATACAGGAGAAAAAACTTTTCCATGTTCTGAATGTGGGAAATGTTTCTGTTATCTCTCAACTCTTAATAAACATAAGAGGACTTATACAGGAGAAAAACCTTTCCCATGTTCTGAATGTGGGAAATGTTTCAGTCGTCTCTCTATACTTAATAAACATAAGATGACTCATACTGAAGAAAAACCTTTTCCATGTTCTGAATGTGGGAAATGTTTCAGTCAGGCCTCAAATCTTAATACACATAAGATGACTCATACAGGAGAAAAACCTTTTCCATGTTCTGAATGTGGGAAATGTTTCAGTCAGGCCTCACAGCTTAATAGACATAAGATGATTCATACAGGAGAAAAACTTTTTCCATGTTCTGAATGTGGGAAATGTTTCAGTCACGCCTCAACTCTTAATATACATAAGATGACTCATACAGGAGAAACACCTTTTCTATGTTCTGAATGTGGGAAATGTTTCAGTCGTCTCTCTGTACTTAATAAACATAAGAGGACTCATACATTAGTATAAAAAAAATGTATGTACTGAATGTGAGAAATTTTTCAGTCACTCCTCATAGCTCAAGCAACACATTCAGATTTGAAATAATGCTCATATAGGATAAAGACCATTTGTATCTATGGGATGTGGGGAATGTTTAATATGAGTCCGCCATTACACATCAACATGACGCATCATGCAATTCTATTAAGATCATATAAATGTAATTGATCAAAAACATTACCAAGGTCATAATGATCTATGGATATCTGAGTTGTAAATCACATTCATAGAACTTTTTAGCAGTAAGCTCTACTAATGTATCAGCTTGTATTATTACAGTACATGATATGAGGCTGGACTGTGCATGGCTGCTATCTGCTTGGCTACCAATAACCTTTCGATTTAAGGGATCCAGAACGTATGGACTTAGCTTTACATCATCATGCTGAACACATTTATAATACATTTGTGAACATGTAAACTAAGTTGTATATATTTTGTATATAATCTTTATATATTTTTAACCTTAATAACCCCTGCCATTAATTTTCTTATTTTCTATGTACATTTGTTGCATCAAACAAAGCATTGACCCTATAGAGCTGTAAAAGAAAAATAACAATGTTCTTAGGTACTGAAAGGCTCATAAATGTCAAGCGGTCTGCAAATGTATTCTCTGTTTCTAAGTGATACTAATATGTATAATATGATACAGAATTATGTTATAGATTTTTTTTAATAATTCAAAGTGATTAATGAGCCCATTGTCATTATGAATTACACTTTGTACTGTACAAAAATAGAGTTTTGTTCTTTTAATAAATATAAGGTGCTCAAACCTTATAATGGGTTGAACAGACCTCTTTCCACTAAATGTAACTATACAGCAGTCATTATAAATGTGGAAAATATTACATCTAAAGCTATTTCTTAATCAATAAAGCATTGACTTAGATATTGCTTGATTTAATTATACATCACCCTCATCCTCTCATTTCCCTCCATCCACTCTCCTAGCTTCTTCTCCCCCACAAATCTTCCTTATTATCCCTTTCTTCCCATCCAATCTCTCTTTCCTTTTACGTCACATTCCAATCCTTCATCATACCTCCTATCTCCCCCTTTCTATCCTACCTATGTAGATCTGCCAACTCTTATTTATTCGACCTGCTTCTGTTAAGTCCCTACTATTTTTATCTTCAACCACGCCCACTTTGTTATGAAAGGTTCCTTTTGAGATCCCCACTTTTCTTGAAGACAGCTCTTGACTTGTCCATTTTGTTATCTTCGTTTATCTCTTTACGTTGCTCATTTTATATAATATATCCTGGTCTCTTCTAGAATTTTGCAATCAATACTACAAGAAACCAAGCCAAATTGCTAATTGCAGGGTTTTAACATGAGGATAAAGTGCAAATATTTTTACCATATCAGAAGAAGACCTAGAGAAGGCTCTGATGCCGGAAAGGCACATGATGAAGAGGATGTCAGAGGCAGAGATGAATAAAAGAGGTTATTGAAGCAATGAATATGAGCTTGATGGAGCTCGGAATGGCAGTATATGATAGATTTGTCTTCTATACAGTGTTCTTTGGAGTCATAGAGAGTTGTACATGACTGAACAATTAAATAACAAAGTGTAATATATAAGTAACGTTTTCCTCAGATTTGACAGCCACAAACAGAGCATGGAAATCACAGCATCTAGTAAACAAACATAGTTCTACCAGTTATGTCTTAACCAGAAGATCTCTTTATTGAAAAATCGTATGGTAACTAAACACATTTACAAAAAGTAATTAAACAGTAGTGCCACTAAACAATATTACTTGGTAACCTAATTACCAGAAGGCCAAATTAACATACTTACTCAGTGCTGTTGCAATATATAAATAAGATATCTGGGAATAAATTTAACACAAGATATTTCTTACCTTTACAAAGTGAATTTTCCACCTTTATTTAAGAAATTAAAAAGTGACCTTCAAAAATGGAATTCACATAAACTATCGTAGAGAGGACGCATTAATATGACAACACAAACACCCTAAGATTAACAAATCAATTATGTATAGAAGCAAAGAATCAGGAGGTCTAGCTTGTCCCCACTTAAAACTTTACTTTAAAGTCGCTCAAATTTCATTTATAGCACAAGCGCACTCAACTGAACATCAACCCTTATGGGTATTCATTGAAAATCAACAAATGAAACCACATAGTTGGGATAATGTCCTATGGACTCCGACTCCATTACCCTCCTATAAAATAAAAACAAATAATCCCATGATAAAACTATCACTAAAAGAATGGAGAAGTGCAAATGTCAGCTGAAACATTCTCTTTCCCCACTAACCTCTACATTAATAATAAATAATATTAACCTGGGATAAATTCCAAAGCTTGGTGATATACATTTATACTAAACAAATTTAGAGCTTGGATGTCAGGAGATCAAATACTCAATGCAGAACAATTTAAAGAAAAATACCCAATACCTTCCAAAGAATGATTTAATTATATTAAAATCAACCACCAAATTTTAAGCATGATAAAGAAATGGGGATCCCTGCAACATACAAGGTTTTCAAGAATACGTGAACAAGCACTTAAAAGAGGAATTTTGAAAGATTTATATGCAACACTTAACAAGTCCCAAACTGAAACAAAATAAAAATATATGACAATATGGGAACAATATATAGGGATGTCTTGGGATCTTAACAAATGGGGGAAGATAAATACTAACCTTTCAAAGGTCTCTATATATTTCAGCTATTTGGAAACAGCCATAAAAGTTCTTCATAGGGTATATCTTACACCTGATAAATTAAACAAATTAAATCCTCAAACCCACGCACAATGTTTCAGAAATTGTAAAACCATAGGAACATTTCACCATACTTGGTGGGATTGCCCCATAATACAACACATATGGATTAATACCACCAACCTAGACTCCACTATTCTCAATATTACTATAAATCCATCTATAGAACTATGCCTACTAGGTATACCAACACCAAATGTAAATAAACATCGCAATAAATGGCTACAATTCTTAATGTTAGCTGCTATCTAATAATGGTGTCTTCTATCTTTTGGCAGATGCCAAAAATCAAGTTGCCAAACGATAGAAGACACCATTATTAGATAGCAAATAAATTCAGAAACTAAACTACATAATGATCTACGAACAAATGACACATGCATTGAATAACACTCTTCTGAAATTCACAAAGATATGGGATTGTTGGATTAACTCCACTCATTCCATTTCAATTCATTAAATTAGTGAAATCCCGAATTACATATGCCAAAGTCACAAGAAGAGAATTAACATTAGGCCACAGAGCCGATTCTTGAACCCAAATCTTCTGGAACAAAATTCGAACATCATCAAAAAACAAAACTAATGGTACATATAGTTTATTTTATATGATTTTAAAATATTATAATTTATTATTTAGCTAAAATGTCCTTATAAAAAGTGATAAATAAAATAACATTGGTTTATTGTAGTTACATTCTAGTTACAAGGTCTAGATACAATATAGAAAGTATAAAGAAAATAAAATAAAGACCTTAGTAACCAACAATACATTACAATATAAATGGAAAACGGAAAAAGATGTTGGAGGAATCACCATGTTGTTCATGCTTTAGACTAGGCCAAATAAATGAATGTTTTACTCAGTAGATTGCACTGTTTTGACCTGTAAGTAATACTTTATTACTTAACTGAAATTGACATTGATGATAATAAAAACAAAAAAAAGTGTATTCAAATTAAAATGTATATGACATCATTGTACACATTATCACATATAAAGCTTTTCTTTTAATAATATATTTTGTAAAGTTTATCTTTGCTTAATGTTGGCCTTAATATGTTTCAGAAGAGCCATATAATATCCTACTCTGCTCCACATACTCTACTTTCACATGTTCGATGCTTGTCTAATTGTATAATGGTACCAATGCCCTTCGGGTGACAACCTAGCATTCTTTACTTTGTTCACTTTAGACGCTGTGTAGTCTAACTATTCCTTGGTGGGCCAGTGGTTAGGATTCGGTGCTTTCACCATTGTGACCTGGGTTTGATTCCAGTTAAGGAACCAAGAGGTCACACCACCCTGAAGCCGAGCAGGGTTGGGCTTGGTCAGTACTTGGATGGGAGGCCGCCTAGGAATACCAGGAACTGTATGTTGTGGACCACTGGAGAAGGAGCTGGTAACCCACTTTAGTTTCTACCATGAAAACCAAGTGGATCAGCATGACAATGGACATAAAGATGCGCCTGGTGTGTTACAGTCCATAGGATCACAAACAGTCGGAAACGACTGAACGATGCACAAAAAAAACAAGCCTGGCAGTAGAATAAAGTGATTCTTGTGATACCTAGACCTCCATGACATTGCACACGG
This sequence comes from Discoglossus pictus, assembly GCA_027410445.1. Taxonomy (NCBI): domain Eukaryota; kingdom Metazoa; phylum Chordata; class Amphibia; order Anura; family Alytidae; genus Discoglossus; species Discoglossus pictus. Next base: position 5,768,240 of record JAPZIH010000711.1, read on the forward strand.
GAAAATCGCAGGTAAAAGACACAACCACCTTATGAGAGCGAGCTTAGCGAGGACTAACAATCTCCCAATAAACACCCATTAATAGTGAGTACTGTTACTCACTACAGCCACCACATTACCCTGGCTAAGCTCTAGTTTTTAGCACCACTTTTTCTTTTATTTATTGGTAACATAAAACAGCAACACACGTAATAAGAACCCTAGTAATTATTATCCGCTAAATTTAGCCAATGAAATGCTGATTTATTTTTACATTTTTATTAAATATCACCCTTTTTAACTTTTAAGCCAGTTTTCTCTCAACTTTTTAAGTCCCGTTTTAGCTCCACTTTTTGGGTTCTATGGCGTCCACTCCACAACTCCCATAAGAAGAGAACCAAGTGAAGACGGCTCATAAATCCCTACTGAGCTATCACATCACCCACATAAATCTAACCTCAGACACATGCTTTCTGAGGGCTTGAAATGTAACTAATATACGAAGCACTGAGAGCCCGTCCCATAACTATTTTATAAAGTCTTTCCAAGTGCTCAACATTTTATAAAAGCCTATTGTTACAACCCTCCGTAATGGCTGCAAAATGCCTCAATATGGGTTGGATTTGAGTCTTGAGATTTTCTCAATTCTGATACAACTAAGGGGTTAATAATACTACATTCTATGAGCCCAGATATCCCTCAGAATTTTCCCTTAATACCTGCTAACCCAAATGAACTGGATATCACCCAGGATTCCCCTTAATACATTCAAACCCCTATGAGCTGGGGTATCCCCTGAACTAAAGTATAACCAGGGGGTCCCTATGGCCCACATGGCACTAATTATTAACTACCATGGGGATCCCTATGGACTTCCTATGTAATCTAAAGATTAACCATGAGGTCTCTGTGGACGCCCAGGGTACCTAATATAAATCTCTATACCACGGGGTACATAATAAACCCCATGATAGACTAAGCTATGGCCATGGAGGTATTTATGGATCTCTATGGCATCTAAAGTTAATCCTTATACCATGAGGATCCTCAAAGACATTTATAACACTCTTCCTACCACCACATGGGTCCCAGATTGAAATCTATGCAATCTGATTATTTATCTATCTACACCATACCTCCATAACATCTAAAAATATACACCCTATACCACGAGTCCTTAAAGAAACCCAATGGCATTAGCTATTAACCCTAAGTACCATGGGGGCCCTTAAACATTAGTTAATTGATAAGTTAATTACATATAGCAACATTTAAACCAATTTTGAGAGAATCTTGGAGAAATGTTAAATTTGACAGTCCATCATAACTTGGTAAAATTGATAATTGTTGCCTATCCATGTAGCATTGGAAAAAGGCTAATATTGATTTGGACCTTAGTTGCAGTGTTACGTGCACTGTATCTCTTTAAAAAAAGATTTTGATTAGTCCTTAGACTGGTCTTTTTGTCTCCTACTTGTGTAACAACAGAGAAGATCTTACCAAGTCCTAATGAAATAAGAGCATGGAAAACATGACATATTATACCACAAGTGGCCACAGGATGGCAGCAGATAATAAGGATTGAGATAAATTTATATGATCTTAACACAAAACACATTTACACTCTATTGTTAAAGAGACACTGCAGACCAACATATTGTAATATGTATCAAAAACTGTGTATTGTAAATAAAGTTGTTATAGCAGATTCAATAGATAACCAAAAACATAGGTTGGATGTAATTCGGAATAAATTGGACATATAAGTATGGGTGTGGGATCTGGGGGGATGGGGGATAAATCATTCCCAGATTATATGAATAGGGGACACACAAAATACTAAAATTAAACGTTATCATGCAATATCAGTGGGCCCCAGCACTATGGAGTAGTATGTCTCTCCCAGGAAAGCTTTGACCCAGGAAGGCTTTTGACTCCCCCCTCCTTTTTAACAACCCTGAAGGATGCAATGGGCAGCCAATCAGCAGGAGAAAGAGTATTTACACAAAGGAACTCACAATATTGTAATTACCAATGACTAGTATTCTTTTTCAGGCATGTCTTTTTGCACTATAAAAAAACAAGTATATTTAGTCTTACTGACGTTCCAGCGCACGACAATATCAGGATACTAAATCGAATAAAAATTGGAACAATTATTTACAATTATTAAAATCCCAGCTACAAAATAAGCCACAAAATCCTATTCTCAGCTGGACAGACTTAATACAAACTATAGTATGAAATAAGGCAAGAAAGTAACAATGTCCCCAAAAATAAATTGAAAAAAGGGCCCGCTGCACACTACTAACCGATCCCGGCACCTAACATTAACCCTCCTCTATGCTGGAGGTCCCCATCGGGACCCCTGAAGTGTCCCAACATTAACCCCTTGCAGCTGGGGTCCCCTATCGGCATCAGTTGTGACACCCTCTGCATTTCAAATATTCAAATTTTCCGTCGCAGGTCATTAAAGGGCCCGCGGCACACAATTAGCGAATCCCGCGGTAAGTACCCCTGTGGCACCTAACATTAAACCCCCTCTATGCTGGAGGTCTCCATCAGGACCGCCGAATTGTCCCAACATTAACCCCTTGCAGCGGAGGTCCCCGATCGGCATCGATCTTGACACCTGCTGCATTTCAAATTTTGTAATTTCCCACCTCGCAGGTCCTTAAAGGACGGTAAAGGTCCTGAAAGGACCTGCGCTAGAAAAAATATTAACCACGGCCAAGGGGGTACTATAAGAACCCCCTTAGGCACCTAAAATCAACTCCATCACTCATTGATTAACCCTATAACTCATGAGGCTCTATACAGAGCCACATGAGGCCTTGTTAACCCTATAATTCATGGGGCTCTATACAGAACCCCATGAGCCCCTAATTAAGCAAGTCACTCATGGGGCTTCATACAGAATTAAGAAGGGTTTCAATGGGGAAATACAAACAGTTTTGCTCTGCAAGCCAATGGCTCACACCACTCCAGCTCACACCACCATTTGACTAAAAAAGACATTCCTGTGGGTGAGCTCCTCGGGATAAGGTGAAACTGCTCAGATATCATTACCTTTAAACAGCAATTGAGTGAACTTAGACAGAGACTGAGAAGTAGGGGCAGCAGTCAGACCTCCATTAAAAAGGCTTATCACCGGGCCCTACACACAGATAGAGAGCAACTTTTGCCACCCAAAACTCGGATTTGAACTGACAGAGAAGTCAGATTTGTTGGAACATTTACTAACAATGGCGAGAGATCACTTACATTCTAAATACGTTGTGAGATCTGATTCTCAGCTGAGGTCCTGCATTGGGGAACACATTAGTGTTAGCTTGCGTAGATCACATACAATTATAGATATGACTGTGAGGGGTCATTATCATGACTCCAAACCAGACATTACATTTTGGGTCTTACAGAAAATAAGTTTGGGAATTAGAAAAGGTTTAAATGAAAACATCAATATCATAGTTTTTCTGTAAACATAGTCCTCTGTCTTGTAAATATGTTTTAAACTAGCGAATTGCCCGTCAAAAATGACAGCAATGAAATTGTAAGGTAGCTAATGCTGTTTGGTGTATAATAATGAAATATATAATACATTAATAAATGAATATACTTTACCTATTTTGAAGCATTGTGTTGAAGAGCTGTCAATCTGTTTTGATGTTGCTGCAGCATTAGTGGTGTGGAGCTGCTGTGTGAGCATGCTGAATGTGTGCAGTGTAATAGTGTGCGTGCGCGAGACGAAACCGTTAGCGTAGTGGTTTACTTCCGCATTGGCGTAAAATGGCGGGTTATCTGTGGTATGCGTCTTTGCGGTTTATCCGTCGTGCTTCATGGTGTTTTTCGAGTTTCGTGTGGTGTTTTGCGAGTGTGTTGTGGTGTTTTACGTGTTGAGAGTGCTGTAGCCTCCTTTTCTTTTTTTTCGTCGGCCATTTTTTCTCTCGCTTAGCGATTTTATTAGTGTCTAAAGTGTTTTATTTTTATTTAAATGAATGTGTAACTTGGTTTTTTGAGGTGCTGGATGGTTCATCTTGCTGTAGGTAAGCTTTTTATGTGTGTGTTGTGTGTATTTATTGTGTATTAAATGTTTGTATGTCGGCGTGTTGCGTCCGATGTTTGCGAGGTCGTAATGTCTGGTAACGTGTCTCGTATGGTGTTTGCGTGTGTAGCCTCGTTTTCATTTTGTTCGGCGGCCATTTTTTCTCTCGCTTAGCAAATTTTTTAGTGTCTAAACTCTTTTATTTTGAGTGAAATGAAGGTGTAAGTTGCATTTTTGAGGTCCTGGATGCTCCCTCTTGCTGTAGGTAAGTTTTTTATGTATGTGGTGTGTGTATTTATTGTGTTTTAAAATTTGTAATGTTCGCGAGTTGCGTCCGAGTGTTGCGAGTCCGGAATGTGTGTCAACGTGTGTCGTATGTTGTTTGCGTTGCTCGTAAAATTTAGTGAGTGTCGTAATTTGTGTGTCGTGTTATTTGTGTTGCGACTTGAAGTTTGCCAGGGTCTCAGTTACTGGCATGGAGCGCCTTCGGCGCTCCATGCCAGCAACTGAGGCCCTCGCCCAGTGCCCTCGCTTCGCGAGGGCCTTGGCTCGCTGCGCAAGCCGCTGCACAAGCCGATACACAAGCCGCGGCCCTCGCGAATGCATTAGTAACAATTCGCACGCTCACAACTATATATGTGAAGTCTTTTTTTATATATATATATATATAAAAAAAAAAATCTTACAAAAAAGAAAAAGTAGTAGTGCATTTTAAAATTATGTGAATAAAAGTTAAGTTTTAACTGATTGTTCTAAAGGTATATTTTATACCACTTCGGGATCACTATCTAATTTTAAGGAGTGAACTTTTTCTTTAACTGGCTATACTGACCCAGTAAACAGGATAAGATCTCACTGGATCTACGTTGGTTCAGTAAGCAGGACAGGATCCCATTGTATCTAGATTGCTTCAGTAAGCAGGACATAATCTTAACTCAGTAAGTAGGGCAGGGTATCATTGGGCCTAAATTAGCTCAGTCTGTAGGGCAGGATCTGATTGGATCTACATTAGATCCGTCAGCAAAGCTTAATCTGATTGGGCCAATATTATGTCATATAAGCAGAGTGGGATTATTATTATTATTACTATTATTTGTAACGCACCAACATATTCCGTAGCGCTGTACAGGGGATAAGAACAAGGAAGTATACAATATACAATATTAACAACTGCAGAAAAAGGGGGGGCCTGTTTTGAGCTGCGAGTTTTGTAAAAATACTTCCAAAGCACCCTACAAGAATGGAAACTCGCTACTTACAATCTAAGGGAATGGATGAGGCAGAAATGGAATAGCAAGGTTTAGGAAGAAAGTGAGAGTTTAAATTTGAAATTAAATTCTCTTTTATAATATATGATCCATCACCGAATTCTTTAGGAGCTATGTCATCTAAAAACATTAAAGCTGTTAAATCGTTGCCAGGGACCATTGCTTTCTCATTCTGAAGCCAAGGATACTTATTCATTAGTTAAACCCATTTTAATCTATTGGCCACCATATTTGTATCATGTTATATATATATACTAAGAAAATAAAAATGTATGACTGTTAACTCTCCATTAATTTGCATGCTAACATTAAGATAATAGAAAACCCCATAGAGTGCCCTACATTATCCTATAAAATGGTTTGGAGTCAGTAAACCCAGACTATCTCCCATAAATCCCACTAATGGATAGTAAAATACCCAGTAAAATATAAAATACCCAGATGTAACAGTGAAATCTCCAAAACATTTATTCACTATTGGGAGCAGAGGTTAAGGTGAAAAAGATGATGATAATATTAATAATTATAATAATAATAATAATCAGAGTTTATCCAATAATGACACATATATAAAAATAGAATAGATATAAAAAATAATAAATAATAATAAAAAAAAGAATGAATAATAATAAACAAATAGGAAGAGATACCTCGTCAATACAACAAGTAAGTATTCCAGGTTTGTGGGGACTAGGAACCCCAAAAAATTATACTGTCCTAAAGGGATCAAATCAATAAATACTATTGTCAGACTAAAGTACAGAGCGCACATTCCACATGTGATGACAGTGTGCGCCCATGTATATACACATGCAGAAATTCATATCTATATTGAATCTAGTGGATGCCTCAGTAATTAGGCTGAACACAAATGTTTTTAGTCACTATTAGTACGAATGGACACCCCAATACCACATGGTATTTATATGTATATATACTTATACTGAGGGGTATTACCCTACTATCCCATTGTATATTGTTGTATCTTCTTCTGCTTTTATCAGTTAATCATTTTATTTATGGGTCGATTGTATCTATTTTTATCTAGGTTATTTCATCATTGATAAAGATATAAAATAGAAACAGTGAAACGCGTCTGTCAGTATTGTTCTATTATAATTATATTATTTTAGTTTGATACATTTTTACCTTTACATTATTTTATATTGCTTTTGTATTTGAGAAATAAACTAATAATTGGAGCCACACCTTACAATGTTCAGTAGAGTAATAACATGTCCGTCCATAGACACTAATGGCAAAGAAGTAGTAATGTCCCGAACAGTTCGCCGGAGAACTATTCACTGCGATTTTCGCATGTTCGCGTCCGCCGCGAACGGCGAACACATGCGCTTTTCGGGTTCGCTCCCTATACTTTATCATTGAGGAAACTTTGAACATCATTTATTTTATTTTATAAATTTTTTTTGTGTAATCTATGCCTGCCTGCCAGCGTGTGTGTGTGACAGGCTAACACCTAACAGCTTATATTGTGATTATTTTCACTACTCATAGCTGGTGGTGTACCATACATTAAAAACAACCATTTTTTTCCTGTAATCTAATTTCAGTTGCCTGCCTGTGTCAGGCTCACAGCTTATATTGTGCTCAGTGAAATAAAACAACACTTTTTTGACTGTAATCGATTGAATATCAGTTGCCTGCCTACAGGTGTGTGTGTGAGGCCTACAGCGCCTACTCTGCCAACTTTTGCCAGTGCACAGTGACACTGCTATCTGGTGGCACCTTAGATTGCACGCGCAGTGCCCCAAATTTGAAGTGGGAGGACCGACCAAGCATCTTTTTCCATCTCCCGCTTCCAAAAAAACATACCATTTACACGTCCCCTGATAGGAGACGTAACAGGTATCAAACTGATAGGAATAAATAGTACAACTTCATAACCACTCCTATCTGGTGGCACATTACATTGCACGTGCAGTGACCCAAATTCGAAGTAGGAGGTCCGACCAAGCATCTTTTTCCATCTCCCTGTTCCAAAAATCAATGCCATATACACGTCCCCTAATAGTGGACGTAACAGGGATTAAACCGATAGGAATAGTACTACTTAACAGTACACATCTTATAATAACACAGACAGAGGCAACGCAGAGAGAGGAGTCTGAAAAAGAGGAGTCAGAGGAGGAAGGTGGCTTTGAGGAGGTGGAAGACCAAACACAGCAGGCGTCCCAGGGGGCTTGTTCTCACCTTTCGGGGACCCTTGGTGGCTGGGTGGAGGAAGAGACCTTCAATAACATCAGTGAGGACAAGGAACGGGACATGGCTAGCTTGGTATCCAACCTTGTGCAAATGGGGAGTTTGCGGTTGTGCAAAAGGACTGCTTGCGGTTGTTTGCGGTGCATTAAACGGGGAGTTTGGTCTGTTACTGTGAAGCGGGTGTAACCCTTACACTACCTGATCGATACAACATCATACCTGATGTTTTAAAGCATGTTATTCCAAACAATTTAGGAATGTTAGGTGATTTATGCCCTTTATGGCTTAAAACCAGACTCTGCATCAACTATGTAATTTTCCTTGGGAGTTTTGCCATGGATCCCCCTCCGGCATGCGACAGTCCAGGTGTTAGTCCCGTTGAAACAACTTTCCCATCACTATTGTGTCCAGAAAGAGTCCCTGTGGGTTTTGAAATTTGCCTGCCCATTGAAGTCTATGGCCCGTTCGCGAACATTTGATGAAGTTCGCATCTGCGGTTCGCAAACCGAAAATTTTATGTTCGCGACATCACTAGTTACAAATCAAAATGTTGTTTTCTTCTGCTCTTGAAATAAATATTAGCAAAGTATATAAAAGAAAACAGACCACAGTGGTCCTTTAGTCATGGTGGGTGTATGTTGGATCCAAAAATATTGAGAAATATCTTCAGCATCAAACCCAGTGTCAGCCATAAATATCTTAAACTACTTTGTTAGAGGTTATCAGTAATTATATTTCATTGTCTGTGAGTAAACTAAGTGTTTGTAAGAAAATTTATATTTAAACAATGTATTTACATTAACAAAGGGTAACTGGAGTCCAAATATTATATGCATTTAAATTTTGGACCTTAAACATTACAAAATTATTGTTTTTATTTAAAATATTGTGTTTTTGTTTTGTAAAAAAAAAAAACGTAAGATATGTAAAAAAGTAGTTGAATTTGCCTTTTACTGATTACTGTTCTTTATATGCTACTTCTACGACTGCTCATTAAAATGATCACTTATGCAATCTGATTGGCAAAAATAAAAACCATGGAAAGTCATTCGTATTTCAATGTTCATAATTACAATTTCCCCATGATACAAAACAAAAAAAAGGAGGAAATTTCTAATGGCTCATCAAACACTGAGAACAAAAATACAAACTAGGCAAGATGTATAATATGTACATACATTTAATATGTTCTAGGCTTACTGTGAGAGCTACATGGTAATAACTCACATGTATACTATGTACCCAAACTTTCCTAACACTTTCTGCAATTGAACACGTCTGGGCAGGATATCAAATCTGTTACTTTATTATAAGATTGTAAAGTAATTCTTTATTATAAAAAACACAATTTGAAATAGCTGATTATGACCATACAGTATATTCTCAAAGGCAATATTGCATTTTCTAAAAGGCCCACATGGCTCCTACTATATAGGATCTGCTTTGTATAACTAGTTTATTGCTTTTCTTATGTATGAGTTCTTTAATGCTTAATACAATATGACATGGAAGAAAAGCCATTTCCACATTCCTGGCAAAAAAAATAGCTTATCTGCTGTATGAATCCTATTGTGTATTACCAGACTTGATCTGTGCAAGAAGCTTTTCTCACATTTCTGTCACATATTTGGCTTCTCTCCTGTATGAACTCTTTGGTGTTTAAGCATTGCAAACTTTTCAGAGAATGCTTTGTCACACTGAGAACAAGTATATGGTTTCTCTCCTGTATGAGTTCTATTGTGTGAAGCTAAACGGGTCTTTCGAAAGAAACCTTTCCCACACTCTTGGCAAACATATGGCTTCACTCCTGTATGATTCATCTTATGTTCTAACAGGCCTTTCTTCTGTGAGAAACCTTTGCCACACTCATTACAAACAAATGGATTCTCTCCTGTATGAGTTCTACTGTGTAAAGATAAATGTGTCTTTCGAGAGAAACCTTTCCCACACTCTTGGCACACATACGGCTTCTCTCCTGTATGATTCATTGTATGTTCTAACAGACTTTGCTTCTGTGAGAACCCTTTCCCACACTCTTGGCACACATATGGCTTCTCTCCTGTATGAGTAATTTTATGTCCTGAAAGAACTTGCTTTTTTGAGAAACCTTTGCCGCACTGATTACAAACAAATGGCTTCTCTCCTGTATGAGTTCTACTGTGTACAGCTAAATAAATCTTTTGAGCGAAACCTTTCCCACACTCTTGGCACACATATGGCTTCTTGTCTGTATGAATCATCTTATGTTCTACCAGACTGTGCTTGTGTGAGAAACCTTTGCCGCACTCATTACAAACAAATGGCTTCTCTCCTGTATGAGTTCTATTGTGTACAGCTAAATTTGTCTTTCGAGAGAAACCTTTCCCACACTCTTGGCAAACAAATGGTTTCTCCCCTGTATGAGTTAAATGGTGTTCAATCCGTTGTGAAGGTCTACAGAAGTCTTTACCACAGTCAGGACCAGGATGTGACTTTTGCCTAGTATGAGTTACGCTCTGTGCAATCACATCAGACTCTGCAGTGACTACTAAATCACATTCTGGGCACACATGTGGCTTCTTATCTGTATGAGTTTTATCATGGCCGGGCATTAGTGAGAAATCTTTCCCACATTGCTGGCAAACAAATGGCTTCTGATCTGTATGAGCACTTCGATGTCTGGCCAGATGTGACTTCAGTCTTCCATATGATGCTTTTTCATCTTCTATTCTGGTGTGAAGCTTTGCACAGTTTGAGGTGTCCTTTCTAGCTCTCCTGGTTCTACAGATAACGTTCTTACTTTGAGCACAAGTTTCTTGTTTCTCCTGATAGGACTCGGAATAAACATCAGTATTTACTTTGTGACAAAATGCTGATTCCTTCCTTGGGATTATTTCAGAGCTTTGTTCTTGAACACCCTGATCATCTACTTTAGTGTCTTGTGAAGAGGATGGTGTCTGGGATTCTTCTTTCATCTGCCTGCTCGTTAATTCATATGTTGGTAAAGACAGAACTGAAAGATAATAAATATACATATGAAATACCCCAAATAACATGGCGCTGTAAGAGGTGATGTCTCATATTATGTCTTTAAGAACTGGTTCACTCTGTACCCCACCCACTAGAGAACACTTATTATTCATACTGTAAAAATATAACATTTATACTAAGAAAATAAAAATGTATCACTTTTAAGTCTCCATTAATTTGCATGTTAACATTAAGATAATAGAAAACCCCATAGGGTGCCCTACACTGTCCTATAAAATGGTGGCTGGCCAGTGAACCCAGACTATCTCCCAGAAATCCCACTAATGGATAGTAAAATACCCAGTAAAATATAAAATTATGAAATACCCGGATGTAACAGTGACATCTCCAAAACATTTATTCACTATTGGGAGCAGAGGTCAAGGTGAAAAAGATGATGGTAATATTAATAATTATAATAATAACTAGCGAATTGCCCGTCAAAAAATGACGGCAATGAAATTGTAAGTTAGCTAATGCTGTTTGGTGTATAATAATAAATATCTAATACATTAATAAATGAATATACTTTACGTATTTTGAAGCATTGTGTTGAAGAGATGACAATCTGTGTCGATGTTGCTGCAGCATTAGTGGTGTGGAGCTGCTGTGTAAGCGTGATGAATGTGTGCAGTGTAATACTGTGCGTGCGCGAGACCAAACCGTTAGCGTAGCTGTGTACTTCTGCATTGGCGTAAAATGGCGGGTAATGTGTGTTGTGCGTCTTAGCGGAATATCCGTAGGTGTTTTGTGGTGTTTTGCGAGTTTCTTGTGGTGTTTTGCGAGTTTAGAGTGCTGTAACCTCGTTTTCGTTTGGTTCGGCGGCCATTTTTTCTCTCGCTTAGAGAATTTTCGAGAGTCTAAAGTGTTTTATTTTTAGTTAAATGAAGGTGTAAGTTGCTTTTTTGAGGTCCTGGATGCTCCCTCTTGCTGTAGGTAAGCTTTTTATGTATGTGCTGTGTGTATTTATTGTGTTTTGAATTTGTTCATGGTCGCAGGTTGCGGGCGATTTGTGCGAGGTCGTAATGAGTGGTAACGTGTCAGTAATGGGAGTCACTGTGTCCTGGTATAATGTCACATTGTCCAGAAGTGCTCACCTCTCCAGTCACAGGTCCAGATAGAGCTAGGTCAGATATGGGGGTCACGGTGTCCTGGTATAATGTCACATTGTCCAGCAGTGCTCACCTCTCCAGTCACAGGTCCAGATAGAGCTTGGTCAGTAATGGGAGTCACTGTGTCCTGGTATAATGTCACATTGTCCAGCAGTGATCACCTCTCCAGTCACAGGTCCAGATAGAGCTTGGTCAGTAATGGGAGTCACTGTGTCCTGGTATAATGTCACATTGTCCAGAAGTGCTCACCTCTCCAGTCACAGGTCCAGATAGAGCTTCGTCAGTAATGGCAGTCACTGTGTCCTGGTATAATGTCACAATGTCCAGCAGTGCTCACTTCTCCAGTCACAGGTCCAGATAGAGCTTGGTCAGTAATGGGAGTCACTGTGTCCTGGTATAATGTCACATTGACCAGCAGTGATCACCTCTCCAGTCACAGGTCCAGATAGAGCTTGGTCAGTAATGGGAGTCACTGTGTCCTGGTATAATGTCACATTGTCCAGCAGAGCTCATTTCTCCAGTCACAGGTCCAGATAGAGCTTGGTCAGTAATGGGAGTCACTGCGTCCTGGTATAATGTCACATTGTCCAGCAGAGCTCATTTCTCCAGTCACAGGTCCAGATAGAGCTTGGTCAGTAATGGGGGTCACTGTGTCCTGGTATAATGTCACATTGTCCAGAAGTGCTCACCTCTCCAGTCACAGGTCCAGATAGAGCTTGTTCAGTAATGGGAGTCACTGTGTCCTGGCATAATGTCACATTGTCCAGCAGTGCTCACCTCTCCAGTCACAGGTCCAGATAGAGCTTGGTCAGTAATGGGAGTCACTGTGTCCTGGCATAATGTCACATTGTCCAGCAGTGATCACCTCTCCAGTCACAGGTCCAGATAGAGCTTGGTTAGTAATGGGGGTCACTGTGTCCTGGTATAATGTCACATTGTCCAGCAATGCTCACCTCTCCAGTCACAGGTCCAGATAGAGCTTGGTCAGTAATGGGAGTCACTGTGTCCTGGTATAATGTCACATTGTCCAGCAGTGATCACCTCTCCAGTCACAGGTCCAGATAGAGCTTGGTCAGTAATGGGAGTCACTGTGTCCTGGTATAATGTCACATTGTCCAGAAGTGCTCACCTCTCCAGTCACAGGTCCAGATAGAGCTTCGTCAGTAATGGCAGTCACTGTGTCCTGGTAAAATGTCACAATGTCCAGCAGTGCTCACTTCTCCAGTCACAGGTCCAGATAGAGCTTGGTCAGTAATGGGAGTCACTGTGTCCTGGTATAATGTCACATTGTCCAGCAGTGATCACCTCTCCAGTCACAGGTCCAGATAGAGCTTGGTCAGTAATGGGAGTCACTGTGTCCTGGTATAATGTCACATTGTCCAGCAGAGCTCATTTCTCCAGTCACAGGTCCAGATAGAGCTTGGTCAGTAATGGGAGTCACTGCGTCCTGGTATAATGTCACATTGTCCAGCAGAGCTCATTTCTCCAGTCACAGGTCCAGATAGAGCTTGGTCAGTAATGGGAGTCACTGCGTCCTGGTATAATGTCACATTGTCCAGCAGTGCTCACCTCTCCAGTCACAGTTCCAGATAGAGCTTCGTCAGTAATGGGAGTCACTGTGTCCTGGTATAATGTCACATTGTCCAGCAGTGCTCACCTCTCCAGTCACAGGTCCAGATAAAGCTTGGTCAGTAACCGGAGTCACTGTGTCCTGATATAATGTCATATTGTCCAGAAGTGCTCACCTCTCCAGTCACAGGTCCAGATAGAGCTTGGTCAGTAATGGGGGTCACTGTGTCCTGGTATAATGTCACATTGTCCAGAAGTGCTCACCTCTCCAGTCACAGGTCCAGATAGAGCTTCGTCAGTAATGGCAGTCACTGTGTCCTGGTATAATGTCACATTGTCCAGCAGTGCTTACCTCTCCAGTCACAGGTCCAGATAGAGCTTGGTCAGTAATGGGGGTCACTGTGTCCTGGTATAATGTCACATTATCCAGCAGTGATCACCTCTCCAGTCACAGGTCCAGATAGAGCTTGGTTAGTAATGGGGGTCACGGTGTCCTGGTATAATGTCACATTGTCCAGCAGTGCTCACCTCTCCAGTCACAGGTCCAGATAGAGCTTGGTCAGTAATGGGAGTCACTGTGTCCTGGTATAATGTCACATTGTCCAGCAGTGATCACCTCTCCAGTCACAAGTCCACATAGAGCTTGGTCAGTAATGGGAGTCAATGTGTCCTGGTATAATGTCACATTGTCCAGCAGTGCTCACCTCTCCAGTCACAGGTCCAGATAGAGCTTGGTCAGTAATGGGGGTCACTGTGTCCTGGTATAATGTCACATTGTCCAGAAGTGCTCACCTCTCCAGTCACAGGTCCAGATAGAGCTTCGTCAGTAATGGCAGTCACTGTGTCCTGGTATAATGTCACAATGTCCAGCAGTGCTCACCTCTCCAGTCACAGGTCCAGATAGAGCTTGGTCAGTAATGGGAGTCACTGTGTCCTGGTATAATGTCACATTGTCCAGCAGTGCTCACTTCTCCAGTCACAGGTCCAGATAGAGCTTGGTCAGTAATGGGAGTCACTGTGTCCTGGTATAATGTCACATTGTCAAGCAGTGATCACCTCTCCAGTCACAGGTCCAGATAGAGCTTGGTCAGTAATGGGAGTCACTGTGTCCTGGTATAATGTCACATTGTCCAGCAGAGCTCATTTCTCCAGTCACAGGTCCAGATAGAGCTTGGTCAGTAATGGGAGTCACTGCGTCCTGGTATAATGTCACATTGTCCAGCAGAGCTCATTTCTCCAGTCACAGGTCCAGATAGAGCTTGGTCAGTAATGGGAGTCACTGCGTCCTGGTATAATGTCACATTGTCCAGCAGTGCTCACCTCTCCAGTCACAGGTCCAGATAGAGCTTCGTCAGTAACCGGAGTCACTGTGTCCTGGTATAATGTCATATTGTCCAGAAGTGCTCACCTCTCCAGTCACAGGTCCAGATAGAGCTTGGTCAGTAATGGGGGTCACTGTGTCCTGGTATAATGTCACATTGTCCAGCAGTGATCACCTCTCCAGTCACAGGTCCAGATAGAGCTTGGTTAGTAATGGGGGTCACGGTGTCCTGGTATAATGTCACATTGTCCAGCAGTGCTCACCTCTCCAGTCACAGGTCCAGATAGAGCTTGGTCAGTAATGGGAGTCACTGTGTCCTGGTATAATGTCACATTGTCCAGCAGTGCTCACCTCTCCAGTCACAGGTCCAGATAGAGCTTGGTCAGTAATGGGGGTCACTGTGTCCTGGTATAATGTCACATTGTCCAGAAGTGCTCACCTCTCCAGTCACAGGTCCAGATAGAGCTTGGTCAGTAATGGGAGTCACTGTGTCCTGGTATAATGTCACATTGTCCAGCAGAGCTCATTTCTCCAGTCACAGGTCCAGATAGAGCTTGGTCAGTAATGGGAGTCACTGCGTCCTGGTATAATGTCACATTGTCCAGCAGTGCTCACCTCTCCAGTCACAGTTCCAGATAGAGCTTCGTCAGTAATGGGAGTCACTGTGTCCTGGTATAATGTCACATTGTCCAGCAGTGTTCACCTCTCCAGTCACAGGTCCAGATAAAGCAAGGTCAGTAACCGGAGTCACTGTGTCCTGGTATAATGTCATATTGTCCAGAAGTGCTCACCTCTCCAGTCACAGGTCCAGATAGAGCTTGGTCAGTAATGGGGGTCATTGTGTCCTGGTATAATGTCACATTGTGCAGAAGTGCTCACCTCTCCAGTCACAGGTCCAGATAGAGCTTCGTCAGTAATGGCAGTCACTGTGTCCTGGTATAATGTCACAATGTCCAGCAGTGCTCACTTTTCCAGTCACAGGTCCAGATAGAGCTTGGTCAGTAATGGGAGTCACTGTGTCCTGGTATAATGTCACATTGTCCAGCAGAGCTCACCTCTCAAGTCATAAGTCCAGATAGAGCTTGGTCAGTAATGGGAGTCACTGTGTCCTGGTATAATGTCACATTGTCCAGCAGTACTCACCTCTCCAGTCACAGGTCCAGATAGAGCTTGGTCAGTAACCGGAGTCACTGTGTCCTGGTATAATGTCACATTGTCCAGCAGTGATCACCTCTCCAGTCACAAGTCCAGATAGAGCTTGGTCAGTAATGGGAGTCACTGTGTACTGGTATAATGTCACATTGTCCAGCAGTGCCCACCTCTCCAGTCACAGGTCCAGATAGAGCTTGGTCAGTATTGGGAGTCACTGTGTCCTGGTATAATGTCACAATGTCCAGCAGTGCTCACTTCTCCAGTCACAGGTCCAGATAGAGCTTGGTCAGTAATGGGGGTCACTGCGTCCTGGTATAATGTCACATTGTCCAGCAGAGCTCATTTCTCCAGTCACAGGTCCAGATAGAGCTTGGTCAGTAATGGGAGTCACTTCGTCCTGGTATAATGTCACATTGTCCAGCAGTGCTCACCTCTCCAGTCACAGTTCCAGAGAGAGCTTCGTCAGTAATGAGAGTCACTGTGTCCTGGTATAATGTCACATTGTCCAGCAGTGCTCACCTCTCCAGTCACAGGTCCAGATAAAGCTTGGTCAGTAACCGGAGTCACTGTGTCCTGGTATAATGTCATATTGTCCAGAAGTGCTCACCTCTCCAGTCACAGGTCCAGATAGAGCTTGATCAGTAAAGGAAGTCACTGTGTCCTGGTATAATGTCCTATTGTCCAGAAGTGCTCACCTCTCCAGTCACAGGTCCAGATAGAGCTTGGTCAGTTATGGGAGTTACTGTGTCCTGGTATAATGTCACATTGTCCAGCAGTGATAACCTCTCCAGTGAGAGGTCCAGATAAAGCTTGGTCAGTAATGGGAGTTACTGTGTCCTGTTATAAAGTCACATTGTCCATCAGTGCTCACCTCTCAAATCACAGGTCCAGATAGAGCTTCGTCAGTAATGGCAGTCACTGTGTCCTGGTATAATGTCACAATGTCCAGCAGTGCTCACTTCTCCAGTCACAGGTCCAGATAGAGCTTGGTCAGTAATGGGAGTCACTGTGTCCTGGTATAATGTCACATTGTCCAGCAGAGCTCACCTCTCCAGTCACAAGTCCAGAAATAGCTTGGTCAGTAATGGGGGTCACTGTGTCCTGGTATAATGTCACATTGTCCAGCAGAGCTCATTTCTCCAGTCACAGGTCCAGATAGAGCTTGATCAGTAAAGGGAGTCACTGTGTCCTGGTATAATGTCACATTGTCCAGCAGAGCTCACCTCTCCAGTCACAGGTCCAGATAGAGCTTGGTCAGTAATGGGAGTCACTGTGTCCTGGTATAATGTCATATTGTCCAGAAGTGCTCACCTCTCCAGTCACAGGTCCAGATAGAGCTTGGTCAGTAATGGGAGTCACTGTGTCCTGGTATAATGTCATATTGTTCAGAAATTCTCACCTCTCCAGTCACAGGTCCAGATAGAGCTTGGTCAGTAATGGGAGTTGCTGTGTACTGGTATAATGTCACATTGTCCAGCAGAGCTCACCTCTCCAGTCACAGGTCCAGATAGAGCTTGGTCAGTAATGGGAGTCACTGTGTCCTGGTATAATGTCATATTGTCCAGAAGTGCTCACCTCTCCAGTCACAGGTCCAGATAGAGCTTGGTCAGTAATGGGAGTCACTGTGTCCTGGTATAATGTCACATTGTCCAGCAGTGATCACCTCTCCAGTCAAAGGTCCAGATAAAGCTTGGTAAGTAATGGGAGTCAATGTGTCCTGGTATAATGTCACATTGTCCAGCAGTGATCACCTCTCCAGTCAAAGGTCCAGATAAAGCTTGGTAAGTAATGGGAGTCACTGTGTCCTGGTATAATGTCCCGTTGTCCAGCAGTGCTCACCTTTCCAGTCACAGGTCCAGATAAAGCTTGGTCAGTAATGGGAGTTACTGTGTCCTGGTATAATGTCACATTGTCCAGCAGTGATCACCTCTCCAGTCACAGGTCCAGATAGCGCTTGGTCAGTAATGGGAGTCACTGTGTCCTGGTATAATGTCACATTGTCCAGCAGTGCTCACCTCTCCAGTCACAGGTCCAGATAGAGCTTGGTCAGTAATGGGAGTCACTATGTCCTTGTATAATGTCACATTGTCCAGCAGTGCTCACCTCTCCAGTCACAGGTCCAGATAGAGCTTGGTCAGTAATGGGAGTCACTATGTCCTTGTATAATGTCACATTGTCCAGCAGTGCTCACCTCTCCAGTCACAGGTCCAGATAGTGCTTGGTCAGTAATGGGGGTCACTGTGTACTGGTATAATGTCACATTGTCCAACAGTGATCACCTCTCCAGTCACAGGTCCAGATAGAGCTTGGTCAGTAATGGGAGTCACTGTGTCCTGGTATAATGTCACATTGTCCAGCAGTGCTCACCTCTCCAGTCACAGGTCCAGATAGTGCTTGGTCAGTAATGGGAGTCACTGTGTCCTGGTATAATGTCACATTGTCCAGCAGTGGTCACCTCTCCAGTCACAGGTCCAGATAGAGCTTGGTCAGTAATGGGAGTCACTGTGTCCTGGTATAATGTCACATTGTCCAGCAGTGCTCACCTCTCCAATCACAGGTCCAGATAGAGCTTGGTCAGTAATGGGAGTCACTGTGTCCTGGCATAATGTCACATTGTCCAGCAGTGCTCACCTCTCCAGTCACAGGTCCAGATAGAGCTTGGGCAGTAATGGGAGTCACTGTGTCCTGGCATAATGTCACATTGTCCAGCAGTGATCATCTCTCCAATCACAGGTCCAGATAGAGTTTGGTCAGTAATGGGAGTCACTGTGTCCTGGTATAATGTCACATTGTCCAGCAGTGATCACCTCTCCAGTCACAGGTGCAGACAGAGCTTGGTCAGTAATGGGAGTCACTGTGTCCTGGTATAATGTCACATTGTCCAGCAGTGGTCACCTCTCCAGTCACAGGTCCAGATAGAGCTTGGTCAGTATTGGGAGTCACTGTGTCCTGGTATAATGTCACATTGTCCAGCAGTGCTCACCTCTCCAGTCACAGGTCCAGATTGAGCTTGGTCAGTAATGGGAGTCACTGTGTCCTGGTATAATGTCACATTGTCCAGCAGTGCTCACCTCTCCAGTCACAGGCCCAGATAGAGCTTGGTCAGTAATGGGAGTCACTGTGTCCTGGTATAATGTCACATTGTCCGGCAGTGCTCAACTCTACAGTCACAGGTCCAGATAGAGCTTGGTCAGTAATGGGGGTCACTGTGTCCTGGTATAATGTCACATTGTCCAGCAGTACTCACCTCTCCAGTCAGCTGGTGAATGTTGGGGGAATTCTTCTTCACAATGGTGTATTCCTACAGGATGATAGAGGGACATGTCAGACATCAGTGCAGGTAGTTAATGTGTGACATATTCTTACTTGCACTAAATCCCTCACCTTCCCCCATCAATATATCCTTTTCAGTGTCCTCCTCTAATCCAGACTGTAAAAGCCTCACACACACACAGAGCTTACGTATCTTCAGGCAGATTATTATATTGTACCATATAGATAGTATAACTTGTACAGAGAAATGGCCAAGAACACATTATAATGCATCACTTTCTCCCTCCATACAAACATGTCTCCTCCTCCACCAAATTCAGTCACAAGGACCTGTTTGTTGGTCTGAGATCGTTCTCTACTTCTACCAATTCTTATCTATTTATAACATCATATTGAACCATTTGTGTTCCTTTTCCTCTATTACTGGACATTGTTTAACATCAGCACAAAGATTGAGGTGATAATAAAAGTAAATGTGATAAAAGTGGTGTCATTGTGACGTTGTCCAGCAGCTCTCACCTCTCCAGTCAGCAGGTAGATCATCTCCAAGGCCTGGTGTAAGAATCTCTCAGCGACCTTCTCCATATTCTTTTTATCCTTAGTCATTTTGTTTATAATTAGTGTGTTAATAGGATTCTGCAAGAAAAGACAAAAGAAACTGTAGGTAGTTGTAGATGGTGCACTTTTATATCATTTAATTCAAAACCAGTTCAGATATGGATCAATTTTTTATCAAAATAGTTATAGAACCCCATGACCCATAAACATGGTACCTCTGGAAGCCATAGCTCTACACCATATATTAAAGGACCACTGCAGTTCAAGGGAAAAAAGACACTTATTAGTCACGTATGTACCTGTGATGGCAGCCCTTATGTGGACACATCTGTAATAAAGTACTGTGGTACCTGCTTCACTTTACCTGCAAAAGAGCCTAGTCCAGTCTCAAGGGGATCCCATCCATGGACCAGCAAAGATGTACATGTCCCCCCTGGGGTTTGTTACTAGCCCGGGGTTACCCCTGTGATAACCATTACTTCCCCTGTTTGGACTTTCTAGGTTTGGAAACCCTCATCCCCAGTGAATCCCTCTTCTGTCTGTGTGTTTTCCGCATAATAATAAGATGTAGGTAATAAAGTGATACTCTCACCTGCATAGACCTCAGATATCATGAGGTATGTTCATAGCATCAGTGAGATCCACTATTAATGGGTCTTCTGGACAAGTCCTGGGTAAACAATGGTCGCCTGGTAGTCTGGCCTTCTGTTATGGGCTGAGAGCTATGAGTATACACTGTGAGAAACTATAAGTGCTCTGAATGTAATATACTGTAGTATAAACACACTGCACCGGAGGCCAAATATATCATAAAGACAGATAACCCCTAAATTATCTCCTTGTCACTAATTAGAACATTAATCACTTTATTTACCTGCTGAGGACACACAAAGATCACCTCCCGGCCGCACTGCTGGAAAAGGGAACAGGAAGTGAATGTTCAATACACTAAACTACAAGTCCCAGAAACCCCTGCAGTACAAGCAGTAGCCAATCAGTAAAGTAAAGGGGCGTGTTTATGGTTTCATTCCGGTTTCCATGGTGACACGGAGTGTATATTAATATGTCTCACTCTCTGCATCTCTCTGGAGCAATAAAGCAGAGCTGTTATCAAATAGTGATGTCATCGCCAGCCCGATTATTTCACTGGCAGGACATTTGTGATGCTATTGCTTTCCTATAATGTGTGTATCGTGCATTACACCCACTGACAGAAATGTCTGTCTGACTTACCCAAAACAAACATGGCGTATAAGCTTCCTGTACAGCCTGCGTCATGACGTCATAATTTCTGCCTAACAACCGGATCTCCACAGAATAAAGAGCAAGGGACACAAACTAGGACTGACTATCTATCTATTTATCTATCTATCTATCTATCTATCTATCTATCTATCTATCTATCTGTCTGTCTGTCTGTCTGTCTGTCTGTCTGTCTGTCTGTCTGTCTCTCTGTCTGTCTATCTATCTCTCTGTCTATCTGTCAGTTTGGAGGGAGGGGTGTATATATGTTTGTATCTCATATGTATTTGTACTTATTTATACATATATAGTGATGGGAGATGATTTCTCTTCTTGTGAATATATATTTAAATGTATACAGTGATTGTCTCTTAAGAATCTCACTGGGAAAAAGTCTGACACTTAATAATACTTGGTTTGTTTGATCTGTATTCATGTATTGGGGTTTACACACATTAAGCTCTACTGGTGTACACGTATGATATATATATATTAGCGACTTGCCCGTAAAAAAATAACGGGGCAATAAAATTGTACGTTGCACATTGCAAGGCTCGAAGAGGGATACAGAAGGAGAGAGGAGGGAGGGAGACAGAGGGAGCGAGAGAGAAGTAAGGAGGGGGAAGGGGATAGAAGGAAGGAGAGAGAGAGTGAGATACTGAGAAGAGAAAGAGAGAGAGAGAGAAAAGCCGCTCATTATGAGGCTAGCAATGGGCGCCAAAGGGGAGAGAGAAGGAGAGGGAGGCAGAGAGAGAGGAGAAGATAGAAGGAGGTAAGGAGAGAGAGCATAGAGAGAGAGTGGAGGTGGTGCAGAGTGTGAGAAATAGACTACACAGAGAGAGGGCACACAGTGAGAGTGAGCACAGAGAGAGGGAGAGTGTGCAGAGAGAAGCAGAGAGAGAGGGTACACAGAGAGAGGGAGCGGGTGCAGAGATAGAGAGAGAGAATACACACAGAGAGAGGGCACACAGACAGACAGAAGACACTATATTTAAGACTATATTATACCGTCATTATTAATGGGCAAGTGACTAGTAGATATATAATGGGGATAAATACTTCTGAGCTGTGCGGTCTGATCAGGTGATGTTTGTATCTAATCTCCGGCTCCTACTAATCTTATAATCACTATAATCCTTTATGGTCAGTACTTTGTCCTATAACAGATAATATCAGATCCTTCCCTCCCTGATCCATCCTACTTGTCCTTAGTGCCTCCATATTGTCCCCCCAATGCCCTTCCCACCATTGCAGTGTTTGATTCCTTGTTAAGTCATTGTACAAGTAGTGTGTTTAACCCATAAAGTCCTGGGCAGTCCTGTGTGTGACTAGAGGACCAGGTATAACAGGGGGCTTTGGTCTTAGACCTGGACTTTAGGTCAGTGACACAATGACTGATACAATAGCCCAGTATTAAATAAAATAATATCAGATCTGTGTCTACACAAACATACATCGCTGGATGATCATTGGGGTAGGTATTATTAAATTACATTTATTTAACAGTTTCATTTATTTTATTATTTTAATTGTATTTTTTTATTTGATATTTTTATTTACTTGAATTTTTTATTATTTTGTAATCTAACTTATTGTTTTTTTTAAAGTTTTTGTGTGTTTGTAGTTACTTGTATTAGTGTAGTGTAGTGTTTTTTATACTTAGGCACATCAGGGGTTACGTTTAGGGTACCATAGTGGTCTATATAGACTCCTGAGGCTGTTAAGGCTTGGTTTTAGCATACCATGGGAGCCTATATAGACCCCCATGGTATTTTGGAGTAACATTAGATACCATGGGGGTCCTTTTAGGATAGGCATAGCATAGGATCTATATAGAATGGGAAGGTATACTGGGTTAATATTGATTATTATTATTGTTTATTTGTAATGCGCCAATACTAGTGAGTTGTGTGTCTGTGCTATCCTAATTACTATCCTAGATTATGTGTCATTGTGTATTGGTGGTTGCTTCCTTAGTGTATACCTAAAGTTGTGTGGTATTTTGGTGCCACTGTACTCTGTACATCAGTGTGGTGATACTGTGCTTTAGAATGTCTGCTTGTTTCTGTGTGATTGTTATATTAGACTAGCGACTTGCCCGTTAAAAAATGACGGCAATAAAATTGTAAGCCACGGAATGTTGTTTGCCACGAAAAGTAAGTGTTTTGGGCGTCTGAAAACCTTCAGCGCTCATTGCGAGCCTCAGTCTGAGCGCCTTTGGCGCTCATTGCGAGCCTCTCGTTTGGTGTATTTTTTGCAAGCTCCACGCCTTTTTGTGCTGTTTGCGAGCCTGTCCCCTGGTGTAGTTTTAGTCCTCGGAGCACCCTTGGCGCTCACTGTGAGCCGCGCTGAATACCTTCTGGGTTTTTTGCGATCCTGTCGTCTGGTCCTTTTTTTCTGTATATTTTTTAATGATAATGAATTAATTAATACAATCATAAATTAATATACTTTACCTATTTGTAATTAATATATGAAGCAAGCAATATCCTGAAGAGCTAACAATCTTTTTTGATGTTCCTGCAGCATACAATGTACATTTGCACTCCTGGTGAGCTGAGGTGGAAGTGTCAGCAATGTGTGAAGTGTAAATAGGCTGCGTGCGCGAGGGGAAGCCGTTTGTTTAGCTGTGTAGTTCTGCATTTTGTAATGGTAATGTTATTAGTTGCAAGTTAGTGGTGTAAAATGGTGGCGATTGTGTATGTGTTACGCGGGTGTGGATCATTTTGCATCCTCCCTTATAGTGTATTTTATAGCTCGTGCGGTCTTGTGTAAAAGTCTTATGTGTCTGGCGTTTTTTGGCGTGTCTATTGGTCGTGTAGCGTGTGTAGGATAAGTGGGCTGTGTGCGCGAGCGCAAAGCGTTTGTTTAGATGTGTGTATTTCTGCATTTTGGATTTGTAATGTTATTAGTTGCAAGTTAGTGTTGTTAGTGTTGTTAAATGGCGGTGATTGTGTATGTGTTAGGCAGTTGTGGATCATTTTGCGTCTTCCCTAATAGTCTATTTTATACCCCGTACAGTCTTGTGTAGAAGTATTATGTGTCTGGCGGGTTTTTGCGGGTTTATTGGTCGTGTAGCCTTGTTTTAGTTTTTTTTGGGCCGCCATTTTAGTGTTGCTTAGCCGATTTTCGCGTGTGGAAACTCTGCAAATTGTCGTGCAACCTGACTCCCAGATGTCGTGGCTGTCCCCCCGTGCTGGGAGTGTTTTGTTTTTTTTGTATTTTTTTATTTTTGGTAGTGTTGTTGTTTTTGTATGTGTCTGGTCATTAACTTCGTATTTTTTGGACCTCGTATTTGTATTTTTTTCTAAGTGCTGCGGGTCGTATTTTTTTTTTGTGTAAGTTGCGCTTTCCTTGTTGCAAGTGTTACAGGCCGTAATTTTTTAATGCTATTTTTTTCAAACCGCTACGAGTCTCGCATTGTGAATTGTGTAATTGAGTTTTGTGTTGAACTGTAGTCCCGCGGTTCGTAGGGATGATCGCCTAGGGTGCTCATCTCCACCAGCGCAGTGAGTGCCTTTGTTTCTCTCTGCCTAAGTCGTACTATTTAACGTTTTTTGGCAAGCCCGCGCTGCTGAGAACTATATATGTGACTAGCGACTTGCCCGTCAAAAATGACGAGGCAATAAAAGAAAGTGTTGAAATGTTGTTTGCCACACAATGTGAGTGTACTGTGGGCCTCAACTATATAGACCCCTCTAACACACTAATGAACGCATGTAATAACACTATAAGTGCCATGAGGGTCATCCAGGACACTCATAACCCAAAGTGTAAGCACAACACCATTTTAACCCGGTCTCTTATGGGGGTCTATACAGACCCTCATTAGCCTCTATTTAACCCCATTAGTCCCATAAGGGAATTTAAAGACCCTCATGGGACAGTTAGAAGCCTAGCATATTAACCTATTAACATTTACACTACCTACCTACACTACCTACCTACCTCCTAATAACCCCCTGTGACGAAGTGCCCTTCGCCACTTTGTCCTGGAGAGGACTTATTGCCAGCCTCCTGCCCTGCGACTATGGCCCTGGGACATATTGCCCTTTAAAAACAGTATTCGGCCATACCAAAGTGTATGTCACTCATTCTGGCCCTTTAAATACAGGGGGGTCATTCGGTACTTGCCCTTTGTGAGCGGTGATACCCCAGATAGCTATGCCATGGAGCCCATTCATATAATGAAAGACTATGAGAAAGACTTTGGTTCCATGGCCATTGAACTGTATGTATTTGGTCTGAGCGCCATTCAGTCATAATGTGTGCTCAGACCTAAGCTATCTGCAGATATGTTCTGGGTTATAATATGTTGTGGTTATATCTGTAAAAATATTGTATTGTGTGGTATGCAGTCAAATATATTTGGTCTCATACACTTGGTCAGGAGTTGCGCATCTGCCTCTTAATACTATCTGCTAAAACACACAAGAGATAGCAGAACAAAAGGGTTTTAGCAGACAAGATGGCACCATGAACAATGGGGGTAAGGACTCTTGAATAATGAGATGGCCTGGGGTTTCCCCATACTCCCAGCAGGGGAGTAAGTGAGTCTAGGGATGTTACACTCTCCACCGCCAGAGGTAGAATGAGCAGTTAGCCACGCCTAGTGGGTGGCTCCTGGGGGAGGGGACTCCTGGCTCCCACGCCTTACCCCTGTCTGATTGGCCAGAGGTAATTAAGGGTTGACCAAAGGTAGTCACTGCCCCTACTGTGTATGTGAAATGTTTAAAAAATATGTTTAAAAAATGTGTGTTGTTTCATTAAAAAGTGAGTTCTACTTGACCCTGCAAAACGTAGCCTCGTCTCGTTCTTGGAGGGAATTCCTCTATCACACTGGGGATTGCTATGCGCTGCATACTCCCTTGAGCTTTAACTACTGAACTCTTGTTCCTGATGTACTCTCGATGGAGGAGAGGTCTTCCCCACACAGTCCTGGATGCTGGAGATTCATACAGGGTGGAAGGAAGACGGCGCGGCTCCAGTTACAAAGCTACGGCGGTTGTATAGTCTGTGGTGGTTGTGGTGTCCGGTGCGGTGCTTGTAGTCCTCGGCGCAAGCTAGGAAGCGTCCATCAACGGAGGTACCCAATCGGGGTGCCAGGTGATCCGTTACATTTGGCTGTCAGTGGTGGGATGGCGTCCTAGTGCGAGGAAAAGCAGCCCGGAGACACTGGTAACGTTGGAGTTACAAATTGAGTGCAACGCTAATATCAGTACAGCGCCCCTGGCTACAGCAGGATGGAACCGGCTAGTTTTCGGACAGCATTCCATGATGAGGAGGAGGAGGATAAGGCCGCGGACTACAGGGATGCAGACAGAAAGGAACTCTGGTATGATTCCCTGGAAGATGCCCAATGGCGGCGAGGTGAGAGTCTCCCCAGTGATGAGCAGCGGCTACAGAAGCGTGTGGCGATGCAGATGTATCTATTAGGAGAGCAGCCCCTGGATGAGTGGGTGACAAGACTAGAGACCCTGGTAGGGTGAGAGATCTGGCTAGACCACGCATACCAGGCCCTCTGGTGGCATACCGTTCGACTTACCCCCTTGACGGCTGAACACGAGTTACCGGAGGGGGATAATTATGATGGCCCGGGTTTATTATGGGATGCCTTGGAGGACGACATTGATCTTGGCAGCACGGAGGGGTCTAGGTTTTGGGACATCTACGACTACCGGATGGGCATGTATGTCTGGATTGACGAAGGCGAGGTGAGCAAAGACATGACCCACCTGGTAACGAGAGAGTGGGAGCTGGAGCAGGACTACCAACACCTACTAAGCTTCGTACAGCCCCAACCTACTTGACAAGCAGAACCAGACCTCATTGACTGGTCCTGGGATAACCTCCAGATGGCAGGTAGAGATGGGACAGAGGTCTCTCTACTGGTCCTACAGGGAGCAGAAGGTGCCGTCCTTCCTCCCCAGCGACAGTGTGTATCCCAGGGAGCAGAAGGTGCCGTCCTTCCTCCCCAGCGGCAGTGTGAACCCCAGGGGGCAGAAGGTGTCGTCCTTCCCCCCCAGCGGCAGTGTGAACCACAGGGAGCAGAAGGTGCCGTCCTTCCTCCCCAGCGGCAGTGTGAACCCCAGGGGGCAGAAGGTGTCGTCCTTTCCCCCCAGCGGCAGTGTGAACCACAGGGAGCAGAAGGTGCCGTCCTTCCTCCCCAGCGGCAGTGTGAACCACAGGGAGCATAAGGTGCCGTCCTTCCTCCCCAGCGACAGTGTGTATCCCAGGGAGCAGAAGGTGCCGTCCTTCCCCCCCAGTGGCAGTGTGAACCCCAGGGAGCAGAAGGTGCCGTCCTTCCTCCCCAGCGGCAGTGTGTACCCCAGGGGGCCGAAGGTGTCATCCTTCCCCCCCAGCGGCAGTGTGAACCCCAGGGAGCTGAAGGTGTCGCCCTCTCCCCCCAGCGACAGCTTACCCTAACAAGGGGAGACACCAATCTCCCAGACGGCGCAGATGGGACCGTGGTCTCTGCGCCTGACCTACAGGGATGCTGGACAGCCTGTCCAGATCCCCAACTACCCTCACTGGGACAACCGGAGGAGGGGGTAAGTACAAATTCCCCTCCCCAGGTAACTCCTAATGTGGCCCCAGGGTTAAAAGAGGAAATGTTAACCCCCACTGACCCCCAGGTTTCCCTGGCTACTGAGTCGGAATATGTCCCAAGTGCCACAGCAGAAGAGCTGACAGCGGGGCAGAGTGCAGTCGGCCTCTCCTCTCCCTTTGTCCCTTGTACAGAGCAGGATGTCCTGCAGGTTATACCAGCAGAAGAGCTGGCATCAGGGCAGAGTGCCGCTGGCCTCTGCCCCTCAAGTCCCCTCAGCGTGTTGCCCCATCACCACAGCGAAATATCCAGGTGCAGTAACTGTTTGTTGTGGGTGGGCTGCTCTTGCACTTTGTTGTTGTGGGGGGGCTGCTCTAGCACTGGTTTATTGTGTGTTGGTGGATCGTCTAACAGAGGCATTGACCGGCAAAAGGTCAGGTGCCTGGTTAGACTTCCCCCCAAAGGGGAGATGTGTGACGAAGTGCCCTTCGCCACTTTGTCCTGGAGAGGACTTATTGCCAGCCTCCTGCCCTGTGACTATGGCCCTGGGACATATTGCCCTTTAAAAACAGTATTCAGCCATACCAGAGTGTATATCACACATTCTGGCCCTTTAAATACAGGGGGGTCATTCGGTACTTGCCCTGTGTGAGCGGTGATACCCCAGATAGCTATGCCATGGAGCCCATTCATATAATGAAAGACTATGAGAAAGACTTTGGTTCCATGGCCATTGAACTGTATGTATGTGGTCTGAGCGCCATTCAGTAATAATGTGTGCTCAGACCTAAGCTATCTGCAGATATGTTCTGGGTTATAATATGTTGTGGTTATATCTGTAAAAATATTGTATTGTGTGGTATGCAGTCAAATATCTTTGGTCTCATACACTTGGTCAGGAGTTGCCCATCTGCCTCTTAATAGTATCTGCTAAAACACACAAGAGATAGCAGAATAAAAGGGTTTTACAGACAAGATGGCACCATGAACAATGCGGGTAAGGACTCTTGATTAATGAGATGGCCTGGGGTTTCCCCACACTCCGAGCAGGGGAGTAAGTGAGTCTAGGGATGTTACACTCTCCACCGCCAGAGGTAGAATGAGCAGTTAGCCACGCCTAGTGGGTGGCTCCTGGGGGAGGGGACTCCTGGCTCCCACGCCTTAACCCTGTCTGATTGGCCAGAGGTAATTAGGGGTTGATCAAAGGTAGTCACTGCCCCTACTGTGTATGTGAAATGTTTAAAAAATGTGTGTTGTTTCATTAAAAAGTGAGTTCTACTTGACCCTGCAAAACGTAGCCTTGTCTCGTTCTTGGAGGGAATTCCTCTATCACACTGGGGATTGCTATGCGCTGCATACTCCCTTGAGCTTTAACTACTGAACTCTTGTTCCTGATGTACTCTCCTTGGAGGAGAGGTCTTTCCCACACGGTCCTGGATGCTGGAGATTCATACAGGGTGGAAGGAAGACGGCGCGGCTCCAGTTAAGCTACGGCGGTTGTGGAGTCTGTGGTGGTTGTGGTGTCCGGTGCGGTGCGGTGCTTGTAGTCCTCGGCGCAAACTATGAAGTGTCCATCAACAGAGGTACCCAGTCGGGGTGCCAGGTGATCCATTACACCCCCCACCACTCTAATTACAGAAAGAAAAAAAAACTAAAGTCACCAAAAAAAAAAAAAAAATCGAAAATTCATCCCCCCATCTATCTAATATATAATCAATACTATCTATCAAAAATACATCACTCAATCTATCTAATATACAATACATCCTATCTATCTAATATACATCCCCCTATGTAACATACAATGAATGCTACCTCTATCTAAAAAAAACCTAATTCTAAGCCAAAATAAAATAATTAAGATCACTTACCTTTGCAGATGTCCCTTCAGATCAGCCACCTAGGGAAAAAAAAACAAAAAAATTAGTACAACATTTACAGTAAATAAATAAACATTCTAAATATTCTACTCACCTTTCCAGCATGTCCCATCCTTCTTTTCTCCTTCTCCGGCGCGGCCCCTTAAAAAAAAACGCATTACATTAATACAACAGACATAAACATAAAAACAAAGTAAAATAAACATAATATACATTGTACTTACCTCCCCGCGATGTCCCCGGCCTCTTCCTCTTCTGCCCTGGATGGGCACTGGAAGGCGCTCTAAAAAATAAATTTTGTAAAAAACTAACAGAGGTCCGCACTTGCGAACCTCCCCAACGCTAATAAGCCTCCTACGGAGTGTTCCAGAAGAAAATTGGAAATGGCGGCTTCTGAGTGGATGAAGACGCTGTCTATCAAATTCAGCCAATCAGAAGACACCAATGTTTGAGCCAATGAGAAAGGGATACACCCCAAAATCACACTCTGATTGGATAATGTACCTGTCAATCTTTATTTAAACCAATCAGAAGGCTTTATTGCCATCAGCCATCTGCTCCTTCTCATTGGCTGTAATACGGATTGACATTGACAATGAGAAGGTGCAAATGCCTTCGGCCAATCAGTACGTGGGGGTGTATCCCATTGTGATTGGGTATTGTCAGTGAAACCAATCAAAATGCACAGATGCCTCAAGCCAATCACCTTGTGGGTGTGTATTCTATTGTGATTAGCTGAAGGCATCTGCGCCTTGTGATTGGTTTTAATAAAGATTGACAGGTGCATTATCCAATCAGAGTGGTATTTTGGGGTATATCCCTTTCTGATTGGCTCACACATTGGCGCCTTCTGATTGGTTGAATTTGTTAGCGTTTTCAACCAATCAGAAGGCGCCGGGAGGCTCATTAGCGTCGGGGAGGTCCGCGAGTGCGGATCTCCGTAATTTCTTTTTTTAGAGCGCGGTTCCAGGGTGGGGCAGTAGAGGAGGAGGCCAGAGACATTGCGGGGAGGTAAGTAGAATGTAGATTATGTTTATTTTATTTTGTTTTATGTTTATGTATGTGTACTAATGTTATGTTTTTTTTAACAGGGTCCGCACCAGAGAAGAAGAAAAGAAGAAGGACGGGGACATGCTGGAAAGGTGAGTAGAATATTTATAATGTTTATTTATTTTCTGTAAATGTGTTGCACTAATTTATTTATCTTTTTTCTCTAGGTTGCTCATCTGAAGGGACATCTGCAAAGGTAAGTGGTCTTAATTATTTTAGCTTAGAATTAGAGTATTTTATATAGAGATAGCATTTATTGTATGTTAGATAGTGGTATATATTTTTGATAGATAGGATTTATCGTATATTAGCTAGATTGGGGTGTATTGTATTGTATTTCATGTAATTTGTATTGTATGTATTGTATTGTATTGTATGTATTATATGTATTTCCTTTTCAGGTGTGTAAGGTTTTTTTTTTTCTGTAGTGGGAGGGGGGGGGGGTTGTAATGTCTTTTTTTCTTTTCTGTAATGTTCCTTTTTTTATTTTTTGTGACTTAGGTTTTTTTATTTTTTGTAATGTAGATTTTTTTATTTTTAGTGACTTAATTTTTTAAAATTTTATTTATAAAATACCCTTATGGGACTGGTGGGGTTAAATAGAGGCTTATGAGGGTCTCTATTGATCCTCCACAGTGACAGGGTTATTTATTGGCTTATGGGTGTCTGTATTGACCCCCATGAGTGATGGTGTTAAGGGTTTATGGGGGTCTGTATTGACCCCCATGAGTGTCAGGGTTAAATTTAGGTTTATGGGGGTCTGTATTGACCCCCATGAGTGACAGGGTTAATTAAGTGCTTATGGGGGGCTGTATTGACCACCATGAGTGACAGGGTTAATGATATTTATTATGTGGGTCTGTATTGACCCCTAGGAGTGACAGGGTTAATTAGGGGTTTATGGGGGTCTGTTTTGACCCCCATGAGTGACGCGGTTAATTATGGGTTTATAGGGGTCTGTACTGACCCCCATGAGGGACAAGGTTAATGAAGGGCTTATGGGGGTCTGTATTGACCACCATGAGTGACAGGGTTAATTATGGGTTTATGGGGGTTTGTATTGACACTTATGAGTGACCGGATTAATTAAGTGCTTAAGGGGGTCAGTATTGACCCCCATAAGTGACAGGGTTAATTATGGGTTTATGGGGGTCTGTATTGACCCCCATGAGTGACAGTGTTAAGGGCTTATGGGGGTCTGTATTGACCCCCATGAGTGACAGGGTTAATTTTAGGTTTATGGGGGTCTGTATTGACCCCCATGAGTGACGGTGTTAATTAAGTGCTTATAGGGGTCTGTATTGACCCCCATGAGCGACGGTGTTAATTAGGTGGTTATGGGGGTCTGTATTGACCCCCACGAGTGACAGGGTTAATTATGGGTTTATGGGGATCTGTATTGACCCCCATGAGTGACAAGGTTAATGAAGGGCTTATGGGGGTCTGTATTGACCACCATGAGTGACAGAGTTTATTATGGGTTTATGGGGGTCTATATTGACCCCCATGAGTGACAGGGTTAATTATGGGTTTATGTGGGTCTGTATTGACCCCCATGAGTGACAGGGTTAATTATGGGTTTATGGGGGTCTGTATTGACCGCCATGAGTGACGGTGTTAAGGGTTTATGGGGGTCTGTATTGACCCCCATGAGTGTCAGGGTTAATTTTAGGTTTGATGGGGGTCTGTATTGACCCCCATGAGTGACAGGGTTAATTATTGGTTTATGTGGGTCTGTATTGACTCCCATGAGTGACAGGGTTAATTAGGGGTTTTAGGGTGTCTGTATTGACCCCCATGAGTGATGGTGTTAAGGGTTTATGGGGGTCTGTATTGACCCCCATGAGTGTCAGGGTTAAATTTAGGTTTATGGGGGTCTGTATTGACCCCCATGAGTGACAGGGTTAATTAAGTGCTTATGGGGGGCTGTATTGACCACCATGAGTGACAGGGTTAATGATATTTATTATGGGGGTCTGTATTGACCCCTAGGAGTGACAGGGTTAATTAGGGGTTTATGGGGGTCTGTTTTGACCCCCATGAGTGACACGGTTAATTATGGGTTTATAGGGGTCTGTACTGACCACCATGAGTGACAAGGTTAATGAAGGGCTTATGGGGGTCTGTATTGACCACCATGAGTGACAGGGTTAATTATGGGTTTATGGGGGTTTGTATTGACACTTATGAGTGACCGGATTAATTAAGTGCTTAAGGGGGTCAGTATTGACCCCCATAAGTGACAGGGTTAATTATGGGTTTATGGGGGTCTGTATTGACCCCCATGAGTGACAGTGTTAAGGGCTTATGGGGGTCTGTATTGACCCCCATGAGTGACAGGGTTAATTTTAGGTTTATGGGGGTCTGTATTGACCCCCATGAGTGACGGTGTTAATTAAGTGCTTATAGGGGTCTGTATTGACCCCCATGAGCGACGGTGTTAATTAGGTGCTTATGGGGGTCTGTATTGACCCCCATGAGTGACAGGGTTAATTATATGTATTATGGGGATCTGTATTGACCCCCATGAGTGACAGGGTTAATTAAGTGCTTATGGGGGTCTGTATTGACCCCCACGAGTGACAGGGTTAATTATGGGTTTATGGGGATCTGTATTGACCCCCATGAGTGACAAGGTTAATGAAGGGCTTATGGGGGTCTGTATTGACCACCATGAGTGACAGAGTTTATTATGGGTTTATGGGGGTCTGTATTGACCCCCATGAGTGACAGGGTTAATTATGGGTTTATGTGGGTCTGTATTGACCACCATGAGTGACAGGGTTAATTATGGGTTTATGGGGGTCTGTATTGACCGCCATGAGTGACGGTGTTAAGGGTTTATGGGGGTCTGTATTGACCCCCATGAGTGTCAGGGTTAATTTTAGGTTTGATGGGGGTCTGTATTGACCCCCATGAGTGACAGGGTTAATTATTGGTTTATGTGGGTCTGTATTGACTCCCATGAGTGACAGGGTTAATTAGGGGTTTTAGGGTGTCTGTATTGACCCCCATGAGTGATGGTGTTAAGGGTTTATGGGGGTCTGTATTGACCCCCATGAGTGTCAGGGTTAAATTTAGGTTTATGGGGGTCTGTATTGACCCCCATGAGTGACAGGGTTAATTATTGGTTTATGTGGGTCTGTATTGGCCCCCATGAGTGACAGGGTTAATTAGGGGTTTATGGGTGTCTGTATTGACCCCCATGAGTGAGGGGGTTAATTATGTGTTTATGGGGGTCTGTATTGACCCTAATGAGTGACAGTGTTAATTAAGTACTTATGGGGGTCTGTATTGACCCCCATGAGTTAAAGGGTTAATTAGGTGCTTATTGAGGTCTGTATTGACCCCCATGAGTGACAGGGTCAATTAAGTGCTTATAGGGGGCTGTATTGACCCCCATGTGACAGGGTTAATGATATTTATTATGGGGGTCTGTATTGACCCCTAGGAGTGACAGGGTTAATTAGGGGTTTATGGGGGTCTGTATTGACCCCCATGAGTGACAGGGTTAATTATGGGTTTATGGGGGTCTGTATTGACCCCCATGAGTGACATCGTTATTGAAGGGCTTATGGGGGTCTGTAGTGACCACCATGAGTGACAGGGTTAATTATGGGTTTATGGGGGTCTGTATTGACACTTATGAGTGACCGGATTAATTAAGTGCTTATGGGGGTCTGTATTGACCCCCATAAGTGACAGGGTTAATTATGGGTTTATGGGGGTCTCTATTGACCCCCATGAGTGACGGTGTTAAGGGCTTATGGGGGTCTGTATTGACCCCCATGAGTGACAGGGTTAATTATAGGTTTATGGGGGTCTGTATTGACCCCCATGAGTGACGGTGTTAATTAAGTGCTTATGGGGGTCTGTATTGACCCCCATGAGTGACAGTGTTAATTAAGGGCTTATGGGGGTCTGTATTGACCCCCATGAGTGAGGGGGTAATTAAGTGCTTAAGGGGGTCTGTATTGACCCCCATGAGTAACAGGGTTAATTATGGGTTTATGGGGGTCTGTATTGACCCCCATGAGTGACAAGGTTAATGAAGGGCTTATGGGGGTCTGTATTGACCCCCATGAGTGAGGGTGTTAATTAAGTGCTTATGGGGGTCTGTATTGAGCCCCATAAGTGACAGGGTTAATTATGGGTTTATGGGGGTCTGTATTGACCCCCATGAGTGATGTTGTTAAGGGCTTTTTGGGGGTCTGCATTGACCCCCATGAGTGACAGAGTTAATTATGGGTTTATGGGGGTCTGTATTGACCACCATGAGTGTCAGGGTTAATTTTAGGTTTATGGGGGTCTGTATTGACCCCCATGAGTGACAGGGTTAATTATTGGTTTATGTGGGTCTGTATTGACCCCCATGAGTGACAGGGTTAATTAGGGGTTTATGGGTGTCTTTATTGACCCCCATGAGTGAGGGGGTTAATTATGTGTTTATGGGGGTCTGTATTGACCCCCATGAGTGACGGTGTTAATTAAGTACTTATGGGGTCTGTATTGACCCCCATGAGTGACAGGGTTTTTTAGGGGTTGGTGGGGCTCTGTATAGAGCCACATGCGTGATAGGGTTATTTTTTTTGTTATATTACGGGTCCTTTAAGGACCTTTACAGTCCTTTAAGGACCTGTAAGGCGGGAATTTAGAATTTTTATTGTTTTCAGGTTTTTTTCGGCAGCCATTTTTCTCTCGTTTAGGGGATTTTCGTGTGTCTAAAATCTTGAATTTGGACTTAAATTGAGGTGTAACTTCACTTGCAGAGGTCCTGGGTGCTTCCCCCCACCTTACTGTGGGTAAGCTTTTTATGTATTTTGTGTGTGTATTTATTGTGTTTTTAATGTTTTTTTGTGCTCTCTGTTCTTCCCTTAAGGTCGTACTTTTTCCGTTAAGGTCGTATTTTTGCGCCTCATATTTTTTTTGTGTAAGTCCGGGGTAGTGCTGCTTGTGTGGGTGTTTGTAACCGTGTGTGAGGCGCCGTCGAGCCTCCACCTCCGCAAATGCGCCCCCTCGCTTTGCGAGGCTCCGCATTTGCGGGCCTAAAGTACTTTACCTATTTTGAATTAATATATGCAGGAAGCATTGTGCTGAAGAGCTGACAATCTGTTTTTATGTTGCTGCAGCATATAATGTGTGTTTTCAGTGCTGTGGAGCTGCTGTATAAGTGTCAGCAATGTGTGCAGTGTGTAGTGTAAATAGGCTGCGTGCGCGAGGGAAATCCGTTAGGGTAGCTGTGTACTTCCGCATTGTGCAAGTAAGTGTTGTAAAATGGCGCCTAATGTGTGGTACGCGTCTGTGGGTGATTTGGCGTGCTTGTACTTCGCTCGCGTCCGTCTTTTTCGGAAAATCCGTAGATGTTTGGTGGTGTTTTGCGTCTTTAGGGTCCTGTAGCCTCGTTTTCGTTTTTTTCGGCTGCCATTTTTTCTCTCGCTTAGCGGATTTTTGGGTGTCTAAACTCTTCTATTTCAACTTAAATTGAGGTGTAACTTCAGTTTCCGAGGTCCTGGGTGCCCCCCCCCCTTGCTGTGGGTAAGCTTTTTATGTGTTTGTTGTGTGTATTTATTGTGTTTTTACTGTTTTCCTGTGCGCAGGGTTCGGGCGTTAAGGTCGTATTTTTGAGAGGTCGTAATGTTTTTTTTTTCTAAGTCCCTCGGCTCGTATTTTTTTCTTGTAAGTCTGTACATTTTGCCAGGTCCGCAGTTGCTGGCAAGAAGCGCCCGCAGCCTGCAGCGAGCCTGCAGCGTAAGCAACGACCTGCATGCTCATAACTATATATGTGATACTAAAATGTATATGTAGTCACATTAGAATGGCAATAATACATAAGATGGAAGTAGGTGGCAATGAACTCATTCCTGATATCTAAAATTATGACTTTCAAAAATATTTTGTATAATGAACAAAATTTGGTCATTTTAAATTAAAGTGATACCATATAAGTAAAAACAAATAACAAAATGATAATATGATGAACACTATCTAAGTCAAGTAACAACAAACATTGAATAAGTCATCATAAAAGAAATAATTCTGATCACAAAGAGTTAAGGATTTACAATTCAGGCATGAAATAGTTAAAGAGATTCCCACATAGTGCATAAATAGGGCTGCATAGCACCAGTGCATCACCCCATATGAGCAAGACCTAACAGGTCACGTGACATGGTGCATAGGGCGTGTCCAGTGACATCACAGAAAAGCACCAAGCCGTCTCTCCTAGTAGATGGCGCCATTAGAACGCCGGCTAATATCTCTATTCAGGTATTACGTAGTGGAGGTTTAGGAATATAACTGAAATGTATCTAAGTCACACACAAGATAAAATAGTAGTATAAACAGTAACAAAGGGCAACAACTAATGTAATAACAATAGTTTATCAGAAAATCATGAAATAAAAGGATATCACAAAGAAAATGAAAATAATTTCAAAAAATACCACAGGAGAGAAAATAAAGTATTTTAGAAAAATGCTGAGAAATAAATAATTACGTTTATATATATATATATATAGAAGCCTTACATAAAAAATATATATATATTTTTTTATTGGAAATAAAGTTTAAGTTTTATTCAAATTAGTTGCGTTGATTGCAAAATTACAACCACAAATAGGTGTAATTTTCTCTTAACTTCATTTACGAGGTTTATTAAACAAATTAACCAAACACCTCAGGTTGATGGAAATTACAATGGACGTCATTTTTCAGAAAGCAGCTCCTTGAGAACTTGCCACATTTTGTTGTGATCCACACAGTCAGAGGCTTTAGAATAGTCTATGAAGAAGAAGTAAATGTTTTTTGGAACTCTCTGCTTTCTGTATTATCCAGCGGACATTGGCAATTAGATCTCTTGTGCCTCTTCCTCTGCAGAATCCGGCTTGCACATCTGGTAGTTCCTGGTCCATATATTGTTGAAGACTAACCTGTAGGATCTTAAGCATTACCTTGCTGCATGTGAAATTAGTGCAATTGTTCGATAATTGAAGCACTCTTTAGCACTGCCCTTTTGGGGATTGGGATGTAGACTGACCTTTCCCAGCCTATTGTCCACTTTTGAGTTTTCCAAATGTGTTGGCATAAGGCAAGCAGCACTTTCACAGGATTTTGAATAGTTAATTTAGGATTTCATCACCTCCTGCAGCCTTATTATTAGCAAGACATCAGAGGGCCCATCTCACGTCACTATCCAAGATGTCTGGCTCTAGTTTAGTATAAATGTATACAATGTATCTGGTTATGTTGTGATGATCTGGTCTAGATTGTTATCATGTAATGTATATGGGTGACCTATCCTAGTTTAGTATAAATGTATACAATGTATCTGGTTATGTTGTGATGATCTGGTCTGGATTGTTATCATGTAATGTATATGGGTGACCTATCCTAGTTTAGTATAAATGTATACAATGTATCTGGTTATGTTGTGATGATCTGGTCTAGATTGTTATCATATAATGTATATGGGTGACCTATACTAGTTTGGTATAAATGTATAATATGTATCTGGTTATGTTGTGATGATCTGGTCTGGATTGTTATCATGTAATGTATATGGGTGACCTATCCTAGTTTAGTATAAATGTATACAATGTATCTGGTTATGTTGTGATGATCTGGTCTGGATTGTTATCATGTAATGTATATGGGTGACCTTTACTAGTCTTGTATAAATGTATAATATTTATCTGGTTATGTTGTGATGATCTGGTCTGGATTGTTATCATGTAATGTATATGGGTGACCTATACTAGTTTGGTATAAATGTATAATATTTATCTGGTTATGTTGTGATGATCTGGTCTGGATTGTTATCATGTAATGTATATGGGTGACCTATCCTAGTTTAGTATAAATGTATACAATGTATCTGGTTATGTTCTGATGATCTGGTCTGGATTGTTATCATGTAATGTATATGGGTGACCTATCCTAGTTTAGTATAAATGTATACAATGTATCTGGTTATGTTGTGATGATCTGGTCTGGATTGTTATCATGTAATGTATATGGGTGACCTATACTAGTTTAGTATAAATGTATACAATGTATCTGGTTATGTTGTGATGATCTGGTCTGGATTGTTATCATGTAATATATATGGGTGACCTATCCTAGTTTAGTATAAATGTATACAATGTATCTGGTTATGTTGTGATGATCTGGTCTGGATTGTTATCATGTAATGTATATGGGTGACCTATCCTAGTTTAGTATAAATGTATACAATGTATCTGGTTATGTTGTGATGATCTGGTCTGGATTGTTATCATGTAATGTATATGGGTGACCTATACTAGTCTTGTATAAATGTATAATATTTATCTGGTTATGTTGTGATGATCTGGTCTGGATTGTTATCATATAATGTATATGGGTGACCTATACTAGTTTGGTATAAATGTATAATATTTATCTGGTTATGTTGTGATGATCTGGTCTGGATTGTTATCATGTAATGTATATGGGTGACCTATCCTAGTTTAGTATAAATGTATACAATGTATCTGGTTATGTTGTGATGATCTGGTCTGGATTGTTATCATGTAATGTATATGGGTGACCTATACTAGTTTAGTATAAATGTATACAATGTATCTGGTTATGTTGTGATGATCTGGTCTGGATTGTTATCATGTAATGTATATGGGTGACCTATACTAGTCTTGTATAAATGTATAATATGTATCTGGTTATGTTGTGATGATCTGGTCTGGATTGTTATCATGTAATGTATATGGGTGACCTATACTAGTTTGGTATAAATGTATAATATTTATCTGGTTATGTTGTGATGATCTGGTCTGGATTGTTATCATGTAATGTATATGGGTGACCTATCCTAGTTTGGTATAAATGTATAATATTTATCTGGTTATGTTGTAATAATCTGGTCTGGATTGTTATGATATAATGTACTGTATATGGGTCATCTATACTAGTTTGGTATAAATGTATAATATTTATCTGGTTATTTTGTGATGATCTGGTCTGGATTGTTATCATATAATGTATATGGGTGTCCTATACTAGTTTGGTATAAATGTATAATATTTATCTGGTTAGTTTGTGATGATCTGGTCTGGATTGTTATCATATAATGTATATGGGTGTCCTATACTAGTTTGGTATAAATGTATAATATTTACCCGGTTATTTTGTGATGATCTGGTCTGGATTGTTATCATATAATGTATATGGGTGTCCTATACTAGTTTGGTATAAATGTATAATATTTACCCGGTTATTTTGTGATGATCTGGTCTGGATTGTTATCATATAATGTATATGGGTGTCCTATACTAGTTTGGTATAAATGTATAATATTTACCCGGTTATTTTGTGATGATCTGGTCTGGATTGTTATCATGTAATGTATATGGGTGACCTATACTAGTTTGGTATAAATGTATAATATTTATCTGGGTATTTTGTGATGATCTGGTCTGGATTGTTATCATATAATGTATATGGGTGTCCTATACTAGTTTGGTATAAATGTATAATATTTATCTGGTATTTTGTGATGATCTGGTCTGCATTGTTATCATGTAATGTATACGGGTGACCTATACTAGTTTGGTATAAATGTATAATATTTATCTGGTTATTTTGTGATGATATGGAATATGCTTGCCCAGGGAAGGGGAAGAGTGAAAAGGGGGAGAGAGAGACATGAAGGGGGGAATGGGAGAAGTAATGAGTAGAGGGTGTGAAAAAAGGGTATTGAGAAAAGGGGGGGAAAGAGAAAAAGAGAGATGAGTGGGAGAGAAATGAGAGATAAGAGAAAGAAGGTTGAAGAGTAGATGACCAATGAGAAGGAGAGGTTACAAGAATGGGAAAGAAAGTGAGAAGAAGAATGGGAAAGGCAGAGATAATTGGAAGAGACATACAAGTGTAATGAAAGAGGGGGAATTAAGGGAAAAGAGAGGAGGGGAAGAGAAAAAAGTGTAGGGATGAGTGGAGGGAGTGAACAAAAGACGTCTGAATAAGCGAATAGAGAGGCGTAGAGAGAAAAAATTAAGAAAGGAAAGGAGAGAAACATAAAGGAAAGAGAAAAGAGTGAAAGAGAGAAAGAATGAAATGTTAGAAACAAGAGGGAACAAATGGAGAAAGATAAGAGAACAGGAAATGGTAAGCATATACAGTGTGAGAGACGGGAAGAAAGAAAAGGGACAGGCGGGAGGTAGAGAAAAATAAAAAATGAATATAAACGCCACAAATATCTATATATATAGTTCCAAAAAAACATTTACTTCTGCTCCATAGACTATTCTAAAGCCTTTGACTGTGTGGTTTACAACAAAATGTGGCATGTCCTTAAAGAGATGGGAGTACCAGATCATCTCAACCTCCTAAAGAATATGTATGTCGACCAAGAAGCCATGGTCAGAACCAGACATGGGACAACAGAATGGTTCAAGATTGGAAAAGGAGTGCGACAAGGTTGTATATTGTCACCTTATTTATTCACCTTATATGCAGAGTACTTTATGCGTAAGACTGGACTGGATGAATCCAAAGCCGGAATCAATATTGATGGAAGGAATATCAACAACCTCAGATACACCGAT
Organism: Discoglossus pictus; assembly: GCA_027410445.1. Classification (NCBI taxonomy): domain Eukaryota; kingdom Metazoa; phylum Chordata; class Amphibia; order Anura; family Alytidae; genus Discoglossus; species Discoglossus pictus. The sequence continues at coordinate 5,809,042 of JAPZIH010000711.1, forward strand.
GATACTACTCTGATGGCTGAAAGTGAGAAGGTACTAAAGGATTTATTGATGATACCTCACACTGCATTAGGTTTATTGAGAAAAGAAAAACAAACAATCTGGTACTCTAGAGAGGTGGAAGCCATTTTGTAAAGACAGACTCTCTCTAAGGACTATAAAGAATTATATAGAAAGAACAAGAGGCAGCAATATAGGTTCATACGTACCAAGGCCCAAGCCGAGCAGAAAATAGCACATGCAATAAAAAGGTGACTAAACTTTCTTTAGGTATTTCAGTGAAAAGGTAAAAACTAAGGGAGGAATAGTTATACTTACTACTATACTATTTCCCAGATGTATACACTTGTCCAGTCTTCTGGGACTACCTCCCCATACCAGATGTCACTTGATGGGAACCTGACTTAGGTGAAACCATTGACACACAAGACTAGTAAAACTTATAGGACATGACTAACTCAATTTCCATTTGCTTGAACTATAAGAGCAATCCTACAAAAAGCTACATTAGTGTATCTCACCCTCTCAAACTGTATGAAATGGACCAGATCCCCAATGTCTTCTACTGGTATGGTAGGGTTGTCATGTAGAAAGTTCATATATACGCATATGATGGACATGTGCTCAGCTTCAAGCTCATTTCTTGTCAATAAATGCTCTCATAGCTACGTGCCTAGAAATGCAACCCCCCTTAGACCTCTGGATATCTTTCCTTCATCATCCATGGGAACAATATAATCAGAATGCTCTATCTACATGTAATACTTCTCTGGTCCCCAGTCTACACTTAGTCATCACTAAAATATGGGAATATAGAGACAGAGAGACTTACAGCCAGACTGATTGTAATCCTCAATTAAATGGCACTGTCTCAAGCCAAGGTAATCGAGTTGTTGGTCTTTGTTTTGTATTGAACTTTTGTTGTTGTTTAGTCGTTCAGTTGCATCTGACTCTCCATGACCCTATAGACCATAGTACGCCAGGCACATTAGTGAGCAGTTTGGATTGTATTACTTTACTTTATGATGTTTTGCCTTCCTATGTTCAGTAAACACTAATTGAAGGTTCTACCCATGACCTTGTAGGGTCATCGTATCACATACTACTACTCACCGGCTCACAGGTCTACAACACATGGTCAAATGCACCTACTACATCGAGTCTCTCAAATAACCCTATTCCACCTGTGACAAATAGTCAGAGTATTATAAATGTTTTGTAAAATTTGTATATATTTTCCCAAACTATAATTTAGTGAGTTGTATTATTTGTTTGACCAAATCTACTCCCAATTGTCAATTTTTTTAATACATATTTTTTACTTAACTTAAAGGGCCACTTTAATGCTCTCTAAAATATAGTTAGGCGGGACCTGATGAGAATAAATGTTATTAAACTTTCACTGTGTAATGTCCCCAGGCATTTTGAGCTTCTCATCTCCACCCCCTGTATGATGTATTGTCTCTGGATTGGGAGCTGCCTATATGGGTATGCTCTCTAATTAGCCATGTTAAGATAGTGGAAGGTGACTGGAAAGTGTATTTGTGTACATTGCTAGCAGCTCATGTTACACTACTGTCTGCTACTAAGTGGTGCCAAAAGGTTTTCAATTTGGTTCCCACTCCAGAGACAAAACATCATTCAGAGGGTGGAGATATCTGGAGCTTGTACAGCTTGTGGTATGATCTAATAAAGTAAATTGTTGTATAAATGCACATGAAAAACTTAATAAAGTTTTTTTTTCTGTTTAAGTCATACATAATTATTCTTTAGAGATCCTTTTTATATGACACTAAAGTGATCCTGAACCATCAGGTTTATAATGAAGTGACATGCTCTAATGCCCTTCTGGATCGCTACCTTGTTGTAGTGAAGGGGCTTGTGTATTATAATGAAGCTGTCAGCTGAACCATGTAGGGTTAGTGAAGAGGGGTAGGTCATAGTAGGTCATGGTTCACTGGCAAAGGAACTGGAAACCAACTATAAAAATTGTACCAAGAAAACCATATGGATAAGCACAATCAGAAACACAGACAGATGTGCCTGGTGTTTTGTGTTCATATGGTCACCAATAGTCAGACACAACTGAAGGACAGGACAACAACTAAAATGCAGTAATAATTAATAATGTGGTGGCAAAGAACATTTCATCCTTACACATTTCATCCTAGTAGCGGCTTAGACATTGTGATAACATTTTCCTTTTTCACACTTTGTTATATATAGCCTTCCTAATTGGTTTATTATAAGACAACATGGCGTAGTTACAGTATTTATAGGATTATATATAGAAAATAGGAAAAGCTTACAAATAAAACAAGCAACTCACATCATACATATCAACTGGTGTTCTCCATACCATAATACAATGAATGACCATGTAACAAGGCAGGGTAAAATAAAAAATAACTTTTATTAGTTATCACAAAAATTTAGCACATACAATTAAAAAACAAAGAGATTAAAAAATATAAAATAAGCTCTTTAGGTATAGGGTCTCAGGGGCAGGAGCAAAGGTATCAACCCAAGTTAAAAAGCTTATTTTCTGCTCAAAATTCAAGTTAATACATATATTGCACTGCATTCTGGGAAACTGGGTAGAGACATGCAAATGAGTTCACAATCCATTTTCACTCTAATACAAATTCCACTTTATACATGGTTACTTTCAGGCAAATGCTCACCGTATTACACATCTTTAAAGCACAGCATAGAATGGATTATGCATGAGCTAGGAGACCTACCCACAGACTGCACCATTTCAATTTTCATTGGATTTCAACAGTGTGGGGCTGATCTCTCTCTATGTGTTTGTGTGTAAGTCTGTGTGTGAGTGAATGTTTGTGTGAATGTGTGTGTCTGTGTCTGTGTTTTTGCCGCCTGAGGCTGCCCCTATATATATATTTTTTCTTTGCATATATATCAATTGCTGGAGCAACTGATCCAGGGTCCATACTTCTGTGTCAGGTGTGACCATGTTCTCTATCTTGAAGCTCAAATTGGAGAACTGGAGAAGGGAATATCAGCACTTAGTGATATTGCTCCACTGGAAAGGGAGTTGGTGCTCACAGAGCAAAGACCAAACCCCACATGTGCCGGTCATGGCTGTATAAAGGATTCTCTTTGCACTGTGCCTCTAGGCTAAGGGATTTACTGTAATGGTTGTACCATTTTCTGATATGGGTTTAGTCACTGCACTATATAGGTATGTTTTAAACATGCCTCATATTTATATGTATTGTTTTATATACGGTTTGGTGGTAATTTAAGGTATACTGTGTGACCTGGTCTTTGGAGAGGTAATCAAATTATTGCTTGCAAAGCAAGTCTAGAAGGACTTACTAAAAGAGTAACACTGCTGAAAAGTTCTAATAACATGCTTTAATACTCAGATATCCATAGATTTATATGAGCTTGCTAAATGTTTTTGATTAATTACATTTATATGACCTTAGTAGAATTGCATGATGTGTCATGTTGATGTTTAATGCCGGACTCATATTAAATATTCCCTACATCCCATACATACAATTGGTCTGTATCCTATGTGAGTTGTCTTCTGTCATTACAAATCTGACTGAAATACATTTTTTTCTCTTGTGTAAGTATCAGAACATGCAAATGGTGTTTATCCTGTGTGAGTTCTCATATGTTGCTTGAGACTTGAGGAGAGACTGAAACATTTCCCACATTCAGAGCATGGAAAGGTTTCTCTCCTGTATGAGTCCTCTTATGTGCATTATGATTTGAGAGCTGACTAAAACATTTCCCACATTCAGAACATGGAAAAGGCTTTTCTCCGGTATGAGTCCTCTTATGGCTATTAAGATATGAGAGACGACTGAAACATTTCCCACATTCAGAACATGAAAAAGGTTTTTCTCCTGTATGAGTCATCTTATGTTTATTAAGATCTGAGAGCTGACTGAAACATTTCCCACATTCAGAACATGGAAAAGGTTTTTCTCCTGTATGAGTCATCTTATGGCTATTAAGATGTGAGGCCCGACTGAAACATTTCCCACATTCAGAACATGGAAAAGGTTTTTCTCCTGTATGAGTCATCTTATGTCTATTAAGAGCTGAGGCCTGAATGAAACATTTCTCACATTCAGAACATGAAAAAGGTTTTTCTCCTGTATGAGTCATCTTATGTTTATTAAGATCTGAGAGGTGACTGAAACATTTCCCACATTCAGAACATGGAAAAGGTTTTTCTCCTGTATGAGTCCTCTTATGGCTATTAAGATGTGAGCTCTGACTGAAACATTTCCCACATTCAGAACATGAAAAAGGTTTTTCACCTGTATGAGTCCTCTTATGGCTATTAAGAATTGAGGCCCAACTGAAACATTTCCCACATTCAGAACATGCAAATGGTTTTTCTACTGTATGACAAATGTGGTCTTCTCCAAAGTTATTCCAAATCTCGCATCCATCTGTTGGAAACAAAAGCACCAGGAGTAAATTCTTACAGCTTTAACATACTTCTAAATGGAAACGATTAGTAAATATATAACTATTATAGATACTAGAATTATTTATAGTGCACTGAGACCAGTTCATAGTTAATAAAAGGTCAATTTGATTGAAAATGATTTAGTTTAGTCTATTAATTTAGTGGAAGTTCTGTATCTCCCAACAACATTGTTTTCTAATCATATGAAAATGAGGCAACAGATGTCTGAATGTCTATAGAGTGCAGTGTGATCCATGCATACCAATTATTGTCAATTATGGTCTTTTGTTTAACTAAATATGATGATCTGCAAAATGTTATTTAAAAGAATAAACAAATACTGTATGAACACAAACTTTACATATTGCAACTTCCACTTGCAAATATTGCTTGCTGTAGGCTTTCATTTTTTGCCTGCTACTTCCTGTTACTTCCTGAGGTGGGTGTTTCTGTAAACTAACAATCACTGCATTAGTGCGGCTGAGAGCACCGTCTGTAGTTACTGACACTTTCCCACTGTGCAGATACAAACTTCCTGTATGCAAAGTCTTCTATCAGGAAGTTACCCAGTTACTTATTTACATGGTAACTGAGGTTGAATAACGATGTTTAGTCCATCAACTTCAACCATTTTAGATCTCTTTTGTTTATTATAATATGTGGATTATTTATTACTTGGTAATAATTGTAATAATAGCTAATTATTAATTGACCCAGAGGAAGAAAAAAACAAAAACAGTAAAACATTTGCCAATTGTCTCATAATGGGAAAAGAAAATCCTTCCTGAAACCAGATACTGTTAATTGGACTCCTCCCTGGATCAATACTCATCTAGTTATCCAGGATAACCCTGAATGCCCTTATTATTTAAAAATATATCCAAACCTTTTTAAAAGTTATCTATTGAACCCACTGTCACCACCTCCTTTGGTAGAAAATTCCACAGATTAACCACCCTTACTGTGAAGAACCCTTTTCTTTCTTTAAGGTGGAATCTTTTTACTTCTAACCTCAAAGGATATCCTCTTGTCAGTTGAAACCTCTTGGCACAAAAAAGTACGCTTGAAAAATCCCTATACTGACCAAGTATGTATTTATATAAGGTTATCATATCTCCTCTTAGACGCCTTTTTTCTAGAGAAAATAAGTTTAATTTGGTTAGTCTTTCTTCATAACTTAGCCCCTCCATTCCCCCTATTAGTTTTGTTGACCTTCTCTGTACATTTCCAGCCTCAAAGTGTCCTTTTTATGAAGTGGTACCCAAAGTTGAAGACATATTCTTGTATATTAACCCTTCTAAAAGCTTCCAAACATGTGAGGCTTACAGGTCTATAATTCCCTGGATTTGCTCTTTGCCCCTAATATAGGCATCACATCTGCTTTTCAAAAGGAGTGGTACCTTAAGGAATGTAAGCATGTCTAAAATAAACATAAGGACATTCTGTGTCTTAATTAGGTCAAGCATTTAAGTAGATAGAATAGGCACGTGTGCATTTTAGTTCATATCTGCAGACAGACAATTTCAGTTTCTTCTACAACAGTCACCTCGTATGACGGACAAGGTTGTGCTACTGAAAATAAAATGGCAGATTGGGGTCATTACACCAGCAAATAAGAAAGGTTCCCTAGTGCATATGAGTTATGGGGATTACATGAGAGATATTTTGAATAAATTAATTGATACGAATATCTACATGAAGTTGAATAATGGCATCAGTTGGAGTATTAGGCATGTGGATACAAATACTCTTTTACACGCTTCATTTTTTTCATCCATTATCTTTGAAAAAAGGATAACATCACCCAGAGGGTGAGAGCATGGAGATGAGATAATAATGGGAATAAAATAGTAGATGTTGTTAATAAAATGGGCACTAAGATTTCTTAACGTAAATATTAATAAAAATGTTTTACTAAAAATAAAAGATGCCAATAAAAATAAAACAAATAAAATTAAAAATGTAAATTTTCAAAAAATACCATTACATTGAAATGAACATTTAGTACAAATTCCATAGTCCTGTTTCTAATAAATAGAAATAGCCTCCAGCTGCTCTGGATTTAATACAATTAACTCTTGTGTGTCTGGGTGCAGTCCCAGGATGATTAACCCCTGAGTGTCAGGCTTTATGCTGCAACTGATGGGCAAATCCCTGACACAAATGGCTGCTTTATGTCAGTAGGACACGTGATCTCCATGTTATTTATTGTCACACTGTGTAACGAAGAAGAGTATAGCGGATGATTACTGAGTATGTCTCTGAGGGTCGGTCTTAAAAAACATCACTTCCAGCCCATGATACACAGGTAGGTGTGTGGCTTAATGTTATTGCCAGGGGGATTTCTGTGGGGTTTACATTTACCACATGTTACAGACAAGACCCCATAAGGGGACGGAGACACTGACATGGAAACCACATTACAATGGTAACAACTATTTTTAGCTTACAAAAAAAATTAAGGAGTTTCTACAATAACTATTTTCACTCTGAATGAAAATATAAAACCAAAAGTTTATTTTGTGATCACAACGATTTTTATTACCAACGGGGTTAGAGAGAAGATCCTCCATTGGATGATGGGAACACACAGGAGGACATCACTTACAGGTGATATATTCATCAAGTTGATGTATTTAACAATATAGGGAGTGAGGTAAGTGGGTGAGTATGTGTAGAGTCCATAGAGTGCATCACTGGATGATGGGAGCACACAGGAGGACGTCACTTACAGTTGATGTATTTACCAATATAGGGAGTGAGGTAAGTGGGTGAGTATGTGTAGACTCCATAGATAGCATCTGGGCCCAATCTGTACTGAGCTCTCAGATTAATATTAAATAATAATACATAATTCCTTGCACTTGGGGCTTATTGTGATATTTATACAGATCTGTATTACGTATTACTTATAATATATTCCTATAATATTCCGGTATCACTCAGAGCATGAACACAAATACATTATTATTATTATTATCACCCACCTGTACAGGGATCTGAATGGGTTTCCATCGGGTGAATAGACTTCTCATGTCTCTCATGTTCTCCGTCCTCATTATATAAGTCAGGATATAGATCTCCATCTTGGGGTCCTGTTAGTCACAAGAGAGAGAAGCCTCTGAGTTTGTACAGATTTACACAACTATCTGACATCACATAATCTAATTGTCGAACTATGAGACGTCGTCACGCTTTGCGTGGTGCGTACGACTTAGGCGATGAGGGCCAAAGGCGCTCATCGCATGCGAGCCTTGCATAGTGAGGCGAGCCGTTAAGGCGCTAACACACACACAGCACTTGGGTGATGAGCGTAACATCACACACAGTACGGGGGAACAGCAAGGACGTCTGGGAGTGAGGTGGAAAGTGAATTTAAGTTGATTTTAAAGAGTTTAAAGCGAGTACAAAAATGGCAGCCAAAAAAATAAAAACAAGGCTACACGACCCTGGACCCCACAACACACCGCCATTATTATTTACAAAATTATAGACATATGTATCTGTCTTTGTGATGAGCGCAGAGGCTGCTCAGAGGAGCAAAAGTACACCAGAGGAGAGGCTCGCAATGAGCGCGAAGGTCCTCACAGTACAAAAACCTTCACATTGTGTGGCAAACAGCATTCCCATGGCCTCAAATTTTATTGACCGTCCTTTTTTGACGGGTAAGTCGCTAGTTATATATATCTACAAAAACAGCTCCCGGGTGTAAATATACGGACTGAGGTGTCATAGTTTTACTAGTTATCAGTTTATGATTAATGTGAGAATCTCTGTGTAAAAAAACACAATAAACAGGAAATTGCCCATCAAAAATGAGGGGAATAAAACTGTAAATCTTTCATACACACCATCAGCCCCTATTGTTACCTGCACCCTGGTCTCAGTAGGCCTCACTGGTTACGCTGAATTCTGGGAGCTTCATACACACCATCAGGTATGGAGAAGATCATGAAAGCTGCGTCCTCCCAGGAGCTAATATCTTTTATTAATATTTCTACTATATGCTTGTTATTATATTTGATGACATAGAATTATTACTAACTAGCGAACTGCCCGTCAAAAAATGACGGCAATGTTATTGTAAGTGAGCTAATGGTGTTTGGTGTGTAATAATAAATATCTAAAACATTAATAAATGAATATACTTTACCTATTTTGAAGCATTGTGTTGAAGAGCTGTCAATGTGTTTTGAGGTTGCTGCAGCATTAGTGGTGTGGAGCTGCTGTGTAAGCGTGGTGAATGTGTGCAGAGTTATACTGTGCGTGCGCAAGACGAAACCGTTAGCGTAGTGGTGTACTTCCGCATTGGCGTAAAATGGCGTAAAAAAACTGAAAATATGCCTCAAATGAACTTGCAACCTCAATCACTGGCTCCCTGGCTCTCACCCTGTGCTGTGTGTGAGTGTGTAAGTGAATTTGAGGCATAATTGTGTTTTTTTGGTAGTCTTTCCATTTGCGCGGTTCGGGTGTTTTACGTGCTTCGGTCCTAAGTACTACGGGGCTCGCGATTCCAGTTGCGTGGTTCGGGAGTTTTACATGGTGTGGTCCCAAGTCCTACGGGACTCGCAATGAGCACCGCAGCCCTGCAATGAGTGTCTTCGGCGATTATTGCAGCCTAACACAAGCCCGTAGGCCTCACAATCGCGTTCCAACTGCTCGCCTCGCGAGGCCTGCAAAATTCCTGAGCGTTACCAACGGCCCGTAGTATCCACAACTAATTTATCCTGTGCATCTGCTGCGTGGATGTGTTAGAAAGAGCCTGTTTTAGACTGATATTAGTAATTATTGGCAAGTACTAAATTATAGACCCCACACCCATATTAAGCTCTCTGAGCCATACATTACTATCCTGAGTTGCACAAATAATGCTGTATATCTCAGGTATTATGTACTATAAAGATAAACAGCTATTGCAATATATAGACAGTTTTTTATCATATTTAAGATACAATCCTTAGTGTGACAGTGTGCAGTTAATGTTCTTATTGTGTATTACTTCCTCACCTTCCCTGATATTCCCAGGACTCTCCTCCTCCTTCACCTGCTGCTGATCTCTTATATTCAGATCTTCTTGTTCAACCTTGGAGACAACTGGAGGCCTCACATCTAAAGGTCCTGCAGATAGAGATAAACAGATTATAGACTTTCACCATTTTATTATTTACTATCAATCTAGTGTTTGTGTCTTATTAATATCTAAATCCTTTAGTAGAAAGATCCACAAAGACGGAAACAACCGAATGGTATTACTTTGTATGGAGAGAAGACCAGATATTGTGTCATTGGGGAAAAAATCACCTTTATCATGAGCTGCGATGTGTGTAAAACTTCTTGGGTGAGAGATGAAGGATTAATACACCCCAATAAGTACTGAAGTGAGTGATAATTGTCCATAAGATATTACTCACCTTCACTGATATTTACAGGAATTTCCTCCTCTTTAATCTCCCGGGGACTCCTCATATTTGTCTCTTCTTCTTGGTCAGGCTCTGAGAGACCTGATGGTGTCACTTTGTCACTGTCTGTACAAATAAATATGAGACGGTCACACATGGGATTTGTTACATGTCATTATGGTCAGTACAAATAAACATGAGAAGGTCACACGCTGGGATATGTTACACGTCTTTATGGTCAGTACAAATAAACATGAGATTGTCACACGCTGGGATTTGTTATACGTCTTTATGGTCAGTACAAATAAACATTAGATGGTTACAGGCTGGGATTTGTTATATGTCTTTATGGTCAGTACAAATAAACATGAGATGGTCACACAATGGGATTTGTTACATGTCTTTCTGGTCTGTACAAATAAACATGAGACGGTCACACGCTGGGATTTGTTACACGTCTTTATGGTCAGTACAAATAAACATGAGCTTTGGGATTTGTAACACACTGGGTCACAGAGAGAGAGAGACACAGGGTGCAAAGTGAGAGAGAGAGAGAATGGGTGAACAGAGAGAGAGACACACAGGGTGCAGAGAGAGAGACAGAGACACAGAGGGTGCAGAGAGAGACACAGGGTGCAAAGAAAGAGAGAGACCTAGGGTGCAAAGAGAGAGAGAGAGACACAGGGTGCACAGAGAGAGAGACACAGGATGCACAGAGATAGAGAGAGAGAGACACAGGGTGCACAGAGAGAGAGAGACAGGATGCACAGAGAGAGAGAGAGAGACACAGGGTGCACAGAGAGAGAGAGACACAGGGTGCACAGAGAGAGAGAGAGACAAAGGTTGCAAAGAAAGAGACACACAAGGTGCACAGAGAGAGAGAGAGAGAGAGAGAGACAGGGTACACAGAGAGAGAGACACAGGGTGCAAAGAGAGAGAGACACAGGGTGCACACAGAGAGAGAGAGAGAGACAGGGTGCACAGAGAGAGAGAGAGAGACAGACAGGGTGCACAGAGAGAGAGACACACAGTGTGCACACAGAAAGACACACAGGGTGCACAGAGATAGAGACACAGGGTGCACAGAGATAGAGACACAGGGTGCACAGAGAGAGACACACAAGGTGCACAGAGAGAGACACACAGGGTGCACAGAGAGAGACACACAGGGTGCACAGAGAGAGACACTGGGTGCACAGAGAGATACTTGGGGTGCACAGAGAGACACACGGGGTGCACAGAAAGAGACACAGGGTGCACAGAAAGAGACACAGGGTGCACAGAAAGAGAGACACAGGCTACACAAAGCGAGAGACACAGGGTGCACAGAGAGAGAGACACAGGGTGCACAGAGAGACACACACAGGGTGCACAGATAGAGAGAGAGAGAGACAGGGTGCACAGAGAGAGACATAGGATGTACAGAGAGAGACACACTGGGTGTATAGAGAGAGAGAAAGGGTGCACAGAGAGAGACACACAGGGTGCACAGAGAGAGTGACACACAGTGCACAGAGAGAGAGACACACAGGGTGCAAAGAGAGAGAGACACACAGGGTGCACAGAGAGAGAGACACACAGGGTGCACAGAGAGAGAGAGAGAGAGAGACACACACACAGGGTGCACAGAGAGAGAGACGAGGCGTGCACAGAGAGAGACTTGGTGCACAGAGAGAGACTTGGTGCACAGAGAGAGACACACGGGGTGCACAGAGAGAGAGACATGGTGCACAGAGAGAGAGACACGGGGTGCACAGAAAGAGAGACACACAGGGTGCACAGAGAGAGACACACAGGGTGCACAGAGAGAGAGACACAGGTTGCACAGAAAGAGACACACAAGGTGCACAGAGAGAGAGAGAGAGAGAGAGAGAGAAAGAGAGACACAGGGTGCACAGAGAGAGAGACACAGGGTGCACAGAGAGAGACACACAGGGTGCACAGAGATAGAGACACAGGGTGCACAGAGATAGAGACACAGGGTGCACAGAGATAGAGACACAGGGTGCACAGAGAGATACATGGGGTGCACAGAGAGACACACGGGGTGCACAGAAAGAGACACGGGGTGCACAGAAAGAGAGAGACACAGGCTACACAAAGCGAGAGACACAGGGTGCACAGAGAGAGAGACACAGGGTGCACAGAGAGACACACACAGGGTGCACAGATAGAGAGAGAGAGAGAAAGGGTGCACAGAGAGAGAGAGACACACAGGGTGCACAGAGAGAGACACAGGGTGCACAGAGAGAGAGAGAGAGAGAGGGTGCACAGAGAGAGACACACTGGGTGTATAGAGAGAGAGAAAGGGTGCACAGAGAGAGACACACAGGGTGCACACAGAGAGAGACACACAGTGCACAGAGAGAGACACACTGGGTGCACAGAGAGAGACACAGGGTGCACAGAGAGAGAGACACAGGGTGCACAGAGAGAGACACACGGGGTGCACAGAGAGAGAGACATGGTGCACAGAGAGAGACACGGGGTGCATAGAAAGAGAGAGACACAGGGTGCACAGAGAGAGACACACAGGGTGCACAGAGAGAGACTTGGTGCACAGAGAGAGACACACGGGGTGCACAGAGAGAGTGACACAGGGTGCAAAGAGAGAGAGAGAGACACAGGGTGCACAGAGAGAGAGACACAGGGTGCACACAGAGAGAGACACAGGGTGCAAAGAGAGAGAGAGAGACACAGGGTGCACAGAGAGAGAGACACAGGGTGCACAGAGAGAGACACAGGGTGCACAGAGATAGAGACACAGGGTGCACAGAGATAGAGACACAGGGTGCACAGAGATAGAGACACAGGGTGCACAGAGATAGAGACACAGGGTGCACAGAGAGATACATGGGGTGCACAGAGAGATACATGGGGTGCACAGAGAGACACACAGGGTGCACAGAAAGAGACACGGGGTGCACAGAAAGAGAGAGACACAGGCTACACAAAGCGAGAGACACAGGGTGCACAGAGAGAGAGACACAGGGTGCACAGAGAGAGAGACACAGGGTGCACAGAGAGACACACACAGGGTGCACAGATAGAGAGAGAGAGAGAAAGGGTGCACAGAGAGAGAGAGAGACACAGGGTGCACAGAGAGAGAGAGAGAGAGAGTGCACAGAGAGACACACACAGGGTGCACAGAGAGAGACACACAGGGTGCACACAGAGAGAGACACACAGTGCACAGAGAGAGACACACTGGGTGCACAGAGAGAGACACACGGGGTGCACAGAGAGAGAGACATGGTGCACAGAGAGAGACACGGGGTGCATAGAAAGAGAGAGACACAGGGTGCACAGAGAGAGACTTGGTGCACAGAGAAAGACACACGGGGTGCACAGAGAGAGAGACACAGGGTGCAAAGAGAGAGAGACACAGGGTGCAAAGAGAGAGAGACACAGGGTGCAAAGAGAGAGAGAGAGACACAGGGTGCACAGAGAGAGAGACACAGGGTGCACAGAGAGAGAGACACAAGGTGCACAGAGAGAGAGAGACACACGGGGTGCACAGAGAGAGACATACACAGGGTGCACAGAGAGAGACACACAGTGCACAGAGAGAGACACACTGGGTGCACAGAGAGAGACACACGGGGTGCACAGAGAGAGACACAGGGTGCACAGAGAGAGAGACACAGGGTGCACAGAGAGAGAGACACAGGGTGCACAGAGAGAGAGACACAGGGTGCAGAGAGAGAGAGACACACACAGGGTGCACAGAGAGAGACACGGGGTGCATAGAAAGAGAGACACACAGGGTGCACAGAGAGAGAGACACACAGGGTGCACAGAGAGAGAGACACACAGGGTGCACAGAGAGAGAGACACACAGGGTGCACAAAGAGAGAGACGAGGCGTGCACAGAGAGAGACTTGGTGCACAGAGAGAGACACACGGGGTGCACAGAGAGAGACATGGGGTTCACAGAAAGAGAGACACACAGGGTGCACAGAGAGAGACACACAGGGTGCACAGAGAGAGAGACACAAGGTGCACAGAGAGAGAGAGAGAGAGAGACAGGGTGCACAGAGAGAGAGACACAGGGTGCACAGAGAGAGACACACAGGGTGCACAGAGATAGAGACACAGGGTGCACAGAGATAGAGACACAGGGTGCACAGAGAGACACACGGGGTGCACAGAAAGAGACACGGGGTGCACAGAAAGAGAGAGACACAGGCTACACAAAGCGAGAGACACAGGGTGCACAGAGAGAGAGAGACACAGGGTGCACAGAGAGAGAGACACAGGGTGCACAGAGAGACACACACAGGGTGCACAGATAGAGAGAGAGAGAGAAAGGGTGCACAGAGAGAGAGAGACACAGGGTGCACAGAGAGAGACACAGGGTGCACAGAGAGAGAGAGAGAGAGAGAGGGTGCACAGAGAGAGACACACTGGGTGTATAGAGAGAGAGAAAGGGTGCACAGAGAGAGACACACAGGGTGCACACAGAGAGAGACACACAGTGCACAGAGAGAGACACACTGGGTGCACAGAGAGAGACACACGGGGTGCACAGAGAGAGACACACGGGGTGCACAGAGAGAGAGACATGGTGCACAGAGAGAGACACAGGGTGCACAGAGAGAGAGAGACACAGGGTGCACAGAGAGAGACACACAGGGTGCACAGAGAGAGACTTGGTGCACAGAGAGAGACACACGGGGTGCACAGAGAGAGACTTGGTGCACAGAGAGAGACACACGGGGTGCACAGAGAGAGAGACACAGGGTGCAAAGAGAGAGAGAGAGACACAGGGTGCACAGAGAGAGAGACACAGGGTGCACAGAGAGAGAGACACAAGGTGCACAGAGAGAGAGACACACACGGGGTGCACAGAGAGAGACATACACAGGGTGCACAGAGAGAGACACACACAGGTGCAGAGAGAGACACACACACGGGTGCAGAGAGAGACACACACGGGGTGCAGAGAGAGAGACACACGGGGTGCAGAGAGAGAGACACAGGGTACAAAGAGAGAGAGACACAGTGTGCACAGAGAGAGAGACACAGGGTGCACAGAGAGAGACACAGGGTGCACAGAGAGAGAGAGACACACAGGGTGCACAGAGAGAGAGACACAGGGTGCAAAGAGAGAGAGACACAGGGTGCAAAGAGAGAGAGACACGGGGTGCACAGAGAGAGAGAGACACGGGGTGCACAGAGAGAGAGAGACACAGGGTGCACAGAGAGAGACACAGGGTACACAGAGAGAGAGAGAGAGAAAGAGAGAGAGGGTGCACAGAGAGAGACACAGTGTGCAAAGAGAGAGAGACACAGGGTGCACAGAGAGAGAGACATACACAGGGTGCACAGAGAGAGAGAGACACAGGGTGCACAAAGAGAGAGAGAGAGAGACACAGGGTGCACAGAGAGAGAGACACACACGGGGTGCACAGAGAGAGAGACACACACGGGGTGCACAGAGAGAGACATACACAGGGTGCACAGAGAGAGACACACACAGGGTACACAGAGAGAGGGACAGGGTGCAAAGAGAGAGAGACACAGGGTGCACAGAGAGAGACACACACAGGGTACACAGAAAGAGAGAGAGATAGGCTGCACAGAGAGAGAGAGAGAGAGAGAGAGAGAGAGAGACATAGGATGTACAGAGAGAGACACAGGGTGCACAGAGAGAGAGAGAGAGACAGGGTGCACAGAGAGAGACACAAGGGGTGCACAGAGAGAGACACACAGGGTGCACAGAGAGAGAGACACAGGGTGCACAGAGAGAGACACAGGGTGCACACAGAGAGAGAGACACAGGGTGCACAGAGAGAGAGACACACAGGGTGCACAGAGAGAGACACACAGGGTGCACAGAGAGAGACACACAGGGTGCACAGAAAGAGACACACAGGGTGCACAGAAAGAGACACACAGGGTGCACAGAGAGAGACACACAGGGTGCACAGAGAGATACACAGGGTGTACAGAGAGATACACACGGGGTGCACAGAGAGAGAGACACAGGGTGCACAGAGAGAGAGACACAGGGTGCACAGAGAGAGAGACACAGGGTGCACAGAGAGAGACACACGGGGTGCACAGAGAGAGAGACACAGGGTGCACAGAGAGAGAGACACAGGGTGCACAGAGAGAGATACACAGGGTGCACAGAGAGAGAGACACACAGGGTGCACAGAGAGAGACACACGGGGTGCACAGAGAGAGACACACGGGGTGCACAGAGAGAGAGAGACACAGGGTGCACAGAAAGAGACACAGGGTGCACAGAGAGAGATACACAGGGTGCACAGAGAGAGACACACAGGGTGCACAGAGAGAGAGACACAGGGTGCACAGAAAGAGACACAGGGTGCACAGAAAGAGACACACAGGGTGCACAGAGAGAGACACACGGGGTGCACAGAGAGAGAGACACAGGGTGCACAGAGAGAGAGACACAGGGTGCACAGAGAGAGAGACACAGGGTGCACAGAGAGAGACACGGTGTGCACAGAGAGAGAGAGACACACAGGGTGCACAGAGAGAGAGACACAGGGTGCACAGAGAGAGACACTGGGTGCACAGAGAGAGACACTGGGTGCACAGAGAGAGACACTGGGTGCACAGAGAGAGACACAGGGTGCAAAGAGAGAGAGACACACAGGGTGCACAGAGAGAGACACACAGGATGCACAGAGAGAGACACACAGGATGCACAGAGAGAGACACACAGGGTGCACAGAAAGAGACACACAGGGTGCACAGAGAGAGACACACAGGGTGTACAGAGAGAGACACACAGGGTGCACAGAAAGAGACACAGGGTGCACAGAGAGAGACACACAGGGTGCACAGAGAGAGACACACAGGGTGCACAGAGAGAGAGACACAGGGTGCACAGAAAGAGAGAGACACAGGGTGCACAGAGAGAGACACAGGGTGCACAGAGAGAGACACGGGGTGCACAGAAAGAGAGAGACACACAGGGTGCACAGAGAGAGAGCGAGAGACATAGGGAACACAGAGAGAGACACACGGGATGCACAGAGAGAGAGACACAGGGTGCACAGAAAGAGAGACACAGGTTGCACAGAGAGAGAGAGACACAGGGTGCACAGAGAGAGAGAGACACACAGGGTACACAGAGAGAGAGACACACAGGGTGCAGAGAGAGAGAGAGACACACAGGGTGCAGAGAGAGAGAGAGACACACAGGGTGCACAGAGAGAGACACAAGGGGTGCACAGAGAGAGACACACGGGGTGCACAGAGAGAGACAAACGGGGTGCACAGAGAGACACACAGGGTGCACAGAGAGACACACAGGGTGCACAGAGAGAGACACACGGTGCACAGAGAAAGAGACACACAGGGTGCACAGAAAGAGAGAGACACAGGGTGCACAGAGAGAGACACAGGGTGCACAGAGAGAGACACAGGGTGCACAGAGAGAGACACTGGGTGCACACAGAGAGAGAGACACAGGGTGCACAGAGAGAGAGACACACAGGGTGCACAGAGAGAGACACACAGGGTGCAGAGAGAGACACACAGGGTGCACAGAAAGAGACACACAGGGTGCACAGAGAGAGACACACAGGCTGTACAGAGAGAGACACACAGGGTGCACAGAGAGAGACACACAGGGTGCACGGAAAGAGACACAGTGTGCACAGAGAGAGACACACAGGGTGCACAGAGAGAGACACACGGGGTGCACAGAGAGAGAGACACAGGGTGCACAGAAAGAGACACAGGGTGCACAGAGAGAGACACACAGGGTGCACAGAGAGAGACACACAGGGTGCACAGAGAGAGAGACACAGGGTGCACAGAAAGAGAGAGACACAGGGTGCACAGAGAGAGACATGGGGTGCACAGAAAGAGAGAGACACACAGGGTGCACAGAGAGAGAGCGAGAGACATAGGGAACACAGAGAGAGACACACGGGATGCACAGAGAGAGAGACACAGGGTGCACAGAAAGAGAGACACAGGTTGCACAGAGAGAGAGAGACACAGGGTGCACAGAGAGAGAGAGACACACAGGGTACACAGAGAGAGAGACACACAGGGTGCAGAGAGAGAGAGACACACAGGGTGCAGAGAGAGAGAGACACACAGGGTGCACAGAGAGAGACACAAGGGGTGCACAGAGAGAGACACACGGGGTGCACAGAGAGAGACAAACGGGGTGCACAGAGAGACACACAGGGTGCACAGAGAGACACACAGGGTGCACAGAGAGAGACACACGGTGCACAGAGAAAGAGACACACAGGGTGCACAGAAAGAGAGAGACACAGGGTGCACAGAGAGAGACACAGGGTGCACAGAGAGAGACACTGGGTGCACAGAGAGAGAGAGACACAGGGTGCACAGAGAGAGAGACACACAGGGTGCACAGAGAGAGAGACACACAGGGTGCACAGAGAGAGACACACAGGGTGCAGAGAGAGACACACAGGGTGCAGAGAGAGACACACAGGGTGCACAGAAAGAGACACACAGGGTGCACAGAGAGAGACACACAGGCTGTACAGAGAGAGACACACAGGGTGCACAGAGAGAGACACACAGGGTGCACGGAAAGAGACACAGTGTGCACAGAGAGAGACACACAGGGTGCACAGAGAGAGACACACGGGGTGCACAGAGAGAGAGACACAGGGTGCACAGAAAGAGAGAGACACAGGGTGCACAGAGAGAGACACGGGGTGCACAGAAAGAGAGAGACACACAGGGTGCACAGAGAGAGAGCGAGAGACATAGGGAACACAGAGAGAGACACACAGGGTGTACAGAGAGAGACACACAGGGTGCACAGAAAGAGACACAGGGTGCACAGAAAGAGACACAGGGTGCACAGAGAGAGACACACGGGGTGCACAGAGAGAGAGACACACGGGGTGCACAGAGAGAGAGAGACACAGGGTGCACAGAGAGAGAGAGACACAGGGTGCAGAGAGAGAGAGAGAGAGAGAGAGACACAGGGTGCACAGAGAGAGAGAGACACAGGGTGCAGAGAGAGAGAGAGACACAGGGTGCAGAGAGAGAGAGACACAGGGTGCAGAGAGAGAGAGACACAGGGTGCAGAGAGAGAGAGACACAGGGTGCAGAGAGAGAGAGAGAGACACAGGGTGCAGAGAGAGAGAGACACAGGGTGCAGAGAGAGAGAAAGACACAGGGTGCACAGAGAGAGACACACAGGGTGCACAGAGAGAGACACACGGGGTGCACAGAGAGAGAGACACAGGGTGCACAGAGAGAGAGACACAGGGTGCACAGAAAGAGAGAGACACAGGGTGCACAGAGAGAGACACAGGGTGCACAGAGAGAGACACAGGGTGCACAGAAAGAGAGACACAGGTTGCACAGAGAGAGAGAGACACAGGGTGCACAGAGAGAGAGAGACACACAGGGTGCACAGAGAGAGAGACACACAGGGTGCAGAGAGAGAGAGAGACACACAAGGTGCACAGAGAGAGACACAAGGGGTGCACAGAGAGAGACACACGGGGTGCACAGAGAGAGACAAACGGGGTGCACAGAGAGAGACACAGGGTGCACAGAGAAAGAGACACACAGGGTGCACAGAAAGAGAGAGACACAGGGTGCAAAGAGAGAGAGAGAGACACAGGCTACACAAAGAGAGAGACACAGGGTGCACAGATAGAGAGACACAGGGTGCACAGAGAGAGAGACACAGGGTGCACAGAGAGAGAGACAGGGTGCACAGAGAGAGAGACAGGGTACACAGAGAGAGAGACAGGGTACACAGAGAGAGAGAGAGACAGGGTGCACAGAGAGAAAGACACAGGGTGCACAGAGAGAGACACACAGGGTGCACAGAGAGAGAGACACAGGGTGCACAGAGAGAGAGACACAGGGTGCACAGAGAGAGAGAGACACAGGGTGCACAGAGAGAGAGAGACACAGGGTGCACAGAGAGAGACAGTGTGCACAGAGAGAGACACACAGGGTGCACAGAGAGAGATACACAGGGTGCACAGAAAGAGACACACAGGGTGCACAGAGAGAGACACACAGGCTGTACAGAGAGAGACACACAGGGTGCACAGAAAGAGACACAG
This sequence comes from Discoglossus pictus, assembly GCA_027410445.1. NCBI lineage: Eukaryota > Metazoa > Chordata > Amphibia > Anura > Alytidae > Discoglossus > Discoglossus pictus. The sequence goes on from JAPZIH010000711.1 coordinate 5,828,958, forward strand.
TGTGCACAGAGAGAGACACACAGGGTGCACAGAGAGAGACACACAGGGTGCACAGAGAGAGACACACGGGGTGCACAGAGAGAGAGACACAGGGTGCAAAGAGAGAGAGAGAGACACAGGCTACACAAAGAGAGAGACACAGGGTGCACAGATAGAGAGACACAGGGTGCACAGAGAGAGAGACACAGGGTGCACAGAGAGAGAGACAGGGTACACAGAGAGAGAGAGAGACAGGGTGCACAGAGAGAAAGACACAGGGTGCACAGAGAGAAAGACACAGGGTGCACAGAGAGAGACACACAGGGTGCACAGAGAGAGAGACACAGGGTGCACAGAGAGAGAGAGACACAGGGTGCACAGAGAGAGAGAGACACAGGGTGCACAGAGAGAGACAGGGTGCACAGAGAGAGACACACAGGGTGCACAGAGAGAGATACACAGGGTGCACAGAAAGAGATACACAGGGTGCACAGAAAGAGACACACAGGGTGCACAGAGAGAGACACACAGGCTGTACAGAGAGAGACACACAGGGTGCACAGAAAGAGACACAGTGTGCACAGAGAGAGACACACAGGGTGCACAGAGAGAGACACACAGGGTGCACAGAGAGAGACACACGGGGTGCACAGAGAGAGAGACACAGGGTGCACAGAGAGAGAGACACAGGGCGCACAGAGAGAGAGACACAGGGCGCACAGAGAGAGAGACACAGGGTGCACAGAGAGAGAGAGACACACAGGGTGCACAGAGAGAGAGACACACAGGGTGCAGAGAGAGAGACACACAGGGTGCACAGAGAGAGACACACAGGGTGCAGAGAGAGAGACACACAGGGTGTACAGAGAGAGACACAAGGGGTGCACAGAGAGAGACACAGGGTGCACAGAGAGAGACACAGGGTGCACAGAGAGAGAGACACAGGGTGCACAGAGAGAGAGACACAGGGTGCACAGAGAGAGACACAGGGTGCACAGAGAGAGACAAACGGGGTGCACAGAGAGACACACAGGGTGCACAGAGAGAGACACACGGTGCACAGAGAAAGAGACACACAGGGTGCACAGAAAGAGAGAGACACAGGGTGCAAAGAGAGAGAGAGACACTGGCTACACAAAGAGAGAGACACAGGGTGCACAGATAGAGAGACACAGGGTGCACAGAGAGAGAGCCACAGGGTGCACAGAGAGAGAGCCACAAGGTGCACAGAGAGAGAGACACAGGGTGCACAGAGAGAGAGACACACAGGGTGCACAGAGAGAGAGACACATGGTGCACAGAGAGAGAGACACATGGTGCACAGAGAGAGAGACACAGGGTGCACAGAGAGAGAGACAGGGTACACAGAGAGAGAGACAGGGTACACAGAGAGAGAGAGAGACAGGGTGCACAGAGAGAAAGACACAGGGTGCACAGAGAGAGACACACAGGGTGCACAGAGAGAGAGACACAGGGTGCACAGAGAGAGACACACAGGGTGCACAGAGAGAGACACACAGGGTGCACAGAGAGAGACACACAGGGTGCACAGAGAGAGACACACAGGGTGCACAGAGAGAGACACACAGGCTGTACAGAGAGAGACACACAGGGTGCACAGAAAGAGACACAGTGTGCACAGAGAGAGACACACAGGGTGCACAGAGAGAGAGCCACAGGGTGCACAGAGAGAGAGCCACAGGGTGCACACAGAGAGAGACACGGGGTGCACAGAGAGAGAGACACACAGGGTGCACAGAGAGAGACACACAGGGTGCACAGAGAGAGAGACACAGGGTGCACAGAGAGAGAGACACAGGGTGCACAGAGAGAGACACGGTGTGCACAGAGAGAGAGAGACACACAGGGTGCACAGAGAGAGACACACAGGGTGCACAGAGAGAGAGACACAGGGTGCACAGAGAGAGAGACACAGGGTGCACAGAGAGAGAGACACTGGGTGCACAGAGAGAGACACTGGGTGCACAGAGAGAGACACACAGGGTGCACAGAGAGAGACACACAGGGTGCACAGAGAGAGACACACAGGGTGCACAGAGAGAGACACACAGGGTGCACAGAGAGACACACAGGGTGCACAGAGAGAGACACACAGGGTGCACAGAGAGAGACACAGGGTGCACACAGAGAGAGACACAGGGTGCACAGAGAGAGACACACAGGGTGCACAGAGAGAGACACACAGGGTGCACAGAGAGAGACACAGGGTGCACAGAGAGAGACACAGGGTGCACAGAGAGAGAGACACACAGGGTGCACAGAGAGAGAGACACACAGGGTGCACAGAGAGAGACACACAGGGTGCACAGAAAGAGACACACAGGGTGCACAGAGAGAGACACAGGGTGCACAGAGAGAGAGACACACAGGGTGCACAGAGAGAGAGACACACAGGGTGCACAGAGAGAGACACACAGGGTGCACAGAAAGAGACACACAGGGTGCACAGAGAGAGACACACAGGGTGCACAGAGAGAGACACACAGGGTGCACAGAGAGAGACACGCAGGGTGTACAGAGAGAGACACACAGGGTGCACAGAGAGAGACACACGGGTTGCACAGAGAGAGACACACGGGGTGCACAGAGAGAGAGACACACAGGGTGCACAGAGAGAGAGACACAGGGTGCACAGAGAGAGAGACACAGGGTGCACAGAAAGATAGACACACAGGGTGCACAGAGAGAGAGACACAGGGTGCAAAGAGAGAGAGACACAGGGTGCACAGAGAGAGAGACACAGGGTGCACAGAGAGAGACACTGGGTGCACAGAGAGAGACACAGGGTGCACAGAGAGAGACACAGGGTGCACAGAGAGAGAGAGACACAGGGTGCACAGAGAGAGAGACACACGGGGTGCACAGAGAGAGACACACAGGGTGCACAGAGAGAGAGACACACAGGGTGCACAGAGAGAGACACACAGGGTGCACAGAGAGAGACACACAGGGTGCACAGAGAGAGACACACAGGGTGCACAGAGAGAGACACACAGGGTGCACAGAGAGAGACACAGGGTGCACAGAGAGAGAGACACAGGGTGCACAGAAAGACAGAGACACAGGGTGCACAGAGAGACACAGGGTGCACAGAAAGTGAGAGACACACAGGGTGCACAGAGAGAGACACAGGGTGCACAGAGAGAGAGACACAGGGTGCACAGAGAGAGAGAGACACAGGGTACACAGAGAAAGAGACAGGTTGCAAAGAGAGAGATGCACAGGGTGCACAGAGAGAGAGACACAGGGTGCACAGAAAGAGAGACACAGGTTGCACAGAGAGAGAGACACAGGGTGCACAGAAAGACAGAGACACAGGGTGCACAGAGAGACACAGGGTGCACAGAAAGTGAGAGACACACAGGGTGCACAGAGAGAAACACAGGGTGCACAGAGAGAAACACAGGGTCCACAGAGAGAGAGACACAGGGTGCACAGAGAGAGAGAGAGACACACAGGGTGCACAGAGAAAGAGACAGGTTGCAAAGAGAGAGATGCACAGGGTGCACAGAGAGAGAGACACAGGGTGCACAGAAAGAGACACACAGGGTGCAGAGAGAGAGAGAAACACAGGGTGCAGAGAGAGAGAGAAACACAGGGTGCAGAGAGAGAGGGACACACAGGGTGCAGAGAGAGAGAGAGACACACACACACAGGGTGCACAGAGAGAGAGACACAGGGTGCACAGAGAGAGAGACACCGGGTGCACAGAGAGAGACACAGGGTGCACAGAGAGAGAAACAAAGGGTGCACAGAGAGAGAAACACAGGGTGCACAGAGAGAGAGAGACACAGGGTGCACAGAGAGAGAGAGACACAGGGTGCACAGAGAGAGAGAGACACAGGGTGCACAGAGAGAGACACACAGGGTGCACAGAGAGAGAGACACACAGGGTGCACAGAGAGAGACACACAGGGTGCACAGAGAGAGAGACACACAGGGTGCACAGAGAGAGAGAGACACAGGGTGCAGAGAGAGAGGGACACACAGGGAACACAGAGAGAGAGACACACAGGGTGCACAGAGAGAGACACACAGGGTGCACAGAGAGAGAGACACAAGGGGTGCACAGAGAGAGACACAGGGAGCACAGAGAGAGAGACACACAGGGTGCACAGACAGAGAGAGACACATGGTGCACAGAGAGAGAGAAACATGGTGCACAGAGAGAGAGACACTGGGTGCACAGAGAGAGAGACACAGGGTGCACAGAGAGAGAGACACAGGGTGCACAGAGAGAGAGACACAGGGTGCACAGAGAGAGAGACACAGGGTGCACAGAGAGAGAGACACAGGGTGCACAGAGAGAGAGAGACAGGGTGCACAGAGAGAGACACACGGGGTGCACAGAGAGAGACACACGGGGTGCACAGAGAGAGACACACAGGGTGCACAGAGAGAGAGAGAGAGACACAGGGTGCACACAGCGAGACACAGGGTGCACAGAGAGAGACACAGGGTGCACAGAGAGAGACACATGGGGTACACAGAGAGAGACACACAGGGTGCACAGAGAGAGACACACAGGGTGCACAGAGAGAGACACACAGGGTGCACAGAGAGAGACACGGGTGCACAGAAAGAGAGAGACACAGGGTGCACAGAGAGAGAGAGACGCAGGGTGCACAGAGAGAGAGAGACACAGGGTGCACAGAGAGAGAGAGACACAGGGTGCACAGAGAGAGAGAGACACACGGGTGCACAGAGAGAGAGAGACACACGGGGTGCACAGAGAGAGAGACACAGGGTGCACAGAGAGAGAGACACATGGTGCACAGAGAGAGAGACACATGGTGCACAGAGAGAGACACAGGGTGCACAGAGAGAGAGAGAGACACAGGGTGCACAGAGAGAGAGAGAGACACACAGGGTGCTCAGAGAGAGAGAGAGAGACACAGGGTGCACAGAGAGAGAGACACACGGTGCACAGAGAGAGAGACACAGGGTGCGCAGAGAGAGAGACACACAGGGTGCGCAGAGAGAGAGAGAGAGACACACGGGGTGCACAGAGAGAGAGAGACACATGGTGCACAGAGAGAGACACAGGGTGCACAGAGAGAGAGAGAGACACACAGGGTGCACAGAGAGAGAGACACACGGGGTGCACAGAGAGAGACACACAGGGTGCACAGAGAGAGACACACACGGGGTGCACAGAGAGAGACACACAGGGTGCACAGAGAGAGACACACACGGGGTGCAGAGAGAGACACACTGGGTACACAGAGTGAGAGACACAGGGTGCAAAGAGAGAGAGAGTGGAGGGGGAGGCTTGCATTTATTGCCTTCATTTTTGAGTCAAGTCGCTAGTATATATATATTAAACACAGTACACTATATATAGAGACCTATACACTCCTTGCTGCACGCACCATGCATATGGATGGATTGTTAGACAGATGATTAGATCAATAGACCAAAATATAGAAGAACAGACAGACTGACAGACATTAGACTAATGGGTAGATACACAGACATATACCACTTATAGAGATATATACATACTCCTTTCTCCACACATTACATATAGATGTATACGTAGGTAGATAGATAGAGTTATATACAGGTAGATATTTCCCATGATCCTCAGGCTCTGTATACATAGATATATATAGCCCCCATATA